>VZRO01007917.1:1445-150621 GCA_013397915.1 Daphoenositta chrysoptera
GGATTGACAACTGGGATTGACAGGGGTAGTGGCGGGAGACAAACCATTCCAAGGAGGGGGAAATCAGGAATGAACCACTAACAGTAATTAGACAAATTAAGGTAATCAACATACAAACACAACCCAACACTATAACATACCTACTGAATGTCTTGCTACTCCAACTGCTCTTTCAGCCTCTTTCCAGACCTGATCCACTCCCCACCCCCTGCCAAAATGACTCATATTCTTTAACGCAGAAATTTTCACACATAAAAGAATAATACCATTTTGAGACCAGTCAAAACAT
The DNA here is from genome assembly GCA_013397915.1 of Daphoenositta chrysoptera. Classification (NCBI taxonomy): domain Eukaryota; kingdom Metazoa; phylum Chordata; class Aves; order Passeriformes; genus Daphoenositta; species Daphoenositta chrysoptera. Next base: position 1,735 of record VZRO01007917.1, read on the forward strand.
TCGATTCATTTGAGGGGTCATTTAGTAGTAGCACTAGTAATAGTAGTAGTCGTAGTAGTAGTAGTAGTAGTAGTCGTAGTAGTAGTAGTAGTATTCACTTCTGGTTTTGTCTTATTCTAAGCTAAAATGTCAGGTGTGTTCCAATTTGTATCAGAACATTAATGCCAAATGGTTCTGAAACTGGAAATTGACTTGGATTTGACATTCATCCCAAAATGGGACCAATCCTAAATTTTTATGGGATGTGTTATTGTTGGTGTTGCAGTGTCATATTGAAAAAATTACATTATAAAAGTCTCTTCTACAATTTTCACTCTAATTAGCAAAGAACAACAACAATAGATACAGGTATGAGAAGACCTTGTGTAGCTGAATAAGTACATATATGGTTAAAATAAAAGATAAAAATTGAATTGATGATTCACTGTTTTATGCCATTGATTTAAATTTTACATTGACATCAGTCTGAATAACAGAAGCAGCACAATTGTTTTTCCCTTTTCCAGTTGGCATACTCATCTGGGGAAGTCTTCATCCATTTTTTTAAAGATTTTGTGACCACATAATAAATAAAAAATAAATAAATACCACAAGAGAAGGGTTTCTGTCTTAAAAGGTTAACATCCAGTTAAGATACTCATTCTCTTATACGCAAATTTTGTAAAACGTTGTTCTGATATACGAAGAATTTGTCTCTGTGATTAAAGGAATGCAGATGGATTTCTGTCACAGCCATCAGGTACTGCACATAGAAATCAATATTTATGCCCATTTTCTTACTCTGCAGTGCTAGTTTAGTGGAAATACCACTTTGGTAGTGTCAGTTAAGTCACAAACTGCAGGCAGATGTTTCTGTTAGAAGCTGTCATAGAATGAGAATGTTCTCTGGGCATTGTTGCCCAATGTATCTGTGAGCTCTGCAGTTATTCTATTTGAAAACATGAGATTCACAATAAAGAAAAAACCCCTTGTTTCAGATGGAGCTATTTATCTTTGTCCGTTCCTCACACGTTAGAGGAGCAAGAGAACAATACTCCAAAGGAAAAGGGTCATGACCACAGTAATAATGATTAGAAGCTAGATAAAATCCAGAACTTCCATTCTCTAAAAAAGTCCAACATTTCAAAATATTTTAGATTTGATATGAGACAATCTCACAAACAAATAAAAAAAACTTCAAACATATCAAAAGTAGAAAATAAGTATTAAAAGAATTTCAGGAAATCAGAATATCCTATGATTTTTCCAAAAGTGCACACTTCTCATTCAGAAGTTGGAGCATTCTTGGGAATTCCTGGGAATCAGGACTAGCACAACGAACATGTGGAGCAGGATGCCTTGAAGATGTTTCCAGGTTCTTTAAAACTTGAATATAGATTTCCCAAGGCTGCTGTGTTCTTGGCTCCATGATGTTCTGCAATTCCTGACTGTGCTGAGAAACTTGATATTGGCTGTTCCATTAAGTGCCCAGCTGCTGGACTCTGAAACGATCTGTGTAGTGCAACTTACTAGTAAGCAGCATTAGTGATTCATCAGAGGTTGATAGAAAGAAAAATATTTCTGCAGCACTTTAATAAAGTAGTGTTGCTTGAATGAAATATTGCCATGTTTGAAAACATCCTACTTGCTCTCTTCTTGTAGTAGGAAGTTCTCAGTCTGATTAACTGGGTGAAGGAATAGAAATTAAATGAGCATGATCCATTTAGGGCATTTTTTAGTAGCAGAACACTAAATATTGGTGCTGTTTATTTGTTTGGGTTTTTTTTTTTGTTCTGCAGACAAGGTAAAACTCACTGAATTTACTCATTGAACAAGCAAGTCCTTGTGTAGGCAAGCAGATAGGTATTGAACAGAAAGGCATGAAGAAAAATCAGAAAAAGTTCTGGGGTCTTATATTCATGAAAAAAATCAGTATTTTTTTTATTAATCCTAATCTGTATTCAAGGTGAGATGACCCTGTCAGCAGTGTATCCCACAAGAATGGCAAGAAGTTTTATCTAGCATACTTTGGAAAAGAAACATTATTCCAATATTGATACTGTATGTGTCTGGAGCAAATGGATGCTTTGTTTAGTTGCTCCAGATAATGTGGAAAACAGGTACATTTTTATTTGCCATGAGAGGGAAGTTGAATGGTTCCTTCTTATCTTACCCCAAGGAATACACAGGGAAAATCAAACTCAGGTGGTATTTAACTCAGTAAAACCACTGGATCCCAATTGTCTCAGTTCATGAAATATCCATATACTTTCTGACTCCAGAAAAGGTCTTAATGAAGCCAACCCAATTAACTATTCAAACATCAGTGGATTAATCATGGTTTAAGGGAAGATTACAGAGATAAATTACTGTGTTTGCCTATTTTCACAGATTTTCATTTTATTCGAGGCAAGACCACCTGACTCTTGTTCTAATTTATGTAGAATGCTTCTTCTCACACTTTCTACAACCCTGAAATTATTTTTACGTCACCTCTTTTGTGGGACTTCCATGTTTTCCCCTACTACCTTTTGTAAAAGGAAATACCAAAAGGTCATGACACTAACAGTCTCACCATTGCTGTATCTGGATTTCCAATTGTGTATCTCTTGTTAGTAAACTCAAGTGCAAATTCATTCAATCATTTTGCTACAGGATGGCATTGAGTTATTATGTTAGTAGCACATATTTAATTCCTTAATGATACAGTATCTGTTTGGTTAACAGACTTTTGTAAACAAAAATATACCATCTAAAATATTATCTAAAATATATATTCTTTAAATTATCTATATTATCTACAGATCTATTTTATCTACAAAAATCTACCTCGTTCAAAAAAATGTTTGGCTTTTTAAAATATTTGTTGACTGCGATTAACTAGAATTATGTCTTTTAATTCTTTATTTATCGATTCTGAAATAAATTTTGATTAATTTACTTCTGACTGGAATCAGACTAATCAATTAATGCTCCATTTCCTCATCGTGAATGGTGGAAAAAAAAATTGGTGTTTTCAGTCTTCTACAGTTTTATTGTCACTGTAATAAATAAATAAATTTCAAATTAGGAGGCCAGATATTTCCTCAGCAAACAATTACGTGTTACTGGAAACATCTTATGCACCTGTAAGATGCTTATTTGGTTGTGATGTTGTCTAATATCTTTCTCAGTTGCTAGTGAATTAAGAATCTTTCCTTTATTTCTACATGACCCATGTATCTTATCTGGCTTTTTTTTTAAAGACAGAACAAAAGTATTAATTGAATAAATGTTCCTTTTCTGCACTAATAATAATTTAACAAACCATGTCTAGTTAAAAGGCCGTTTCATTGCTATGATTCATTTCTTTTTCAGTGCATTAGAATTCCTCACTCTTAGCTGTGCTGCAGATGGATTTTTTTCCATTGTTGCTCACTTTCCTATAGTCCAGGTGGTTTTAGTTCAGGTGGTTTTAGTGTTGCAGTATTATTAACACAAAATTGCAGAAGAAAGTCATACCTTACAATTCCATAATACCTGTTGAGCTTTGTTTGAGAATTAAGTACATATCAGGGAAATCTGACTGATATTATCCACAAACAGTCTCAAAAGGCTCCTACATAAATAAAGCATCCACTGAATAAGAATTGAAGTTTTTACACATGTAGATGTGTAGAAAACAGAAAATTGAAACTGGATTAAGCAGTAATTTTTCACTCTCTACATCTGCCTGAAAGGAGTAGCCAGGTGGGGGTCAGTCTCTTCTCCCAGACAACCAGCGATAGAATGACAGGACACAGTATTAAGTTGCACTAGGGGAAGTTTAGACTAGACATTAGGGAAACATTCTTCACAGAAAGATTGTTGGGCATTGGAATGGGCTGCCCAGGAAGGTGGTAGAGTCACCATCCCTGGAGGTGTTTAAAAAAAGACTGGATGTGGCACTCAGTGCCATGGATTAGCTGATACGGTGATGTTAGGTAATAGGTTGGACTTGATGATCTCCAAGGTCTTTTCCAACCTAGTTGATTCTGTAGAACTACTGATAAAGCCCTTCAGAAATCTAAGATTGATAATTTCCAGCATATTCATAAATGAGCCATTCCCTGGGAAATGTGACAGTGTTTACTGGTATTAAGTTAGTCAGGAAAGCCTGACCATGAAAAAAGTAGGAAAGAGCCTATAAGACTGCATGGTCACTGCAAAGGCAGGTGAAACTCAGTACAGATATATCTGATGTTCAGCAAAATATATGGGGAAAATAATCTAGATTTTACAGAGAAAGAAGATTGAATTTATTACTATTATGAATGTTGTCTCTGAATTAAAATAGATTGTTCTGTTAAAAATGTCGTCCTGTTGCTCAAAATCAAGTCAAGAGTGCTATTGGTAGATTAATAAATAGGGAATACTTGTGCCTTCCAATGAAAGGTTTGGGGGCCTTAGATTCAAAACAGATGATAGAGAGTGTTTCTTAACCTGTGGTTATCTGCAAAACACCCTGACACAAGATGCCCCAAATGGTAAGAGTTTAAATATATTCAGAAGTGAAGCCGTTCTAGAAAATGCCATTCTTGCCAATGCTGTTGCTGGCATTTGATCCCAGCTGAGAACTCAAAAAACCGGCAGGAGAGGGTATTGGATAAAGAGAAGAAGGCAAGCCTGTGCTTCTTGCAACATCTGGAGAAGGTGCTTGTTTTACTGTGGAATTACTCTTGAAGTGGTCATTCAGGAGCCTGGAATAATGTAACCAAACATGGCCACATGCAAAATGGACTGGCAACACATTCATAACATGGCAAAGATGTTTCCATGTGAAGATACTGAGCAGTCTGCAAACAGTTTCAATGTCATAATGAATTTGATGAGAATATGGTGTCGCTGAATATGCTGTAAACTGATTTTGGTTCTAGTGCATCCATTTTCAAGGCAATCCCCTAGTTGATGAATAAAAGGGCAACCTCTGCCTGGTACTGAAATGCCTTTCCAGCCTTGTTGGTCGTTGCATCAGCTTTGTGCTTCAGCCTCTTTGTCTTTTCTAAGTAGTATTTCTTTGAATGCTGTTTTTCAGAATTGATTAGAGGCCTCCTTGACTTGAAGGTACCGTTTGGTAAAGAAAGCACTGGGAAATTATTTGTGACATCTCCTGCAGGTCCTTTGACACCCTTTGACAGTTCTGTGTGATTTCTTCTCGCTTTCCTCTGCGTGGCGAGCAAAGGATCCTTGTGGTTGCTCTTGTTCCTGGCAGTGTTACCCGTGCAAAGAAGCTTGTCAGTCTCAGTAACATGTCTCTTTTTGGGCCATCTTGGTTGACTTTGGTCAGACTGTGCAACAGACATATGTGGCAGTGGCAGGAGCAGCAGATCTTTTTTCTGGGTTTCAGATGAAGCTTTCGGTACTTTCAGTTTATTGGAGTCTGTTAGATGAAGACTGTAATGATTTTGATTCTTTATCTGATTTAATTTTCTATCATTCTCCTCCTTCTCTTCTCTCTTCCTCTTTCAAAGGGACTCCTCAAGAGTGCCTGTGGCTTTCCTCTTCAAGTCCTGGTTCTTTGCACCAGGTAGTTCCTTGGTCTCTGCTCTCTTCTGGTGTCTATCTTTCCTGGGGGATCCAAGGATCTTCCAAGGAGATCCAATAGATCTCTGTCACTTTTGACAGGTGACAAAGATCTATTTTCACCACGAGGTGATCACAGGTGGTAGGTCCCTCATTGGAAAGTGCAACTCATAGGCAAGGGCAATTTTTCCATGTGGAAATCCTGACTCCTGTGGCTGCTGCCTCACACTGGGCACCAAAAAAGACCAAAACCCCAAGCTTGTTAAATCCAGCTTTCACCCTACTCAGCCAAATACTTGAATTGTAAAGCACTTGTCCCAGATCTTTACAGTCCTGAACCCAAGCCCATTTCCAGAGAAAACCATTTGCTTAATAGTAATCTAGGATGCCATCACATGCACTATAATTTATTTTGGGTTATTGAAAACCAACTATATTTCTTATATGATATGATGATCATACTTGCTTCAGAAATAAACGTCATGGCTCCAGACCTATGGGCATCCCTGGAGATCTTGAAAATCCCCCTTAAAAAAAATTCAGCTGTTTCTGTTGAGATACGTTAACTGGAAGCAGAACTAACTCTACTGTAGATCGAAGACCCATAACAATTACAATCTCTGACCTTCATGATAATCTTGTAGACAACTACGCTTTGCTCTTCAGCTCTGGCAGCCTTATAAACCATTTATCAATAATGGCTATAAAATAAAATAAAACCCATTATATGCCTACTGGGTCCTGTTTTTATCTTAGCCATGTGAACTTTGCAGGGTTCAAGTTTAATTAATCTATTCTTCCTGTTCTGAATACTTTCACTTTACCAGCAATACAGTGATGACTCACAAGAACTAATTTTATTAGTTCCCTCGAATAGAGTTCATGTGTCTTTTTTTTGAATGTAGCAAATTGACTGTTTGTATTCCATAATAAACTGATACACACATGCTTGTCAATTCCTACCTCAGGGAAGGAATAGAAGAGGTTGCATACCAATTTTTCAAGTATTTGTGGATTTTAACAGTGTGGGACTGCCACTACGTGTGTCCTGATTCTTCTGTAATAAGTGAAAAAATGATGTCTACTCAAGGAAGAAGGGCTCTGTTGTTGTTGTTCCCTGGGTAGCCTTGCTGCATTTGCTTTGTGTTGATGCACTGATCAAGAGTTGTTCAGTGGAGTGATACCAGTAATCCTGTGGTGACCATAGGCAAAGGCAGACCACCTGATAGGGAAAATGTCTGCAGCAAAGCTGTTGCCAGTAGAAAATGCAGATTCAGAGTTCCTTGGTAAGAAAACCAGGAGGTAGCAGCACACCACCAGCAACAGGTGCAGCAAATGTGCCTACAGGTGCAGTTAAATGGGGCAGCAGCAGGCCTAGTAGAAGCTTCAAGAACCTGTGAGCACTTGCACAGTAAGAGCTATTGCTACAGAACATTAAGAACAAGAGGCTCCAGGACTAAGGAAAAGGATTAAAAGCTGTTGCTCTGATAGGCAGGCCACAATAAAAAGGAAATCAGCACACAGAGTAAGTACAATGATGTTGAAACTCACAGGGCATGGCTGTCTCCCAATAAAATCAGCCTGAGGGTAACCTGGAAGCATTTGTGGAGCTTTCAATTGGCTTAATGTGATCCAGACACCCTTGGGTTGTCAAACTATCCAGTTTGTGGAAGACAGTTTGGAAAATCCCAGACCTGTTGCAGGAATTCCTTTAGGGAATGTAAGGTCACATGTCAAAATGTGGTCTAGTATTGACTAACAGTGAAGGCTAGATCTTACTAGTTACTTGATCTGAACATGAAAAGCATTCTCAGGACCTATTAGAGTATCCATAGACGAACACTGTATTTTACTTCTTTAAGTGATATTAAGTTGTTGATCTTCATGGAATTCTGTGGCATATTGTGAAGGATGACTATAACATACAGGGCCTGGATCTGTTTCCTTTAGCAAGTTGTTGATGCTTTAACTGGCACCTGATTTTCAGGAATGAGGCACAGTAACAGACACGAAGATTCTGTCCTTGGGATAAGAGAAAAGATAAGCAGCTGCCTCAGAAGTTTTCAGAGACATTTGTTTTGGCATTAAGGACATGCATGTTTTTGGACACTTCTATACGGTGGTTGCAAAACTTCTGAATAGGAAGCCTTTAGTGTAGAATAGAATAGCAAAACATGGGTGTTAAGAACATTGAAGAGTTAGATCTGGAATAGATTAGCTCAACCATATTAGTTACAAAGTGCGACAGGAGATCTGACTGTGTATTGACAGTGCCACAATTATCTTTTGTGTATTTTGGAACTTTTTGATGTCTTTATCTCAGATGAAGCTATCAGCAGGCTAACTTGGGGGTTTCTCTTTCGTGTGGACTGCAACAACGTTGACAGTGAATAACACTGAGAAATGAGTTGTGAGGCTGATCTGCTTTCTTAAGTGTCTCTTTTCTGTTAGCGTACATTTCATTCATTCAGCTCTTGTGGTAGGAGTTTATTGCTAAAAAACTGGATGGTGTTCCCCACCCACTCTTGTTGCCTGGGCCCTGAGTGCCAACAACAGCCCCTTCATTCCTTTCCCCTCTCTGGGATGTTTGACCACCCGTGGTTGAGGCCAGCTTTGCTATAGTGCAGCTGTGTTACCTGGGATCAGATTGCTGCAAAAGGATTTGTGAAAGAGCTGCAAGAAGCTGTGTTGGAGGCCTCAGCGCTGAGGAGCTGAATTCCAGTTCAGGCCCTTGTCCCTGGTCCTTATCAAACCCCTACATTCAGCCCAAATCCATCTTTACCACTCCAAATGATACTTCTAGTAGGTAGATAAACAGCTCTAAAACATTTACGTGTATCACATCCAGCTCCTCTCATTTTCAATTTTAATGTGTTATGCTTTTAAGTAGAACCTGTACTAAAACCAGAAACAGAGTTTTCAATAAATCAATAACACTGAGAATTAAATAGATGGGAATTATAGACTGGAAATTACTACGTGGAACCCATCCACCTCTGTGATTTCAAATTTTGCTTCTTTGGCCCTTGAGAGCTCAGGAAAAGTTAAGTTTTTACTGTGTCTGATTTGGGAACCTCACACCTTTTCCAAAACCATAGACACTTAGTCAGGAGATTTCATTCATCCCTAAATCCTTAGGTAAGATAGTAGAGCCCACCACATTATGAAGTCTTATAAAGTGAGACCAAATAGTTAATAACACAGTATTGGAAAAAAGACTCACACTCTTGGAAAAAATGCTGGTGCCAACAGGAGTGGGGGAGTCATGGTTCATTCTCTGGCAGTTATGACTAATAGATGCAAAGTGAGACTAAAGATTAGGAACAGTGATGCAATTAATGCAGGCAGGAGAGATACTGAAGAACTTGATAATGAAGACATCTTGCAAGCCATACAGACATAAGATGAGTTGAAGCACTTTGTCTCTGGTTAAAGGTACATGTATGCTTTGATATCAGGTTAAGAAGAAAAAGGATACAGGCATTCCAGAGCTTTTCTTCATCAAATTTTTGCATGTTTATCAAGATCCAGCAATAACCTCAAAAAATCAATCACTCCTATTCTAAAATTTAATCTCAAAACTGGGGGGCAGGGGGACATTAGAGGTGCCAGGAGAGCAGGTGAAAGCACTGTGGCTACATCCTGAAATTTCTATGATCTCTTCTTCCCAATAGTACTACCAACACCAAATTCAAATCTTATTCTTAATCATCAGCCTACAATAACCTAGGAATTAACTGTAAGGTACAAGACCTTGCCAGTTCCAGCCCAAGGCCCAGTTTGCCAAGTACTATTCCTTCACAATATAATGAATTTTCCCATAACCACAATCTTTGTCTTAATGGCACAGTAGTAGGAGCTATCTCCTAGGAGGTACTCTTTAGAGACTCTTTCCTGTAGAACAGACTACTGTTAACAAGTTTAAAAATAAGAAGGATTATAGTAGCAATGACTACGGAGTCGGGATAATGGCTTTTTATTTTCTGTGAAATTTGTAGGACCAGACAAATTATAGCTGAGTTTGGTCTGAATGAGAAGTTTAGTTCTGCAAGGGAAGGCAGCATAGTTCTCTGTAAGAGGTAAAGTCTGGGGCTAACTTTATGGTACGGGGTAGTACTAAGAACAGCAGGCACTGAAGTCTTTTAAGATGTAATTTGAAGACACAGAATGAGGGTGAATGGTGTGAATTACTTCTTTTGAATCTTTATGATTATTGTGTTGGAGAATTTACTGTTCTAATGAGGTTTAGGAATAGAAATAGGTGAGATGATCAGAGAAAGGAATTAAGCTTATTGTGAGACTAAGCAGAGCACACAGGACACGGAGGTTCTGTAAAGGTGTTTATGGGTCCTTAAATCATAGTTGAGTCAAGGGCTACAATTGAAAGTGACACGTAGGTTCTGCACAAGAGGTGCTGAAAACTTTTGGGAATTTTGTGGGTTTCATTCTTGCAGAATTAGGGTGATCCCACAACTGGCCTTGGATAAATTTTATTTTTATTTATTATTTTATTTATTTTATTAAATTTTATTTCTTGTTAAAATGTGCTTCACATAAATTTAGGATGAGTGTGTAATTGTAAGGGAGTAGCAGTTCATCAGCAGCTGAAAAAGTTAATTGGCCCAGTCTGTATAGACTAAAACAGCTGGTGTTTAAAGGAAAACTGTGGTTAAGACTAGAGTAAAGGTGAATATCTCGGGAGCTAGAAGACATGACACCCAAAATCTAGGTTTATACTGGAACTACAAATTTCACAGATGTGGAATAAATGTTTAGCAATAGGGATGAGTGAGGTTTTTTTTTTAGGTTTGAAGCATATTTAGATTGTATATCTTATTTACAGCTATATTTCTGCTTGTTTCATGGTGCTATAAAGCAAGTGCTCCAGAGCTAAACTGGTAACAGTAATAGTAATAATAGTAATAGTAGTAATAGTAATAGTTCAGGATCTTCTAAAGCAAGATGCGGGATGGTCTTGGAAAGCCTGTCTAATACTGATGTGGACATTGATTGTTGGTAAAAGGATGTTATTTATTGCAGTTAGGATTTTTAAAGACAGGAGATCAACTATAAGAAATTTGTTTCTGCAGTTTTCAGATCTTGTTTTCTGCCTTTTTGCTGCTTCCAAAAATAGTCTTAGTAATTTAACCCTTTCTGTCCCTGACTCTGTGAGCCTTAGGGGTTACATGTAGCCCACATCTTCGGTACGTCTTGGTCTGAATCTCTGAACTGAAATGAAATATAAACCAAAAAATAGACTTGTTGGCCAGGTCCATCTCATTCTGACCTATTTGACTCTGCTAAACATCATCCTTGGCCTGTAAATCACACATAACAGAAAAATTCAGTTCCTGCTTTCAAAGTTAAACTGCCACACAAAATATAAATTTTATTTGTACTCTACAGTTGTGCACGATACCATATTCTGTATGTGACCAACTTCGAGCCTCTGATATTGTGCATTCTAGAGTGCAAAGCTGCAGGAACCTGGAAAAAAAATCTTGTTTACTTTTTCATGTTCTCAAGGTTAAATAAAATCTTTCTTCAGATACACTTAATTCATACTTGTCATAGGTAGTATTGCTGATAAACCCTGCACATGCTGGTGAATTCTGCTCATATTCTCAGAACTAAATTTTATCCTTTTGATAACCCAGTTGGTACCGAGAACCCAATAACATCTAGATAATTAACTAAAACCAATTTACTGCTCTAGCACCAATTCTTTCACAGCCCTTTGTGCTTTTCAAGTGCTGCCAGTAACACTATGCTCCTTCATCCCTTCTGGGGTGATCTTACAGCTTTTCTTAAACTAGCAGTTCACATCTGCCTCCAAAGTAAACAGAAGCCATTGTCTGCTTATATACCCCTGGATTAGCTCTCTAGGCACTGAAGAAACCAGAAATTAACCTAGATCTTCAGCCTTCTCTTCTGAGACACTAAATCTATTTCTAATCTAGCCTTAACCATACTAAGAGGCTGAATTCCCTTCCCTAACTCATTTAAATGCTATTTTCTCATGTTCTCTGGTATCTGTGTTCACAATCCAAAAATAAAACTAGATCTTCAGTCCAACTATAACTGTAACTCCAAATTTAGGCAAATATCTCAAAAAGATAAGGAACTAGCTAGAATTATTGTTGGCCTTCACTGTTGTACCAACTTTACAGGCCTTGCAAGTGCAAATAATTTAGCTTTTCAGATTCTTCTCTCTGGGGCCTGGAAATGTGTATTAGTGAAGATTTTTCATGTCTAATGGAAAATTTATTTTAAATGCGCTTTAAGCATTTTTGGTGCTAACATAAATCTATGCTGGTACCAAAACTGGCATCAGTGTCAGGAGTTTGCCAGAGCTACTCCAGGGAGCACAGTGCTAAGCTGCATTTCTGTTCCCAGCCGTAGGAGACTTGCCTGATAGGTGACCTGTGGTAAGTTTACTTCTGAAGTGCGTCACGAGGTTCACTCCCAGTTGGAGTCTATTTAAGAAAAAAAAGTATGAAGGAGGGGTTATCTTATATACACATCTTTATCATTTATGTGTATATATCCTCATCACAAAATACACAAATCTCTTTTTCCTAGTAATATGACTGTTTAAAAATATTCCGTGGTCTGAAGCCAAAACTTCTCACATGCATTAAATAATAGACTTTACCTGCCCAATTCACTTTTTAAACAAGATTGCTGCTCACCTTTAGAATAAAGATTCAGTACTCAGTTGCCAAACTTAATTAAAACTGTGTTATGTTTTCTGATTCAGAGTTAAATTTTTATCTTTTCACAGATGCTTCCTTGCATTTTCTGTTCGTGAGTGAGTTATTAAATAACATAACATGCCCAAGAGACTTCAGAATCCAGAATTGATGCTCACTAAAAATACGTGTATTTTTTTGCTTGCTTATTAAAAAAATCAAACAAAAAAGTAAGACTAATTTCAGAATTATTGGATAAAATAAAGATGTAGGTTTAATTTTTTTTTTTGTTTTTTTTTTTCTGTGTGAACTCTGTGAAAATGCTTACAAGATAAAATGCTTACAAGATAAACAAGTGCTACCTTTCACTTCACTATGGTACAGTGTTTACAAATACATAATGTGCTATGATAAAACACCGAGTTTTAAATACTTAATTATGCTCGATTGTGTAACTAAACCAACTTCGGATTTATTATCTGACAGTTCCAAAAACTCATTGTTTTTGAATAATTGAGAGTTCTGTTTTAATATTTACCTTAAACCCCTAAAGTACAGAGGGTGTTTCTTTATGTCTTTTTGCCTCTGAACATGATGAAGTTTAATTATAGTTGGGGTCTCTTCAATTGTTCCTCACCTACAAACTCTGGATTTGAGAGCATTTAGTAAGACATGTACCCCTTATAAGATAAAAATGCTCTTTTCCTTTCAAAGCTTATTAAAAAATTCCCTGCAATCTTCAAAATCCCCCTAGACCTGAGAGCTTTTCTTTAAACATATAAGCATAAAAATGCCTATTTTTAATATTTCCCCCACACTTGTTTCAATAAATACTTGTGTTTTTTATGCACATGAGATAAAGTTATTAAAACCATCACAGTCTAAATGTGCAGAGCTCTCTGCTAGCAGTAACAACTATCATAATTAGTCCTTACATGTAAAATACTTGTATTAGCTCTACCAACTGCCCAAACTCTATGTAGACAATTTTATTTCCCAGGGACCCTATCAAATTTTTGGTACTTAAATTCACAGTTGTCCCCAGTTTCACATTCAGTAACCTGGTGCCAAAACGTTTTTTTTTGGTTTTAGTTGTTTTCAAGTATTTCCATGCATTCATATATTTCTTCCTTTAGGAAGACAAAGTTTAACAGCTTAAATGCTTAATTAACATGCAGTCTTCCTTTCCCTACAATTTTCCCATTTTGTACATGCTTAAAACATTTAGATGAATTTAGAGAACTCTGAGCATAAACCTTTACATGTGTTCCACTGTGTGGCTTAGGTAGGTGCTGAGCCGGTGCAAGGTGCCCTGTACAAACAGAAGTCTTTGCAAATATGAGCACAATTTTGTGCCAAGCTTAACCAAGCTCAGTCCAATCCTTCTTCTCCTCTGTATAGTGGCACAGTTACAGCTTCCATCAAGAAGGCAGAGAACCTGAATTGTATGTCATGTGCTATTCAAGGAAAATCATGTGATCCAGGAAATTACATCTCCATGAGAATAGTATTTTAAGGCTGCTTTGGGTGGTGTTGACCAGTAATTTTGCATCCTTACAGAAGCTGTTCTTCTGTTCTAGAAATGGCTCAAGATTAACAGAGTGAGACCAGAGGATGGACTGTGCATTTCATAGTTTAGAGAAGGCAACTCCATTGTAATTCTGTTCCTTGTTCACCATCTATTTTATATTAGATAGTTACCAGTTTGATAAACAAGCCTCCTCATTTCCAGAAGATTGTCCTAGCTACCTTGTATCAATGTTGTGTTTTTAGTTCTTAGATGAAATCTTTATTTTTTTCAGAAATTTGAAATCATGGATGATTCTTAAATACTTCAATGTAGAAAAAGTCTACAGGAAATATGAGTCACTCTGAAGTGTGTGTCCAGACTTGGAAACAAAGCCAAGTCCTTCCACACTTAACAAAGGATGTGTCTGCACATGTCTGCAGTAATCAGGAAAAGACAGAAAGATTGCATTCTTAGTATTTTTCCAGAATAAGACACGAAATCCCTCTTAGCTCTTTGTTGGAATGGAAATAAGCACATCAGGGACAATTTAGGCTGTAGAGATGTTCATAAAAACATCTTCCTCATAGTTTTTCTACCAGCTCAATAGAGGTGATCCTGCCCCGCTACCCAGCCTTAGTAAGGCTGCATCTGGAGTATCTAGTTCTGGGCTCCTCAGTACAAGAATGCCAAGAAGCCCCTGGAGCAGGTCCAGCGGAGGCCTGCAAAGAGGATTAAAGGACTGGAGCACCTGTCTTACAAAGAACGGCTGGGCCTGTTCAAACTTGAGAAGAGACAGCTGAGAGGGGACCTTGTGAATGTCTGTCAGTACCTGAAAGGAGGTGTCAGAGGATGGATCCAGGCTCTTATCCGTGGTGCCAAGTAATAAGATGGAAAACTTCATGGATCAAGATAAAGGCAGTTTAATAAACTCAAAAACAAGGGCTGGGCACAAAAGCAAAGGAAAACAAAGCTTTATTCTCTGCTTCCCATCAGCCACTTCCTGGGAAGCAAGGCTTGAGTACGTGTAGTAGTTGCTCTGGAAGAGAAACATTGTAATAATGAATGCTTTTGCATCTGAGCAGATATCATAAGGTATGGAATATCCCTTTGGACAGTTTGGATTGGCTGTCCTGGTTGTTTCCCCTCCCAAGATCTTGCCCACCTGGAGAGACAGTACTGATTCTGGGCCAGCTCTGCTCAGCAGGAGCCAAAACACTGGTGTGTTATCAACACCTTTCTAGATACCAACACAAAGCACAGCACCGTCAGGGCTGCTGTGGTAAAAATGAGCTCCAGCTCCATCAGATCCAGTACACTGATAAAAAAATAACTTCATTTAAAGAGAGCTGCCTCAAAATCTAGACTAATCTGCAAAAGCCCTATTTTTTTATAGATGTGATCTCTGTCTTTAAAACCGAGCTTTGTGTATCTTTAGACATATTTGACAGTGTAAATGGGATGAGGTCATTTTGATTAAGGATTCAAGTTTAAATCTGAAGAATTGTGACCTAAACCTTTTCTATTATGTCAGTTACAGTCCTCCTAACTTTAAAAGTATGCTGTCTCTAAGGACATCTGTTCTTTTCCACTATCTCTTTTTTTCCACCCAACTTAACAACACTCGTACAGCTCAACCTCAGCTGTAGAGAAGTCATTCAAAGCATCAGAGAACAAAAGAAGCTAGATGGGAGTCTAAGAAGTTGCAACGGTTCAATTTAGCACCACTTCATCGATACTTCTTCAAAACAACAGTGTTGTGGATGAGACAAAGTTATAAAGTACATCTGAATCATCAGAATGAGTGCTTTCTTTTAATGGCTGGTATAGAGGCCTAGAGACTGTGCACAGTCCTCTAATTCCCCCCGCTTGTTCCCCATGCTACATGAATTAGTGTACAGCCCATATTTGTACTGATTTCCCAGAAGTGTGACATCTTCTCTGATAATGCAGCCCTCTCATCACTCCCTTACTTATCGCATCATAAATAGTGTCTTCAGCCCTGTTTCAATGATTACCATGATGATTTTGATTTGATTACCATATCTCTCTTGACCACGTCACCCTGCATCCTTTCCTTGCCACCCATCTCTGATTTCCTCATCTGATTGTTGATCGTCACCTCCTTTCTCCATCTTTCCCAGCTGAAAGTTCTCCTCAGCAGTTGGCCAACCAGTTGGCAAAGACGATTTTGCCCCACTTGCTCAGGTGGTTCTCTATCTTCCTAGCAGTCCTCAAATCCTCAAAAATAGTCATGACAGCTTAATTCCTGATGATGATACCAGGTCTGCAAACAGTTGTTTACCCACAGGATCTTTCCAATCCTCCTTGAGCTCTTCCCCCTCACCCAGGAGGATTACAGGGAAAGAACCCTGGGCCACCATGCTCTTGACCATTGCCCCAGAGGAGACTTGCAATCATGCTTGGTACACTCTGGGTCTTCCCAGAGTGAAGTGATTAGTGACCAGCATGTCCATGCCATTGGGGCAATCAGGGGAACAGTGTGAGGGCTGGACAAATCATGACAGTCTCCTGACAACATCCTGGGTCCCAGGCCCCATTGTTGGGCAGTGCAGTTACAAAAAGAAAAAAGTCATCCTCGTTTTTACTGCACAGCCTCACTTCTCTGGGCACACTGTATCCACACTGAGTTGTAGGCAGGCTGTATCCATTGTGACAGAAAATCATTAAGGTGTCTAAAACATATGTAATCCTCAAAGGCATGCTTTAAAGAAGCTCTACTAGCCAAAGAAATGGTTTTTGCCAGTCTGAAGAGGGTGTCTGTGCTCAGAGCTGCTGGTTCCATGTTTTCCAGAGATGCTGTCTATGGAGCTCCCATACCCAGGCTCCGGCAGCACCAGGAACGGCGGGGGCTCCGTGAGGGGAGGCCGGGCTGCCCCAGCCGGACACAGCCGGTCCCAGCCGGACACAGCCGGTTCCAGCCGGGCACAGCCGGTTCCAGCCGGATCCAACCGCCCACCGCAGGGCGCGGCTGAGCCCACGGACGGGGCGGGGGCACCGCGGGGACTGCGTGTGTAAGGGAGGGTAAAAGCACTGCACAAAAGGTGTTGAGGAAAACGCAGATGAGACAAACAACGTTGTGAACAAAGGTGAGAACAGAGGGAGGTGGAGGAGCTGCTCCGAGCCCCGGAGCAGAGATTCCCCTGCAGGAGGAGGGGAATGGAGGAGGAGCATGGATATATACTGCTCCATGCTGGAGCAAACTGCTTAAAGGAGCTGCAGCCGGTGGGGGACACCATGCTGGAGCACGTTTTACCCTGAAAGACTGGCAGAGAGGAAAAGTGGGAGAGAAAGGAGCAACAGAGAGAAGCTCGTATGGAGTGCTCACAGTGCCCATTACCCATCCCTCTGTGCTAGTTGGGGTAGGAAGAAAGGCGTAAAGGAGTCAGGAATGAAGTAGTGGAATTGAGCCTGGGAAAAGGGAGGGTGTGGTGCGGTGTTTGTTTCCCACCATCCCACTACCTTTTGAATTTGCAGTAAATCAAGATAATTATACCTAAGCTGAGTCTTTTTTCCCTGTGATGTTAATTGTTAAATGATCTCAATGTCCTTACTTTGATCCATGAGGTTTCCATGTTATTTTCTCCTCTCATCCTGTTGAGGAGGGAGAATGAGAGAGCAGCTGGGTGGGTGTCTCTCTGATGCACAAGGTCAAAACGCCACAATCCTTTTTATTCCTGCAAGATGCACATGGAAAGGAAGTTGTCCACATAGTAGTCACAGCAGGGAAGCCCACGTAGGACAAATTACTTATTTCCGATACTTAACTTCTGATAAAATTCCCAAATAACTGTATGTGTTATATGAGCAAAACAGCATTTTTATGTTACTGCTGCTTTGATTGCATTGATGTGTTACTGCTATTTCCAATTTTTAATAGGGGGTTTATTCCTAAGGAAGGATTTCTGTCTTGAATTAAGACAGGGTTTCTTGTCAGGCTTTGCTGTCTGTCGTAGGTAGATGAGCAGAATGTTGTGGAATAGAGAAAAGACAGTCCTATGATATGATTATGCTGACTTAGCTATCATCTATGGACAGATGACCAACAGGTTGCAGCATTTCAGTGTCAAAGTAGATTTGACGTCCAGTATATCCTTTTGCTCTTGCTGTTCTGAGTGAAATGAGTAAATAAATGATGACCAGAAACTCTGATTAGGTCTGTAAAGAGAGCATTCCAAAGAGATGTCTGACTCGGTATGAATAACATTAAGGACGATTTATTCTCAGGCTCACTGGAAGAGCAAGAGAAAATTATATGGCTCTAAAAATTATTTCATTTGAAATTATGGCAAAACCCTTGATACTAAGTCACAATGTAAGGAAAAAGTAATACATAAAGAGATAAAAGATTGAATGAAATGCGGAGATCATCAAGCTGTTACATTTTTTAATTATGGTCATAAGTATATTAAGATGGAAAATAAATTATTCTGGAAAAAATATTATGCTTCTTAATGAAATTTCTTTGAAAAATATCTATTTCAGTGCTGATCCTAATTTCTTGTGAAAATATTTCTCTTATGGTCTTCAATGTGAGAAGTAGCGTAAAAGATGCGGCTGATTTTGTTACGCAAAATACTAGAAAACACCGGAGAAAAAATAGAAATATGACTATTTGATAAACAAGGAAATACACTTTCAGTTGCATAACCATATGTAGCAGATACTGTACAATTCTGGCTACATTAAAGTTAGTAGTTTTCCATTTAGTAGGAATTTATTTTCTTTCTAGTTGTCAGGGAATCAAGGCACTAGTTAGAACTCAGTGCTCTTAAATTTTTCATGTGACTTTATTACAGGGCATGTCAACCTCCGTATGTTTAAAATTTCCAAATTAGTTTTCTTGTGTGGAATCTATCATATTCCAACAAAATTACAGAATTAATTCAGTGTGGTATTCAGTGTAATTATATTAGAATTTCATCCAGTAATTCTTGTGTTTAAAATAGGGTTTTTTTAATCATATCTTGCTCAAAAATTAAATGTAGGATCTCACTTTCTCACAGTTTTGACAGAGATTGTTGCAATAGCTTAATTGTTTGTATACTGCAAAAAAAAAATATTGGAATAAAATCAGTTTGGAAGTGTACAGATAAACAAACATGCAATCAAGAATAAATAAACATGGTATCACTAATACTTCATGTTATAATAACCTGAAGGTTTTTGTTTTCTGAAGTGTCTTCTCTTTTCATGTTAGGAAATTATTTGAGGGTTCACAAAATTAATAGGTACCGTGAAATTTTTCTGTTTTTACACAAGAAGTTTTAACAGTGAGAACAGTGAGAAACTTCTTCCACCCAGGCTTTCCTGCTTGAAGGAGGGACGCAGCAATTCGTAAGTTTTCCAAGATATATACAGTATATTTCTGTTTCAAGACATATGATCTTGGCAAGTGACAACCTAATGGACAAAACCTTATCAAGTATAGACATATGGGACTATTTACCTTAAACTTAATGTTAATTCAAGTTTTATTGCTTTCAGTAAACTGTTTGTTTTGCTATATTTTCATGGTATTTTCTGTTGCAGAAAAGGAAAATGAACTACGTATGTCAGCTAGACACCTCCACCTAATGCACAACTGTTATGCTTATGTCTTTAAATGTCTTTGTTCTATCTTCCTTATTTTCTGTTTCCCTAGCCGAAAATCACAACATTTAAGATGTGCTGTTTGACCCAGTAGCAGACGGTTTTGGGTTTGCACTGAAAATGAAGACATCCAGTTTATCTAAGCCACTTTGTGATAGAGGCTAAGAGTGAGTTCTTAGGAAATAGTATTCCTAAGTATGTCCTGACATGAACATTTTTCATGGAAGCTTCACAAGGGTGAGTATGCATACCATTATTTTAAATATTTTTTGAAGACCATTTCTTCCAAAAATACACCAAAAATTTGAATTCATTTTTATGTCTTCATTATGCGGAATTTGCTGTAGAAATTATTTAGCATTGTGAGAAAACAGTGGTTTTTTAGAATTCAGAGTGATCATCTGTGATCACTTAACTTATTTCCAAGTATTCATTTATGATTTTCTACTTCAGGAGTGGTATTAAAATGCTTAAAAGCCTATAGGCATGCTACTGACAGGAAAGAAGTTTCAGCAAATGTATATCAACCTCAGTCGTTATTGCCATTCTAATTCCTCTTACATATTTATCCTTAAGAGGAATTATTACGTAGCCAATAGACATTCATCCATCTAAATCCCTTCAGATTTTTAGAGTATAATGAGCATTCTCATTTCCCATGCTGAGACACTGTGTGGTATCTCCTTACATTCCTCCATCATGGCACTTCACCGTTGTCAGAAACAGATGGATGAAACAGTATCTTCTGTCTTTGCAGCTTCTAAGGGCGTTGTTCTGTTTATCTCATTAACATTTGTGTAGATGCTGATCAGGTCTACTACAGAAATTGAAAGTACTAATCCAAAGCTCACTGAAGTTAATGGAAAGATTTCCAGTGACTCTACTGTGTGCCATGTGGCTCATAGGCTCCAGAAAGGTAGGGACTTGACATCCTGCTTAAGAAAATTTCCTTTTATATGTTTATCATATACTGGAGGCTTTTGTTGCAAGGCAAGAATGTCTGACATCTGCTCTTGGATGCTACCCTCGAAGATACCGCATGTGTGTAAATAATGACATACTGTGAAGGCTGCTTACCTAATGGTAATACTGAAAATATAAAACTCTGAGAGACATCAGTGCAAGACATAATTTGTCATTTATCTAATGTACTATTTTATCACAGAAGCCAGACTGTTAAGGGCACAATATCTTTCCAATCTGTCCAACTGTATTATCTGTCAGCTGGAATGTTATAAACACAGAATCAATCATCACAAGCACAACATAGCTGACGTTGTAGTGTATACATGTTAATGACGTAGCAGATGCCAGAGCTGTAAATTTACCTTTATGTTTATCTGAAATTCACAATGCCTCTAGATGAGGAAGTAGTGGGCAGGTAAAAGGTGTAAGGAAGAACACTTTCACAATTTTCTTGATTGTTCTATCTTTACACAACTGAACCATCCTCTAGGGCTGGCTATCTTTAGCTCCACAATAGGAAAAAGTACACATTTAGCATGTAAGCCCAGTCCAGAGTCCAACACAAAACTTACAATGCTAGTGTTTGTCCTTCAGGAAGATACTCAGTGAGGAGGGGAAGAAGTCCATCCATGTTGTTACTTATGAGCCTGGCAAAAGACTTCCCAGGCTAGAGGTTACAGCTTAAGGATTTAGAGGTATTGTGCACACTTCTAGAATTTGAATAACTTACTTTCTCTTCTTCCCAGCGTTTTTAACATCTTACTTCAATTTCCCAGTAAAATATCCTGATTGACCAGCCATAAGACTGAGTAGATGTAAGAACCTTACCCATTCTTTCAGCAGTTGTGCCACTGACTGGACAAAAGCAACAAACAGTATGAAAAAGAGTAAGGGTATGTGAGCACACATAGCTATTACCCAGTGATAATGTCCCTTTTGCCTACTAGGATGCTGGTTTGAAACATTAAACAAAAAGCTTGCTTTTGACCTTTGTTGATAAATGGATCAAAAGAGGAATCCAAAGTTATTTTAAATTGCAAATGGAGAGAAACCTCCGCAGGGAAAAAGTGTTCTGCCAGCATCTGCTGGCAAGTAAAGGTAACTGCTAATCCCCATTTGCAAGCAAGTTATGTAAGAATTTGAGGCATTTTTAACATTCCAATACGTTTTCATGGTTGAATTTTTATTCAGATTGTAAACCTGTGACCAGAGATCTCAGTTCATGTGTTGTCTGCAAAAACTGGATGTTATTTGGTGTGCAACAAGCCAATAATTAACACTTAAGTGAGACACTGATTATTTATTTCAGAGTTGTGCAAGCCTGGGTGCTTGTGGAATTCCTTAAATCAAGCACACCAACTATAAAAACTTTTTACTATTTACACGTTTTAGCAAACAAAGGAATTAGTGTTCGTTGGCTACAAGTTACATAGTTCTCTTATTAATTAGTATTCTATCTTCTGTTGGTTAATGATTTTCTTGCCTCTCATGCTAATTAGTCCCCATGCTCAGTGTTTCTCTTCTTTTGGGTCAGTGGGTTTCTTGTGTCAGTGGCCCCTGGGTCAGTGATTGCAGATCTCCCCCTGCCAGAATTAACCTTTTACCCAGTTGGAGCTGCTTTCAGCACAGTTGCTGAGTCGGGTTTATTAGTTTCACCTTATCTTGGAAGTTCTGCCAGTTGTTTTTGTGGCCCATAAATGCTGCAGCCTGTGACAGGATCAAGCTTGAAAAGATGAAAATTGAGAAAATGTGAAGGAGACCCCAGTTTATTTTCTCTGTCAGATTAAGAATCTAGTCAAGCTCCCCCCAGTTCCTCTGCAAGGAAGCCCTGCTGCATTTGCTGGAAAAAATGGGCAGAGGACTAAGGTGGTAAGTACAGTGGTAAAGTGGTGATGATGGTGGTAACATGACTGGGGCAAGAGATAAAAGTTTCCAGCAGTTGAACTTCTCTATCATAGAGTACAAAACAGAGTTAGAAAATATTCTGACAATTATATGTAGAGATTAATTATTTTGCCCGTTCAAACACAAGAAAGCTTTTTTTCAAAAGGGGAAATACTAATTACTGAGTAACCACACAGTGTTGTTTACTTTCTCAGTTTTCTTCAGAGGGCTTGAGACATAATACTTATATCCTTTGTGGGAAGAAGTCACTAGAACTTCTATCTCCAAGTGGTCAAAGGAAAATATACATCATGGCAGTAACACTGTCTTGGTTTAACCCCAGCTGGCAACCAGGCACCACACAGCTGATTGCTCAGTCCTGCACCAGTGGGATGGGGAGAGAATTGGAAGAGTAAAAGCTACAAAACTCACAGGTCGAGATAAAGACAGTTAATAGAGAAAGCAAAAGCTGCACACACAGGCTAAGCAAAACAAAGAATTAATTCATCACTTCCCATCAGCCAGTGGGCGTTCAGCAGTCCCCAGGAAAGCCAGGTTTGCCCAGTCACGCATAATGGTGACTGGGGAAAACATCATCACTCCAAATGTACCCCCCTTCCTCCTTGTTCCCCCAGCTTTTTGTATTGAGCATGATGCCATATTGTGTGGGATATCCCTTCGGTCAGCTGGGGTCAGCTGTGTCCTCCCAGCTTTCCAAAAATGGGAAATGCACAACTCCGCAGGATCTGATGGCATGTTCTAGAGGTGTCAAGAGAGCTGGCCAATACCCATGTAGGCCACTTTTAATAATCTCTAAAGGGTCGTGGTAACTGGGGGAGGCTCATGACAACTGAAGGACAGCAAATAACACTCCTGTCTTCAAGAAGGGCAAGAGCAAGTATGCACAGAATTACAGGACAGGCAGTTTCTCTTCAATGCCTCAGAAGGTGATGGACAGAAATATGATTTGGAGTAGTCAACATGGATTTTCAAAGGGAAAATACCTTTCCAACTTCATAGTTTTCCACAGTGAAATGGTTGTGTCAGTAGATGAGGGGAGGGCAGCAACTGTTGCCTATCCTGACTTTATGAGGCTGTTGACACTGTATGCATCACATCCTAATAGAAAAATTGATGAGACATAGGCTAAAGAAACAGACAGTGAGGAGGACTGAAAACTGCATTGCTGGGCTCAAAGGTCTTGTAGCCAGCAACACAAAGTTGGGCCAGATACCAGTCACTAGCATTATACCCCATGGACTGATATTGGGCCCACTTCTATTTGACATTTATGATTTAAATGGGGTAGCAGACTGCACTCTGCAAGTCCGCAGGCAGTGTAAAACTGAGAAGAGTGGTTGGTTCTACCAGCTGGTTGTACTGCCCTTCAGAGAGACCTCAGCAGGCTGGAGAAACGGGCCTAGCAGAATGTCATGACTGACTCTGGTGCTGAGGCCAGCCTGGAGTACTGTGTCCAGTTACGGTATTCCTAGTACAAGAGAGAACACAGACATACTGGAGAAAGTCCAGCAAAGGGCCATAACAATGATTTAGGGCTTGAAGCACCTGTCAGATGGAGTTCTAGTCTGAGAGAGCTAGAACTCCTCAGCTTGGGGAAAAGAAGGCGCAGGGGGATCTTACCAATGTGAGGAAATGGAGAAGAGGAGAAGTACACTGTTCTCATTGGCGCCTGCTGGCAGGACAAGAGGTGATGGGCTCAAACTGAAACACAGAAAAAAGATGTTTAAATATGAGAAAAAAAACCTTTTTATAGTGAGAGTCAAACACTGCAACAGGTTGCCCAGAGAGGTTGTGGAGGCTTAATCCTTGGAGATATTCAAGGCCAAAATGGACATAGTCCTGAATTACCTGTACTACTTTGAGCTAACTGTTGGACTAGACAGTTTCCACAGGTCTTTTCCAATATCATCCATTCTCTAATTTGTTTATTCTAATTCTACCCTGAGTATTTTTATCCTCGTTGGCAAATGATTAAAACAAAAACTACAATGTTAAAAGCAAATGGTATGTACTGCTGATTGACAGAACATCATTGTTCTTGAGACAGTGGATCTCTGGAAAGAATGGTTCTCCATCCCTTGCTCAGTCTGTCAAACTGATGATATGCATAAGGATTTTATAGGTTTATGAGCTTTGGAGAAATGGTTGTCTAAAATGTAGAATGTTACTCTACATGTTAACAAACACATAAGATGGTCAAATATTGTTCATAGATCTTTGCAGATTACTACTGAAATTTGAGAAGCAACTACAGAATTAGTTATGTATGCTACCCACATTTCTATTTTCATACAGGGAAATGGGTGCAGATGTCTTGTAGGTGTATACAGTATCTTTTGTCAGTGCACCTGGTTTTATCAAGGATGTTTAGTCTGATTAAACAATAGGTATAATTTCATTCACATCTCTCAGATGACTTGTGGGAAAAATTTGAACATACCACTTCCAAGCAGAACTTCTATAATCTAACTATTTCTAATGATTTCTTAGCTTTGTTCTTAAGAAGGCAGACCCTAATTTTAGCTAATGAGATGCTTACTTCATGGTCTTCTTGAAATCTTTTTCATTAGTAGCAAATGAACACCTCCCTAGACGGGTGGTCACACATTCTGGCTATGTTCTGGGCATTTCTGCACAGTCTAGAGGAGTGCAGTGTCATAATTTAGGAGAGGTATTTCCCTACCCAAATTGTCACCAGATGCCAGAGAATGCTTCTGATGCATGGTATGATACTCAGTCAGCAAGATAGATCAACAGCAACACCTTTGTTGGCTCCTTATTAATGGATGATGTTTCTTTTGAGAATGACAGTCCTGATGTCCATTTAGAAAGGGAAAGATGCATAGCCTGAGGGTCAGACTGTTAGGTGTGCACCCCAATAAGGCAGCTTGTTATCAGCAATGAGAAGGTGCCTGAAGTTGGACTCGCAGTACATAATGCCTGGATATTTGGACCCAGGAATACTCACCCTCATGTAGAGTTCGTCTTTGTAGCTGTCATAACAGCAGACAGTCTCGGGATGCACAAACAGGAAACAATTGGTAATCACAGAGGTGCTCACATACATTTTGAGAGATGCCTGGGACAAACTGGACCTTTGAGCCTTTCTAGTGAGTCCAAGACATCTGGAGAAGTCATGGGATTTGATGCTGGGATGGTCACATCCTGTCCTGTTCAGTCAGCTCGCAAATCTGTGCACAAAGACATTGTGCCTTGACAAAAACATAATAGCATGTTTTAGCTACTTTTTTCTATCCTCTGCTGACTTGGACCTGCCTGCCTTGGCCTCACCCACTGAGTCCCTCTTCCAGATCGTGCTCTCTTTCCATATCTGTACCACTTCCCCCTGGCCACTTATACTGCAGCTGCTGTGTTCTCATCAGTATCTGATATTCTGTGTGCTACTGCCATATCTCCTTAGTCCCTCTAGCTTCTACCAGCCCAAAAGCATCATATCTAAACCTGGAGTTCCAAAAAGAAATGCCTGGTCATGCTTGTTTGTCATGTAAAAAGGGGAGATTTCCTCAACCCTGTTTGATCTGTCTGTCAGCACCCCGGGGAAGCCGAGACCCTTGTGCCCAACCAGTCTGTCAGTGTCCCATTATGGGGACCCTTCACTGAGCAGTCCTGCTGGATGGGAGGGCAGGACCGACTGGTTCAGGGAAATGCACCAGCAGCAAAAGGGAGATTCCTTAGCAGGTGTTCCTCTTTACTCCAGTATGTTCCCTGCTGCTGGGGACTGCCAGCCCATGTGAAGGACTCATACCAACAGTTTATGGAATATCCCTCTTTATTAATATAAAATCGTGACAACTTAAAGTTCGAGGATTGCTGGTGATAGTATCTGACTGGAGAAATGTGTTCAAAGCCGTACATGGACAAGCTCTAATCCCCAGTAAAATATTCAGCTTACACAGACTGTGAATCTTACCCAACAGGCATCTCTAAAGGGAGAAGACAGATTCAGCCCATTGACTGATCCCAGCAGTTAAAATGGAGTCCTCCCTAACTTTTCCCCATCCTCAACTTGGTTTTACACTATTCCTCTATGTTTAGGTGGAGCATGAGTGACTCTAGTCATACATATCTTTGTTACTGATTGGTGTAAAATTTTCTTGCTTTGCTTTTAAAGATACAGACAGTCAAAAATAATGTAGAGCACATGCCCAGTGAGGGGTGGTCCCATACCATGCAGCTGAGTAACACAGGGATGGAGGNTGGGGACCCTTCACTGAGCAGTCCTGCTGGATGGGAGGGCAGGACCGACTGGTTCAGGGAAATGCACCAGCAGCAAAAGGGAGATTCCTTAGCAGGTGTTCCTCTTTACTCCAGTATGTTCCCTGCTGCTGGGGACTGCCAGCCCATGTGAAGGACTCATACCAACAGTTTATGGAATATCCCTCTTTATTAATATAAAATCGTGACAACTTAAAGTTCGAGGATTGCTGGTGATAGTATCTGACTGGAGAAATGTGTTCAAAGCCGTACATGGACAAGCTCTAATCCCCAGTAAAATATTCAGCTTACACAGACTGTGAATCTTACCCAACAGGCATCTCTAAAGGGAGAAGACAGATTCAGCCCATTGACTGATCCCAGCAGTTAAAATGGAGTCCTCCCTAACTTTTCCCCATCCTCAACTTGGTTTTACACTATTCCTCTATGTTTAGGTGGAGCATGAGTGACTCTAGTCATACATATCTTTGTTACTGATTGGTGTAAAATTTTCTTGCTTTGCTTTTAAAGATACGGTCAAGAAGAATTTAGAGTGCATGCCCAGTGAGGGGTGGTCCCATACCATGCAGCTGAGTAACACAGGGATGGAGGTGTGCATTACTATTACAATTAGGCTACAAGGAACCAAGTTCATCTGAGGAGAGAGATTTCGCCACAGTCCTTGGCTCAGCAGCAGGGTATCTCCTCCCCTGTCTGCCCTGGCTGGCAGGTGTTATGTGGTTTATCAGCTGCAAAGTACCATCAGGTTCCCTTCCCTTCAAGAATTTCCCCAGAGATGGGCCACGGTGTCTCCACTCTGCCCCACCCTCCCTTCCATCCCCTCAGCAGGTGTGTGTGTGTGGGCAGGCACTGTGGAATAGGTTTCAGTGTGCCAGCTGCATTCCAGCCAGGGAGCAGCAGCTGTGGTTTACCCTATAAACCCCGTACTGCTATAACTTCTGTTAGGATGCAAATACAACTTCCCAGTGTCCTCTAATTTACCCCTAGCCATCTTTCCACACTTGTTCTTTCCCCCTTTCTCTCCCACAATCTTAGCTCATCTTCTCAAAAATTCCTATGATCAGGTCAAGCCAGTTTTGTAACCTGAAATACTTCAAGTTCATCATTAATATAATGAAATAAATGGCAGACATTTTTAAGTTCAGCACAGCCCATGTGGAAGTTATTTCTTGGAAAATTAAAACATTGGTTTCTTCCTTTATAAACTGGAGGCCTTCTGAAATGGAAAAGTTGAATATTTAACAGAATTTTAGAGAAAGTATTACAGTTATTACCTGCTTTTTACAGCAAGGACTGGAAATGAAGGTTTTAGGGATCTGAGTTACAAAGAAGACAAAATGTTGAAGAATGCAAGTAACTGACTAGGCAAGGCCAAAATATTGTAGTAGTGTCATTAATTGTAGCAGGATAAAGATACTTAGCCAGATCTTTTCTCCCAAAGTTCTCTTATTCAGTCTGAGTCTTTGTCATGGTGCAGAAAACAAAGTTCCTAAGAGACTAATCAATAAAAGTAGTAATACTGGATTCCTGTGGCATTCCAATAAAGGTGAAACTAATGTAAAATCACTATAGAATCCTTTCTTTTTTTGTAGCTATCTTAAATTTGCTAAGAAAATTTATGGAAGAGGCAACTTTCTTTTAAGCATTTTTGACTGTCAGAGTACAAGTGCACAACACAGTGAATGTGGGGAGAAAAGGTCTCATGCTGCTGTAAATACCTGTGGTCTTCCATGCCAGATTTCAAGATGGATTGTGGTAGATAATTTTTAAATAGTAGTCAGACAGGAATGTCCCTATTTCTCCATCCTGTGTGATATGTATGCAAAATGACAGTTGTAAGCAAACTTTAAGGTTTAAATGGCAACTGTCAGGTGTTGGCCAGTCCATAACTTCACTAAGATACATTTTCGTTTTGGATATTTTTGATACGATAGAATTTTAATAAGAATATAAGTTCCATGCCCATACCAAGCATGGCTAATCGTGGTCTTACCACAGTGCCATAAATACAGAAAGTCCTACATATCTGCATCTCCTCTTCTGAGTGGCTTTTACCTGCTGTTTGAAGTCACCCAACATGATCTTTTATATGCATCATACATGAAGGAAGAACAAGCTTGTCAGTCATGCAGTATCTCATGCATGATCAGAAGTCACCTGGGATTTCCTAGTGTATTCTTCAGCTGTTCTCCAAAGACCATTCATTTTAATTTGCTGGCCTGTTTAAACATGAATGGCTATGATGATTAAACTTGTGTCTTAAAAGAGTGATTCAGTAATATAAATAAATGAAGCTGTATGCAATTCTGAAACTGTATCATGGTTTTTGTGGAGTGATAGAAGCATCAGGCTGTTGTTGCATGTTGAATGAATTTCAGCTGTATTTGCTGTAATACTGAAAGACAACTCACGCTATTAATGAAAGACTCTGTAACATAGCTCTGTTGATATCTCGTTTTAACAGTATCTGTGTCTATTAAAATGAAAACTGCTCTTTGTTTTTAATTTACTCTGTGTGCGTCTGCTTTGTCAGTCTCTCTAACAAGATACCTACCAAAAAACATTCAACAAAGAAAAAATTCCATGTTTCAGTCAAAAGAAAAATGGTCAAGTTTCAGGATAACACAATGATTCTAACTCAGATAAATGCTTAATCTTAGTAGCGTATGGCTTTTATTCTGTGTGCCATTGGTCTGTATTTGTGCATACATAAAAACACATTTCCATTAACAATATCAAACATGAACCTATAATTTAACAGCCTACATTTGTATGGGTATCCAAGTCAGAGTTTAGTAGTGCTGAGATAATAAAAATCATGCTGCTTGAAACATTTTATTTGGAGATTCAGTGCTCTCAAAGATCATATTATTATATTCCACTCCCTGAACCATAAACAAATAAGAAGAAAGCCAAAGACAGGAAATGGAGATTGTGAATTTCACCATGAAGGTGCTACATGTGGTATGTATATATTTGAACACTAACATCATTAAGGAAATAGCAGACTCTTAGAATTTCTTTGTGGAAAAGATTTGTGCTTGATTTGACTAGATCTCAAATTGCACTATATTTAACTTAATCAATGACTCTCCAACAGTAAAGACACAATCCAAAACCCTGTATCACTTGAAAACAAAATCTGTTGACTTCAGGTCTTTATGTCAAATTTGAGAAAAGGATCAAGAGTTCATATTTTTCCCAACCCAGCATGTCTAGGTGTGTATTTCAACAGAACACCTTGGGAGGACTTTAATTTGTATAATTTGCTCTTTTAATTTAGAAAAACAGTGCAAAATAATGTAGTTTATCTGTGGGTTGCATGAGATAAGTTAAACTCACAAAAAGTCAGGGCCAATTTGCTGCAATTTGGAGAGTAAAGCAGTGGGAGTTACTATGTATCAGATCCAACTGAGTGTGAGAGAGCAAAACTTAAGTTTTTGTTTCAGAGTTCTTAAAATTAATCCTCATCCTCATTTAGGAGACATTCATGTAATAGCATAAAGCCTCTTAGTCCTTGGGGACGTGCCATGGACAGTGCTTCCCATTACATCAGAGATTGAGCTGTCTGTACACTGAAATCAATACAGCCAAGAAGATGATTTGGTATATCCCCTTTCTCAGCTGTGATTCATCATTACAAGTCATTTTGCTTTCAAAGATTTTTTCCCTAGTCTGACTGTCCTGAGCAACCAAAAATATATGTCAGGAAAGCAGAGTTTATCAAATTACTTTTCCATTGAGAAGCCAAGATCTGTTTACCTCTTTCTTTTTGAAAATGGTCTACAGAAACTTGAGAAAATAAATTAAAATTACCAGAATATGTCTCCATTTTTTTTTTCAACCACTGCTAACAATGTTAGCTGCTTACTCACAGTGTAGCAGAGAAATTTGCAAAAATAATGGCCAAAGGGTAAATATGAGAGTGAGACAAAGGAAAAAGCTTGCAATAAACCCAGTGAGATTGATCTCGTCTATTTCCAGCCATGGAAGCATTTGGCTTCTGAGGTAATCTGTTAGTCCAGGATCTCTCTGCAGTCAGAATGGACAAATAACCACCTCAAAGTGGTGGGTCAGCTGTTGATATTTAGTGATTATATTCAAAATTCAACTTCAGATTATACCACCAGATACCTATTATATGGTTAGCTGAGTAACTCTTTTAATTTTGATTGACTCTGTTGAATGATAGTCCATTGAATATAAATTTACAAAACAGCATACCTACAGACATTTATGTGTAAACACCTGCATTTGGGTGTCTTAATTCTGAACTGAATTCCTTCATGGTTGGGTAACAGGTAGAGAGAATCTCTGCATAGACTTCCACAGTCAGCCATCTGTTGTATGCTGTCACCTACAGACTCTTAATTCATCATAAATATTAGACAGATGTATTATCTTAAGTTTCAGTGAAAGAAGTTTAATCTAATGCACTTTAGACACATTTGTGATGGGCTAGTAATACACACAGGGTTGGGTACCTCAGTGCAACAGATTCACGCTGATCCATCAAAACATGTCTTCGGTTGGAGGGGACCTTAAAGATCATCCAGTTCCAATCCCAATAGCTCTACCATGAGCAGGGACACCTTTCACTAGACCAGGTTGCTCAGATCCCCATCCAGCCTGGCTTTGAACACCTCCAGAGCATCCACAGCTTCTCTGGGCAACCTGTTTCAGTACCTCACCACCTGCACAATAAAGAATTTCTTCCTAATACCCAGTCTAAACCCACTCTCTTTCACTTTGAAGCCATTTCCCCTTGCCATGTCTCTACATGCCCTTGTATACTCCCTCTCCAGCTTTCTTGTACTGGAATGACACAATTAGGTCACCCTGAAGTCTTCTCTTTTCCAAGCTGGACAATCCCAACTCTCTCTGCTGTTCTTTCCTCATAGCAGAGGTGCTCCATCCCTCTGATCCTCTTGATGGGCTCCTCTGGACTCACTGCAACAGGTCCATGTCCTTCCTGTGCTGGGACCCCAGAGCTGATGCAGCACTGTGGGTGAGATCTCACCAGAGGGGAGCAGAGGGGCAGAATCCCCTCCCTCCCCTGCTGCCCACGCTGCCTTCGATGCAGCCCAGGCCACGTTTGGCTCTCCAGGCCGCAAGGGCACACGGCCGGGTCCTGTCCAGCCTCTCACCCATGGCACCCCCAAGTCCTTCTTGGCCAGGATGCTCTGGGTCTGTCCATCCCCAGCCTGAGTTGATACCAGGGGTTGCCCTGACTCAGGTGCAGCACCTTGCACTTGGTCTTGTTAAACCTCATGAGATTCCTATGGGCCACTTCTCAAGCTTTTCCAGGTCTGGATGGCATCCTGTCCTTCAGGAGTGTCAACTGCACCCCTCAGATTGGTGTCATCTGCAAATTTGCTGAGGGTGCACTCGTTCCCGTCATCCATGTCATTAATGACTATATTAATTATTAATTACACCAGTTCCAATATGGACCCCTGAGGGACACCACTTTTCACCGATGGGCACTTGGATTCTGAGCCTTTGACCACTACCATCTGGATATGACTGTCCAACCACTTCCTTATTCATCTAACAGTCCACCCATCAAATCCATCTCTCTCTAACTTAGAGAGGAGGATGTTTTGTGGACTATGACAGTCTTTACACAAGTTCAGGTAAATGATATCTGTAGCTCTTTGTCCACTGAGGTAGTCACTCCACTGAAGGAAGGCCACTGGGCTGGTCAGGCAGGACTTGCCCTTGGTGAAGCTGTGCTGGCTGGTTTGAATCACCTCCTGTCCTCCATGTGCCTTAGCATAGCTTCAAGCAATAATCTTGAGTTAGAGCTGATTTTTATTCATCAGGTCCCTGATGTAAGTGCCTAAACCAGAACTGGTACTCCCTGAGTGAAAAGAGACTGAAACGTGTCCATTACAGCTCATTCTTCTTGTTGCCAAAAGGAAATGCAAAACTCTTCTACTTTGCATTATTTAATTATTATTTATTGAGCAGAAAGGAAGGAGGAAAAGGAAAAAAATGAATCATTATTCCAGTGATCAGACACTTTATATGAACTATGAGAGATTTTTTTTTTGTCCTTGCTTTACTGTTCTAGTGATTTAATTCAGGAAAGGTGGATTAAAAGAAATGCAGGTTTTTCAAGAAATCAGCAATATAAGGCAGAGCTTTTGAGGTTCGAAAGCTTGATTTTATATGCCTCAAGTTGAACTAATATGCAGTGCATAGTCTTAGTGACCAGTAGATCTGCAGAGCACAGCACTGTGTAATATCACCACTCAGATAGTGCATAACTGTGTTTGTGGAGCACTAATCTTGAGGAAACATGCCCTTGCTTTTATCCACTATTAAGCTGCTTTAACTTGCACCCCTTTGCATTTCTGTGCTCAGTGGCTGGTTTGGCACACACGCCTGCATCTGAATACATCCAGTATGCTCATGGCCTTCATGGTTCTGGTCAAATTATCCTCCCAAAACCTCAGGAGACTCATCTTTGAGAGTTTAGAGTGCTGCAGATGGATGTGGGCCTCCATTTCTGTGTTGTCTCTGTTGGTTCCATGAGGATAGGTCAGATAATCTTCAGCATCTCTGCATAGGTACCTGAATCATTCCTGAAATACCTAAAAGCTGTTCTTCTAACTCTAGGATAATAATCCTTTCTATAGTCAGTGAAGAGAAAAATATACTAAGAGAGGGTGACTCAGGTAACTAACTCATCTTAGACACCTATTTTATTATGTTCTGAGTCATTTGGTGAAGATACTTCTTATACACCATTATATATAAAGGGAGTAACTGAGTTAGATATCTAACTTTTTAGACACAGATTTTAGGTGAAATGAATCCTCTTTGTACTCAAAACTAACACTGTAACTTAGCATCATAATGTAAACACGTTGACTTTTATTTTCAGTCTAAAACCCACCAAAGATGAGCTTAATTTTCTAACTGATTTTAATAACTGTTGAATCAATCATTGACTGAAAACTTGGGGGTATGGGAGTAATTCTGAGAAAGGAAAAAAGGTTTTGTAAATGAAACACCTCCCCCCACAAAGAAAAAAAAAAAAAAGAAAAAAAAACACAAAGCATCAGAAAAGAAAACACTGAAAGTAAAAGGTATTTGTACAGAAATTGTTTGGGTTTAGAACCAGAAATTTCATAATTCTACAGTAGAAAGTAAAATGTTTGTTTCTTCTAAAATCTTACTATGTTTGATACCATGCTATCAACAAGAGACTGAAAAAATAATTGATAATGCACATCTATACTACAGAAACAGGAGTTTGTAGAGGAAAATCTGATCATGATTCCACAGCAGAGTGTGTAAGAATGAGTTCAAACTAACTAACGTAAAATCTGCTCAGATGTTTCTGATGTATGCTGAGATGAGTTGCGCATAGAAGAGGCAAAAGAGAGACTTGAGTTTTGACTCTGAGTAGCTACATAAGAAACAGGACACTGCTAGTTGAAAGCTTTCCAAGGTTATAAAAAAATTCAGAGATTAGAGCCTGGGGTGAGTAAAATTTGGATTATGACATAAGCCATGAGTGATTTAGGTACAAGAAAAAGTTTAGATTAAAAAAACATGAAAATTCAGGTAAACCTGATGGCCTCAGATATGCTAGATTTCAGAGATCACAGTGGCCTTCTCAGATTTGGACTATCGACATCCAGAAATTGCATGATGACTTAAAACAGAGCAGGACCATTGCTGATCCTGGTAGCAAACGTGGATTTTTCTCTGTGGGACTTGCTGGTGATCAAAGATTTATCCCCAATAACAAGAGTTAGGAATCCAAAATAAAATTATATACCTTTAGTATTTCTGCAAACCTCCCTGGGAATTACAATTGCCACACTTGCTATTGTGGTAAATTAAAGTGGTGGTGTCCTGTCTCTACAATTTTCTTGTAGATAAAAAGCAATTCTTGCTTAAAGATGAAAAAGCCAGAATTCTAAGAGCTTGTTAGACTCTGGTACACTAGGTATCTCCAGCAGCTCATTCTAACTTGATGTAGGATCATTCTGCTCAGCTGACTCCTTGATTGCTTGCTAGCAGGAAAAGTCTTCTCTGCTTTAGATTTACTCTGATTCTATCACCTACCTTTATTTTTATATCAAGTCTTGACAAAAACTGGAACAAAATAAAACCCCTTCAGAGCCTGAGTATTAGAAATCCTTAGCTCTCTTTGTGGCTATGCACTTCAGCCTTGTTGCAGCTGGAAGAGGCCAAGTGCCTTTTATGGCCTCATGAACCTACCTGGCTTTGTTGTAGCAAGTGACACTGCTCATCTGACAGAAAAACTTCATTAATAGAAATTATTTTTGGGGAACATTCTGGCAATTCAGCTTAAATTGTTTGCTATTTTGTTCACTACTCCACTGGAAGTTTTTCATGACTGAGCAGACAGGGTTTATGAGCATACTTTGTCTGAAAAATGCCATAAAGATGCATTTCGTTGTAGATGTAATTCTTTATTTATCTCATGATGTCTGTTGAATTCAGAGGGTCAATGCATACTAGATGATCTAACTGTTGGAAAAAAAATTTCGGATATGTGTTTTTTAGGTAAAGATGTTTTTGGACATTACAGATAGGGATTACACAGTCTGAGGATTTTACTAATACAGGCACAATACAGGACAAATGAGAAGAGACCACAAAGTCTACAAAGGTCTTATTTACTCAGCAGATTTACTGAACGAAAGCACTAAGCAGGAATCTTATCATATGTGAATGGACCTAGGTAAAAGTCCTAAATTTAAAGTACTCTGATGGTAGTATATGGACAACCATATGTTTTTAAAATTTTGAGTCTGAACACAGATTATCTTCCAATCTTCTATTACTTTAAGTAGAAAAAGAGAGAAGATGAATCACAAATCTTCTCTTTGATATTAAGGGATGAGACTACATTTTGAAAACTATGCAAATGTAAAGTAACAATAACAAGCAATGAAGTAGTACAGTCGTCTTCATTAACACCAGGCAATAGCAGATTACTCATCTTTATGCAGGCTAGCACATGAGGTGAGTGAAGCATGTGCTTTGTTAGCAAGTCTCAGTAATAGGTTCTGAAACAAAGAATTAGTAAGGATCAGAAAACCAGCTCCATTCAAGACTTGCATAAGTTAGCCTGTTTATTAATCTTTTATGTTTATGCAGGTAAATGGAAGTGCACAGGTGCACATAGATTTGCAGTATTTGTAGTGCAAGTAGAATATTGTTACAATCTCATTCTCCAGATATTTCTGAAAAAAAAAATGGAAAGCAAGTGCTAATTCTCAAGTTTCTTACTGAAAAGATTTTATTGATCACTGTCTATATAATCAGTAAAGATATTGAACAATACTGGTCCTGATGTGGAGATACACCACTTGATACTGTTTTGTATTTGGACGTTGAATCATTGACTGCAGCTCTTCGTGTGCATCCATCCAGCTTATCCTTTATCCATCAAATATATTACCCATCAAATCTGTCTCTCCAATTGGAGACAAGGATGTTTTGTGAGACCATGCCAAAGCCCTTACAGAGGTCCAGGTAAATGACATCAGTTGCTCTTCCTTAACCACTCATGCAGACACTCCCATCATAGAGGCCAGATTAGCCAGTCCTGGGCACCCTACTAAGGTGACCTTACTCTGAGCTGGAAGTTGGACTAGGCTATCTCCAGAGATGTCATCCAAACGTAACACTTTTGAGATTTTTTTGACTATGCTCATAATTTTGCAGAGTGTCAACTTAAAGGGGCAGTATTATTTCAGTGATGTCTTTTATTTCAATCCAGTGGTAAAATTGTAAAAGTGCCTAAACAAACATGTCATCCACAAAGTTCTTTGAGAACTGTAAATATTTTTATTGATTATTATTTGTAGTAGGCTGCATAGTGTATGAGTGAAAAAATCCTCATTTCAAATATGAATTATTTGATGCAGCCTGATTAAAAAACAAAAATATGTCACTTGCTTCCATGTGGAGAAAACGAAGTTATTTGATGAGGCTCTTTATCAGCAACAGTGCTATGAATTAGGAAAACCTAAATGTATTCCCACCGATTACCCAATGGATTATCATCTCCCAGAAACTGTTGCGGTTATAGAAAAATGGATGTTGTAAATCAGGATAGACCAGATTAGTGTGAAAGCTCTAATCTAAAAGTCATTGGTTTCAGTAGACTTTCTCTAAGATGGTGAGTTTTCCCTCTTCCGTATGTATTCAACCCTTTGGACTGAGTTTTGAGATTATAAGGATAAATCTGGACAACTGAATTTAAGTTACAAATATTTTCAATCAGCTATTTTATTTCACTAGTGGTCAACTTTCAAAAAGGAGTCCAAAACAATTTGATGTGTACATGTTAGATCTAACTATCAAGGAATCATCTCTATTAACAAGAGCTGCTACAATTACTGATTATCTCAGCTAGTAAAATGGAGTGCTTTTATTCAGCACTTTGTCCCACAAAATGAAGATCCTATCTTGTGTTACCATCACTTTTTCATACTATTGGATTTCAAAGTTACACACGTAGTTAGTATCCAGTATAAAACATAAACTTATCAAATGTAAAGAGTGAATAAAATTTTAAACTATAATTTTGTTAACCAGAAATAAGACCATTAAGAGAACAATATAACCATGTACAAGCAGAATAGTAAAACCGTGGTACTCCTTTAGCAGAAGTTTAAAGCAGACCTTTAGCACTTTTAAAGGTGTAGTGCCTCTGGGACTAACAGACCCAGATTTACCTCTCCTAATTTCAACTGCTTAACTGAGGAACTTTGCTGTTCAATGAAGAGAGGAAATGACAGATATTTTCAGAAGGCAATTCACTCTGATCTGTGTTCTTAGGTAAGACTGAATTACTGTAGACACCTCTTTCTTTTCATCATTGAAAGTGAAGGTCCTGGATGATTAGATAACTCAGCCATCCGATAAGAGTCATCTTAGCTGAGTGTATAAATGTAAGGAATCTAACGTGCTCCTAAATTTGGGATAGCTATGGAGGTGAATTCTCACTGGAACTGAGGTTGCTCCTCAAGTTCTACCTGTGAAGGGTCTGAAACAAATGCCATCAGTGTGGATTCTTACCTGCATCCATCTTTGGGATGCCAATCTCAGTGTGTCTAGTAAAGGGGAAAAGTCCCAGCCCCCAACCCTTCCTCCTGTCAAACCAATGTTAAAAAAGAAGGGGATGCCTTACAAATCAATTTACATTCCTTCAAGTGTCCAGAAGTACTTTCTCCATGGCTCCCAAGTAGTGATGTAGCTCTACTCTTTCTTTATTTTCTACACTGAAAAAATGCCAAAATTCTTTCCTGGTGCTGAAGATAGACAGGAAATATTTTTTTCCATGCTGTGAAAAGAAAAGTTTTTAAAAAGACATTGTCATTGTGAATTACAACTAACTCTGCAAACATTCATTGTTCTCTGCTTTGAAAAGACTGCTACTCTAATTTGCTTGCATTTAAAACCCAGAAGGGATATCAAACAGAGAAGCTATGTTTTAACTATGGAAATTTTGAAGCAATAGAGAAAAAAAAAAGTCCAAAGAAGAATGTAATTAGAACTGCCTTCCTTGTGAACCCTTATAGTTTGACCATACACCATTTATTATGAGAATAGTATTTTCTTTAAAAATTATTTAATTATTTTCTAGCTTTACTTGGTACACCTCTCCTTTTTTTTTTCTTTTTTTTTTTTTGGGGGGGGGGGGGTGTTTGCTTGTTTGTTTGTTTTTTGTTTTTACAAAATTCTATCCTTAAGAGAAGTGTATCCCTTAATGGATTGGACTGGGCTGCTAACTATGCTGATCTCTAATTTTTACTATTGGCACTTTCAACACAAATATGAGGTCTATTGTTTTTTCTATATCCTGATATTGCCACTACTGTCAGTATGGTAAATTTGAACTGCACAGCAATTCAGAACAAGAATAAAGAATAGAAAAGATTAGCTCAGTTGTATTTCAGAATCTTCTAGTGCATCATTTGAATGATTCAGTTCTTGTGGTTGTTTTAAGCTTATTTTCCCCAAAGCATTCAGTAGTTCACTGGTTGAAAGCTAGCTCTTGCATCTATAAAATTTCACGTGCTTGATTCCTAGCTGTTTCAACAATCTTAAATCACTATCCACTCTTGAAAATTTAGACCACACGTCAACATTTTTAATTCTCTAACTTGTTACTGGCAAAGAGAGGTGAGATTTGGAGAATTGTGGCATCAGCTGAAAAACCAAGGTAGGAATCAACAACAGAAAGATTTGCATAGATTTGCAAGATCTTTGCATAGATCTAAAAACAGAGATAAAGAAAATATGTGATAAATAAATAAAATTACCTTCAAAGTCAGAATTACACATTGAAATGTTGTACATAATTTAGTAGTTTTTTCACAATTTTTAGGTGTTCGAGAGTTTTCTTAAAAACTTGCTTCAACAGGCTGTATACACTTTAAAAAAATGTAGCCTTCTGTTGTGAATGAAGACAATGTCAAGATACTAAAAGGCAAGAGATCTGAATAGCTTTAACAGTCCTCCCCTATCCAAAATTATTTAAATTCCTGTGGAGTCATGCTCTTCAATAGAATGGGGTGTGTTTTGGGGAAGGAAGGTTACTGACACTATTTTTTTCCCTGGAAGTTTATTAATTCTGATATAGTGACTACAGATATGCAGAAGAGTTGGTAAACCATCTCTGCCAGGAGCTGAAGGGCCAATGGGCTGCAGCCTAAGAACACCTGAAAATGCTCACAGAATTACATGCAAAATGGTTCATGTGACAAGAACAATTGCTTCTGTCAATGATTTCAGCCTTCTGATGTTTTATACAGATGATCCCTTTTCATTTCAAAAACTTCAAGTTTCATCCACATTCTGAGTCACCCAGAAGTTCTGGATAGATCTCGTAGAAGAGATACAAGGCTACTATGCTTCATAGACTATGTCTCCTCTTTAATCTTCTTGTTAGCTTTTCATGCTTATTTAGGAAAGAGGGAAATAAATCAGGAAAAAAATCGTAGGAAATGTGTCACAGTAGTACCCTGCAGAAGAAGAGCAACAGCATAGAAGGAAGGCTTTTTGTGATTATCAGCCATGAGGGAATAGATATTGCTTGCTGTTAGCAGAAATATATGTTTTATTAATTCAAAACAGAATGTTTAACTTTTGATCATCTAAAGAGCAGAATCCTTATCAAAGATCTTGTGATGGTGAACCTTGTCGTTCTGTATTGGAAGTCTTAAGTCAGAATGGATGCAGAGCTATGTTTTCAATAAATCTGAAATAACTTTGTAAGACATATGATTTGCCTGTTATGCCTTCTACTGAGTACTGACAGATGGAGGCATGCTGGGCTGAACCTGTCTTATTCTAGTGTTGCACAGCTTTCAAGCAAAATGTCTGTCCTTTGACTTTTTGAAACTTAGTGAAACTATTAACATCTCTTGGCTTTTCTGATTTTAAATCAGTATTTAGTTAATATCTTTAAGCCAAAAATCATGCATAATGTTTCATTTTTTAGTCTTGTTTTTCCTGCTCTTACTTTCAGGAAGAGCCCTTTTTTTTTTTTTTTGGAGTGAAGTCTTTCTCCAGATTTGAAAGTGACTTATTTTTCACTTCCATATACAAGTTCATGAAGTATCATGGGGAAAATATTCATGAATAAGAGTGTTACAAAATGGCCAAAGGTGTAAGTGGACACCTTTTAAGGAATAATTTTCTTAAAACTCCCTTTATTCCTTTTGCCTCATGCTATTTCATTTTATTTACACAGAAAAAGAATTATCACACTAGAAACAAGGACCCTCCAAATGAAGGCAAGTAATGAATGAAGAATTAAACTGTCTACCAAGTAGAATAGATTTGTTGGTTAGTGAGTCCAAGAACCTTGCCTTTACCTCCTGAAGAACATATGGACAAAAACCTCAATTCATTCCCAGTCTTTAACTGTTGGTGGTATCATTGTTTTTCTTTCTGCATCATCTGTTTCAAATCATCTATAAACTTAGGTCATCTAGGAGGTCAAATAGAAACAGAAATTCACTTCTGAGATTTAAACATCTAGGGTTTGGTCTTTACCACTGAAACCAACTGTAGCTTTGTTTTTAACTTGGACAAATGACCTTCTTTGATAGAAAGCTGCTAACTACATTTCTAGTATCAGAGGGTTATGTGTGATGGCTCAGTGGAAACTTGAAATAATGATATGTAAGTTTTTTATTCTTTTGCTATGCCGATTAGAGGATAGCATCACATTTGGCGAATTTAGACCATGGTCCAGATCCTCAACTGGAATATGAACCAACAAATACAAACACTAAACATTAGAATTGATTCTACATTTCCAATCTAAAGAGCTTAAAGGCTGATAGTGTTTCAGCTTTTGCTAGTCATTCTTCCACACTAAATAAAGATACTAGATTTGCCATGTTCTGACTTCTAGACACAGCTGAAAGAAATGAGAAAGAACAAATGTGTGGTGGCTAAGGACCATTTTGGTCCATTTATTTTCATGGATCAAAACCGAATCAGTACTCTGCAATTTACAGCTGAATCAAGAGGAGAAATCATAAGGAAGACACATTCTGCTGAAGCTCTAGGTTGCATCAAGAGCTAAATGAGAATTTAAAACAGTTCTCAAAATAAGCACAGAGCTAAAATCAGCGTAGTTTTGGCACTAAAAATAAAAGGGGATATTTGCTGCAGATTGTTACAGATTGTTATCTACAGCAGCTCAACTGGGAAAAAATACAATTTTCTGCACAGCATTTACAAATCTGAAAGTAGATGCTCATGGTTCGCCAGGTTATTGTAAGATGCTTGAAGATGTAGTCAAGAGGTCATTTAATGGGTGTACTCCGCTTGCGGAGTGGGTTTAGAAAGATCCTTGGTCCTCTGTCTGAGCAGACCACGTACAAGATGGATCTGACCTAAACATAAATTAGGTACTTTAGTTCTAAAGCTATGCTAATTAGAGCAGAAAAGCTGTGTATGCACATCCAATGAAGCCATTGAGTGTTTCCATTGAGGAGCTCAAAATGGACCCATGCAAGTGAATTCCTGAGTCTGACTGTTCCCTAACTAGAGGAAATAAATCCAAGTCACAAAAGAATAAAACCAAGAAATAAGTGAGTCAACAGGACATTTATTCAATGGATACTTGTGTCAG
Source organism: Daphoenositta chrysoptera (assembly GCA_013397915.1). Lineage (NCBI taxonomy): Eukaryota > Metazoa > Chordata > Aves > Passeriformes > Daphoenositta > Daphoenositta chrysoptera. The sequence continues at coordinate 43,325 of VZRO01007917.1, forward strand.
CACAAAAAGAAGCAAAGGAAAAAGTTTATTGTCAAAATTAATTTTGGATTATGTGCTTTATACATTACATTTTGCTAAATCCTTGCTGCTTGTGCTCTCTTTCACCTTAATATAAATGCTTTGAGTTTGTTTTATTTTTGTTTGTTTTATTATATGCACAAAAAGATATGCTCCTTGAGAAGAAGAAAGTATTGACTACCTTTGGCCTTGAGAGGAAGGGTTTCATTTTTCCAGGTGCTTGAATGAATACTCATTTGGTTTTGTTTTCAAATTTTACAAAGAACTCACAGATTTTGAACCTGACCCTTCCTCCTGCTGACAAAACTTGGCAGAATTCTTCCAGTGATATAATACAGAAATGCAATGCTGAGTTGTATCTCTCCCTGTGATGTAATGCACCTACAGCGAACTTACAGAAAGTGACTCATAATATAGATTTGTCATAGACTTAGAGAAAAACAGGATTGGTTTTATCTGAATGAAAGCAGAGGCAAATCATTATACTGCAAGTGCAGCCATCTTCCTGCATCCAACAGGACAACAGAAACTGTACTCCTAGCTTTGCTTTATCAACAGAGCAAGCTTCTGTCATTTTGTTTCATTTGTAGCAAAGGATGTGTTTTAAGCAGGTTATTTGGCATTTTGTCGTGGATTAGCCCCAGCCAGCAACCAGGCCCCATGCAGGCACTCACTCTCTCCCCTGCCAGCAAGATTGGGGAGGGAACTGGAAGGGTAAAAGACAGAGAATTCATGGACTGAGACAAAGGCAGTTTAATAGCGAAACCAAAAGACACACACACAAGCAAAGGAAAGCAAGGAATTAATTCACTGCTTCCCAAGGGCAGGTAGGTGTTCAGCCATCTCCAGGAGAGCAGGGCCCGATCACACGCAGCAGTTCCTTGAGAAGACAAGAGTCATCACTCCAAATGTGCCCCCCTTCTTCCTTCTTCCCTCTGCTTTTTATACTGAGCACGATGCTCTGGAATGTCCCTCTGGTCAGTCTGAATCACCTGTCCTGGCTGTGTCTCCTCCCAACCTCCCATGCACCCCCAGCCTCCTCACCAGCATGGAAAGCAGAAAAGGCCTTGGCTCTGTGTAAGCCCTGCTCAGCAAAAACCAAAACATCTCTATATTATCAACCCTGTGTTCAGCACAAACCCAAAACACAGCCCCATACCAGCCACTGGGAAGAAAATTAATTCTACCCCACCCAAAATTAGCATAGATTTCAAGAGAAGATGTTCTGTTATAGGCAAAATGAAACAGGGAATGGAGTTAGTATCTGAGACAGAGGAAGAAAATGTAATATTGGGAGGTGAAATAAATATCCCATAATCAGGAGAATATCAGGTAATAACTCTCCCCTAAAAACATCCATGAAAATTGGGCAGTATGAAACAAAGAAAACCTTAATAATTCCATCATTAAAATTCTGAGTGCCGAATATTATTGATTGGATTATTGATTACTGAATGATAAAAAAAAGTAAAAGTTATTCAACTAAAGACACAGTTCAGAACCAGGATTTCAGTGGAAAAGCTCTGAGTACATTTTTCTTTACACTAATTTCTTCTTGTATGCTTTTTGTGATGGTTTAAATTTTGCATCTAGTAAATAAACCCCAGGTAAATATATTTAGAAGTACAAATAGGGATGTGTGTGGAAAACTAGGCCATAGCATAAGTGAAATAAAGACAGATTAAATTATACTGATTTTGATTCTGAAACAAAAAACAATTGCATACTTAGGTGTGTTTTGCATTACACTAAAATCTCTGGTACAATGCCACAGTTACTGAAAGTATCTCTGATAAGGCTGACTCTTCACACTCTCTCCATTTCCTTAGATTATTTACATTATCCTGTAATTGCATTGGAGCATATATTTTTTTATTTTAAATATGTGTCACACCATGTCTATGGTTATAGTCATATGTGTCTAAGAAACATATAAATATGCTTCCCAGAATATTTAGTAGAAGTCCCTGGAAGTACTTTGTAAGGTACACTGCTGCCAATTTCTGCTCTCAGTTTTTGTCAAGGTCTTTGGATTTCCATTATCCTGATGATGATACCAGCCTCCTTTGTTCCCATTTCCCTGTCTAGTTTTCCTATATTACTCAAGTTTCTTTATCTTTTTCTAGCTGGAACCACACCATAACCTATTTCCTATTCTCCTCAGTATTCTTCACCACATATATATATATGTATATATATATACACATACATATTTATATAAATACACTTACCTGCCCTTGAATTGTCTGTTCTAATGGAGCTGAATTACCTGTAGATGAATAGACACAGAAATTTGAGGTATATGTAATTGAAAAACTTAATTTTGCTGAATACTGAATATGTCAGTTTTTGGTAAGTGGATCTGTGGATTTCTGAAGTGGTGGATCACATGGAGGCAAGATTTATTGCTGAGAATTTATTGCTGAGAATTAATTAAAGTCCCTGAAGAAGACTTCCCTAGCTGCTGTACACGTGAATATAATTTTGTCAGCTGGAACAACTTTTCTTTGGACATTTTGATGGACTTGTGGCCAGCATTCTGCAAACCTTGAATGTTAAACTGTGAGCAGATTGAGTGAAAGACAGAAAATAATACTAGAAACATTTGTTTCTTGAATAAGCCATCTTTAAAGATTTTTTTTCCTTGGTGCCAGGTATTTAAATGATGAAACATGAAACGTCACAAACAGCTGTGTGATTTTGTTGTGAGACACTGCAGGGTAGGAAGGAACAGCTGGTAAGAGGGGAGGGAGAACAGAGTATGTCATCTGCATGCACTAGCCCTTATGCTGAAGGAAGTTGCACTAAAACATAAATTGGGACTTCTCAGAGTGGGTAGATTCCCTAAGCAACCAACATGTCCATATATTCATTGCTGGGTTTAATGAGTTTATTCTGTCCCCACCTTTTTTCCACTTAATTGTTGTTTCGAGATTCAGATTATGAATGAGGAAGCACTGGAAGCCATGGAAGGTAATTTGCTGCCCAAATTCCTTATAAGGGAAGACTTTTTACATTTTCTGAAGGATCAAAGTTTATAATAAAGTACATTTTTTTGTTTATTTTTGTTCTGTTTATTTTATGATTCAGTCTGTTAAAGGAGTCAATGTAGTCTTGAAGCACTAAAGAAGAACCAGATGAGGGAATATACAAGACCAATAATCTGGCTGGTATAATTCTTATAAAAACTGGAAAATTGGGCGTACCTTACCACTTTTCCATTTATGTGTATAGTTCTAACAAATGATATTACACCTTTATTCAAATTCTGAGTATAATTAAATATAAAAATAAATGTTTGGTTTTAATGGAAACAGAAGCCTCTTCCTTACATTGTCATACAGGAATTCCCAGCTGTAAGCTCTATTTTATACTTTTTCTTATATATAAACTGAGTGTGTAGTGAATTAAAGATGAAACTGCTTGATAAAATATGCTGACAAGGCCAATTTTGGAGAGATCACAAGAAGCTTGGGAGGCACGTTACAATTTTGATAAATTGAAGAAATTGTGTGTAACAGTAAGAGGAAAACCAATGTTAACAGTCTACTCAGAAGGAAAGAGTCAGATACAAAATACAAACTAATAAATTTAAAATATATCATAATGACTCCTGGTTTTTTTAGGAATCTGGATATTATAAATGAAAGGGAAGGAATGAAGGCAGGCTTTATATCTGGATTTACAAATGAAATCAAGGATAAGCTTTACTAATAACAAAATTCCTGAGCTAGAAATGTTTTTTAGACACCATAGCCCTGTTATTCTTAGCTGTTCAACCCTGTTATTTCTTAAACTAAAGCTTGTGAGAAAGCTGTACTGAAATATAAACCAAATTAGATTGCAGAAAGGGATCTAAGTTGGACATACAATATGTACCTTTTTATTGTCACAAGGGAAAGTATTCATGTTCTAATGAGGATTTTACAGATAAATCTTTGTGGGAATATTTTTTATTTGAAGATTGCTCATCTGTCAGCTAAATTTTAAGATGAAAATCTCATGTACAACAGCGAATTAGCCTTGGCCTGCAGCCAAACTCCCATCCTGCTGCTCACGCACTTCCCATCCTCAGTGGGACAGGGCAAAAAGTAGGATGAGAGAGCTTGTGGGTTGAGATAAATTCAAGATCACTTACCAGTGACCATTACAGACAAACCATGTTTGACTTGAGGAAAACTAATTTCACTTGTTGCCAACAAAAATAGATTCAGATAGTGAGCAACATACATTAAACCAACACTTTTCCTCCCCCATCTCCTGACTCCTCTCTTGCTCTCTCAGGAGCACAGGGAAAATGGAGAGGAGGGGTCTATGTAAACAGTGGTTCCTCTCTGCTGCTTCTTCCTCCTCACCCTTTTCTTCTGTTTAGGTATAGGTTCTTTTCATGGGCTGCAGTCACTCAATCTGCTCTGGTGTGGGGTCTCCATGAGCTGCAGTTCTTCAGGGAATATCCTCCTGCCCTAATGTGGGGTCTTCCATGGGCTGCAGTGTAGATGTCTGCTCCCCCCGTGTTCCCTCCTCAGGCTGCAGGGGAATCTCTGCTCTGGTGCCTGGATCACCTCCTCCCCTCTTTCTCCTCTTTTCCCCAGCTCACAGGGTTGTTTCTCTCTTTTTTTTTTTTTCCTCACTCCTCACTGCCTGTGCAGTGTTTTTTTTCCCCTTGTTAAATCATCTTCAAGACACCCCCGCCCCGTCCGTGGGCTCAGCCGCGCCCTGCGGTGGGTGGTTGGATCCGGCTGGAACCGGCTGTGTCCGGCTGGAACCGGCTGTGTCCGGCTGGTGCAGCCCGGCCTCCCCTCACGGAGCCCCCGCTGCTGCCGGGGCCTGGGCACCCGCACCCTGTGCAGATGTACACACTCAACAAACCAAATATAACTTCTCTAACAAACACTAGAATGAGCTCTAGTCAGCTTGTCTTGCTATTTATTTTTTGTGCTTTACTTTATATTCTTCTTTATAGTCTTCATTTTTTTTTTTCATCGAAAGGTATAAATATTTAATGAGTAGATAAGGTAGTCCTTAGGTCTGTTACTGGGTCTGCTCAGGAACTGTACAGAGAATAGGAGATTAAATGCAAGGAAATAGCCCAGTGGTTTCAACATATAAAAAGCTTCCCTCTACAGTATTGCCAAATATCATTATGTTTGCCTATCTTTTGGAGGAGAAAGCATCAGTATGGTGCCAGAGAACCTAGGGAAAACATCTTCATTATTTCATCTAAAAGACTCATAATTCTTTCAACTGCAACTTCAATATTGCAGATGTATTGCACCCCTCTATTAGTTGCAGAGAGAGTAATTTGACACTATGTCCTTTGAAAAATCTTTATATTTACCATTTCCATGGTACATCCATATGCACATGCCCCATGCCTGGGAAACATTCAAGGGTTGGACAGGGCTCTGAGCAACCTAATCAAGTTGAAACTCTCCCTGCTCATTGCAGCAGGGTTGGACAAGATGACCTTTAAAAGTCCCTTCTTACCCAAATCATTTGATGATTCGGTGATCTTCTTTCTTAATAATATTAGCAAAATAGGATTTGAATAAATAATTTCCTTTTTTTTTAACTTGAGTTCTTATACCTGTTTTTTTTAAATAAAAGGCAAGGGACCCAAATGTCTGCTGTTATATAGACCCTACTCACTAGAATTTTTGTTTGTTTCCAGGGCAACTGATTTAATTTTTATTCCTTCTAACTTCCTTCACTCTTAACCAGATCTGACTGTGCTTCTTCTACAGAATGTATCTAATCAAGGAAAAGACATACATCCTGGCTACTTCTGTGCAAGTCACGGTACCAAGTTTGCTGTACAGTGACCAGAAGTGAGGCAAGGAGGTAAGGCCATGACCCTTCAAAGTGCTTCATGCTGTATTAGCAGGGACTAGCCATCTAGCCATTACACAGGACATTACAAAGATTGCTCTATTTCCCATTAATTTCATAAGCCTCACACTGGGTTATCTGTGAATGCATGTGTATCACTTACAGTCACTTTTCTTAATAAATGATTCATATTTAATGGGAATAATAAGTGTTGCTGCAAGTTTCTAATACGATTTTTTTCACTGCAATTTCCTTCTCACTGTTCTTTCAAAACACTTAATCATCCATGCTAATAATTAGCAAATTCTTGTAGCTGAAGGGGAAATCGTATCTTACAGTATTTGCACCAGATAAACTAGATCCATTTTAACCCATCTCAGTACTATATTTTGCAGGACATGGGAGATGAATTCCCAAAGCATAAAACCATGCATTATTTTTTTGTCATGAGCCTATAAAATTTACCTCTCCTTATTTTCATTTGCCTTCAGTAGTAGCACTCTGGATATATGTTGAAGGAGAAATGAAATGCAAAAAGCTGTTGACCTCCACCATAAATAAGGTACACTACCGGCAGTGGTTTATGCCCTCAGTTATACATGTGCTCCTATTCACTGTATGTATTTAGCATATAACTCAGAGAACTGGGTTTAGTAAGTAATGTTTTAATTTAATTGATTCTGAGAACAGTGAAAGTCTCCTAAAATTATTCTGCTTTTGATGGACTGTAGTACAAGCCAACAGAAGATGTGAATGAGCAAGAAAGAAGGAAGGATACAATTGCAGAAGTGCTGAGATTAGAAGGGGCCTCGGGAGACCACTAAGTCTGACCTCCTGCTCAGAGCAGGGTCACCTAGAACAGGATGCTCAGAACCATGTCCAGTCTATTTCTGAACATTTCCAAGAAGGGAGACTCTACAGTGCCTCTGGAGAAGTTATGCCACTGTCACAGTGTAAAAAGGTTTCTGCTGTTCTTAGAGAATGTCCCATGTTTCAGTCTGTGCCCATTGTCTCCTGTTCTATCATTGTGTGTGTTATTGAGAAGAGCCTGTCTTTCTTTTCTGCTTTTCCTCCCATCATGTATTTATACACACTGATAAGATCTCCACTTCCTGAGCCTTCTGTTCTCCAGAAGTTCTCCAGGCTGTGGAAAGCAGCAATTTCTCTGCTGTTCTTTCCTTGTTCATGAAGCTGGTCATCTCTTTGTAGAAGGCTATCAGGTTGGTTGACATAACATTCGAGATTTAAGAATGTAAAGACATTAATTTTGAGAGTGTTCTGGCTCTGTATCTTAACCTGAACAAAAGAAGATTTAAAAAAGGATTCATCCAAACCCTTATATCAAAATGCAAGTGGACTACATACTCTTAGAAATACATATTGAGATCCAGACCCAGCAATCTAGACAATAACACAAATCCAGTTTTAGAATCAATGAAACTAAACCAGAAGATCTTGTGATAGTGTTTCCAGAAAGTACATTATTGGACATGTACAGCAAATAAGTGTTCTTGCATTACAGGACCACAAAATCAATTGCTCCAAGACATCATACCTTATCTACTATACTGTTTCCTGCTCGATCCTGTGATGATAGGGCAGTGGGTGGTTGAAATTATCCTTGACTGATTCACACCTCCTTCCACTGCTATTGCTGAGAAATGAACCCTGCTGAGTTGCAAAACTGATTGCCAGAATAAAATGATGGAGGGGTACTTATCAATGAACAGTAAGTAGCAGCAGTGGAATTGTACCTAATAAAGAGATGCACAGGCCCACTGAAAGTATCACACCACAGGTGTGTTACTCTGGAGTGATAAACTGGCAGGCTGCCATGATTAGGACAGGTATTGATTTAAGACAGGTACTGATTGATTTGGAGGCAGGCACTACTAAGGAGCTGTGTGGCTGTAGCACTCACCCAGATGTTCATCCTGTCCTTTGGAAGACAGAATGAGCATGAGTGACCTTGTGACACAATGCTACAAGAATATGCTATTGCAAACCATTCCAAAGTAATTTTATACTCACTCTGATGTCATAGTGCAGTTGTCTAAATTCGTGTAAATTTTAATCAGTGTCATATATATGTTTTCCCTTTAAAAAGGAAGATTCCTTTTGGTGCTATTATTTATCAGAGAATATAAGAAAAAGTTCAGTTGTATCATTGTGTATGTTTCTCTGACGAAATACCTTCTTTTACACTGCAAACTACTATGTCCTCTCTGGTACCAGGATGTGCCATTACACCATCTTTATTCCAAAATGTGATATAAATCCAGTGAGAATTGGTCTACAATTTATTATTTTTAAAATTCTATATCAAAATACCTTTTAATGGGAATCCAATGCATACATTTTTACAAGTCTGTCAAATACAGTGATTCTTCTGATAGAATAAAACCAATCCTCTCTACCAATCCTCTCTTCAGTCTGTATTAAAGTTATTGAAACAGCTGTAAATCTTCAATATATCAATATGTATTATAAATATAAAACCCATTAAAAATATGTATCATTATTAGAAGAATAAATACTCGCTTTCTGAATGGTTAAGCCATACAAGACAGTGGATGGGGTCTTCTTACTCATACTCTAGCTCTTTGATAATTAGTTAAAATAGATGTTACTATTTGTTAGTCCATTATAATCACTTACTAACCAAAATACAATCTCTTCATTTTGCAATGGGATGCTTAGCTCAAAAGAACTTCTGCATATGTGAATTCTGGGTAATGCCATTGTTACTGGTTATGACATCAATTATTATATAATGACATTAATTGTGGACGCATCTGTAGAAGAGTGAAAGTAAACTATTAAATGATTTCTATAAGTATAACCTCTATACGTTAATATATTTCTTATGTTTTAGTCTATTTCAGGGAAAAGAAAGGTTATTTCAGTAACTGTATTTTCACACCATCATGTGAATTTTTTTCTATGTTAGACATTATGCTCTCTACAATTATGCTCTAAAAACTTACTATTGCACACAGATCATCAAGGTAGTATGTCACTTCTGGGAAATTATTTTATTTAATTTGACTTTAATCCAACATATTATGCAGCTGTAATTGTATCAGCATTTTATCTTGAACTATATGTCATGGCAACACTTTATTTTAGAAAGCACAGAGAACAATCTAATTTGTATTACAAATACAAAATAAATGGCAATGAAAGTGAAAGTGGCTGGGTAGATTTAACTGTTACATGAATAGGCATAAGATAATACATAGTATTTTAGAAAAACAATAATTAGGAAAGTAAAATTATAAACAGAAGAGAAAATACCATATTTACTGAATGAGAATTCAAGAAGATCTGTGGCACTTCAACATAATGGTACTTTTAAATTATTCTTTTTACTTTCTGGCAATGTAAGGTGACATTCAGGCTTACATGTGGATCTTGAAAGTGTGTTACTCACATAACCATCATGGACAGACACATATCTTAGATTTAATTTGCCCTGCAAATTAGGTGATGCTTATTGTAGATTTTTAACTACTGACAGGAAAGAAAGTTTAGGAATACATGTCATAGAAAGCAAGCTCATCTAGTCTTGCTGGAAGACATATTAAGCATATCTATGTTACAATAATCAAGCTGAAATATCAGTACATCTGATTAAAGACAGCTGAACATGTCTGTATTTTGTCATTATTCAGGATTATGTAAAAGGCATGTGGCCTTTCTCTGACTGAATTAATTTTAAGGGTATAATTAAAATGTAGCAAGGTCTTGCCTCCTACCTGTTAGTCATAGAAAATTGATAAACTTGCAGTTTTTCATAACTTATTTAATGGCTTCTGAAATATAGGTGGTTTACTACATTCCCCCTTCCTTCCTTCTCAGATTTCATGTCTATGCTTTCTTTCTCTCATTCTTTTTCTTTCTGTTTCTTTTTCTTTCCTCCTTTCTTCCTTCCTCTTTCTCTTTGTTTCTTTTCTTTCTTTCTTTAGTTCTTTCTCTTTNAGGTTTCATTTACTCTGTCAGCTTGGCCATTATACCATCTGTTTGTGCTGTTGCTTTAATCCTGAAATACTTTTTCGAATAAATTTTCGTCCTTCTGTCTCTCATGTGCAATAGGAAAGAAATAGGGTTGCACATGATGTACAGTAAGAAATAAAAATCCCTCAAGAGCCATTTGGAAAAGTCTTCTGGTTCAGCATCCACAGAATTACACCTCTTGACTTGTCTTAATCTCCCAGAGGAGTTGACACTGAAAAGAAAACTTGGTGGAAAATTGCCATAGACACCAAACTTTAGTTGAAAATTATTTCTGGAGGAAAAACAAGTATTTATTTTTTAATTCAACCTTAATTTTACCCACAGAGTAAACAGTAAAGCTAATATTTTAGAATATCTTTTACCCCCACTGATTTTATATCTACTAAGAAATACACAGTACTATCACTTTTTATTTTCTGCTATAACTGACTGTAAAACATATTTACTATTTAGATTTACTGTAAGCTTTCAGACAATATTAGTGCCTGAAATCTTTGCTCTGGTAAACAAAACCGTAGAGAAAGGGGTGTGTTGGGAAGCGGCATAGTAAATTAAACTACAGCTAAGAGTCTAATCATAATTATATGAAGAAATTATCAGAAGTAGAAATGATTCTCCTAATACATTAGTGTTCAGGAATTCAAACCTATAAATTGGCTACTACTTAAGGTTATAGACTTCTTATTCTGCACACAAGCAATTAACTTTACGTTCCCTTCTTATGACTCTCAGGCTCTTGTCCTTTTAATTATAGGATCCAGAGGGTAGCTTTTATGTTACTATTATCTCTATTAAATTTTGAATAAATGCTGCATTGAAACTTGATATATTAGTCATATGTAATAGCCTGATAGCTTCTTAAAGGATGTAAAGTGCTATTCTGATAAAGTAGCCAGACATTTGGTATTTTAATTTTCCTTTTGCGGACATACAAAAATTCACTTTTTAAAATGCCAGATTGGTAATTTTAGTAAAAGTTATTATGTGGATTGTCTATATTAGCATATTATAGAAGGGCAATCTAAACTTGTTGATTTCTCATGTTTCTTTATGTTTCTAGTTACATTATCATAGGCCAAATTTCTACTCTGAAATACGCAATCAATCAGTATGATATTACAGATTTGTGGAAAATGACAATGAAAAGTTAAGCTTCTTCATAGGTCTGAAATACATTGTTATATTATTAACCTATTATATGCCATAAATATATTATAAATAGAAATTATACATTGCAGAGCTGCACACAGTTGTCTTGGTTTTTTAAAAAAATTATTTGCTGAAGGTTTGTTATTGCTACTTCCGTGAAAAGGAAAAAAGATTCAATAAAAATTTCTAGAAGTGTTTTTAAACTAAAGAAAAAATTCTATGAAATGTGAGAAGTTCTGAAGTGCTGAACATTTTCAATCTTTGTTTTTTTGTAACTAGTATCTTGGATTCCCACAAAGCAAACACATTTCTCAACATTCTTGGGACTGTTCCACTTGCTGAGACTATTGCTGTTTGTACTTCCATTAGAAGGGCCTGGTAAGTGACACGTTCTTATCAGAAAAATAATCAAAGACCACCAGAGGCCAAGAAAAACTGTACCTCTTTTAACTTTCAAACGATAAAGATGCTCCTTCCATTTCTTAAAGACAAAAGACCAAATGACAGCAAACATGAACAAGAAGGATTTTGTAGCTTAGTGGCTGGAAATTGCTACCCGAATGCCCAGGTTTTGGGCCCTAGTTTGAGGAATGCGTTGCATTTCAGGTGAACAAAAAAAAAGATTTTCTGAAATATTTTTGTAGCAGGGAGCAGTACCCATGCTCCCTATCCTTTAGCCAGATGTATTCTTCATTAGACTGTGCCACACTCTCCTTTCTTTGATCTTCTGTGTCTATGACTCTTGCCATTTTATTTTCAGGGTAGACAGTTTCATCAGGAGAGGCACAGACATGAATAGACCTGCCCTCTGTGTCCCTCAGAGGGCTCAAATGGGACAAGTAGGTGGGATGTGAGCTGACTCCTCCTTCAGGGGCTTGAGGATTCCACAGGGGAACCAACCATCTGCAAACTCCACACAGAGGGTGCTGAATCCCAGACATGTTTTCATCTCTGGCGAACAAACGGCTGTGTGCAAATTAACTGCAGCAAATTCTGGAAACCGTACATTGGATCTGACATTATGATATAAGGTCTGTAGATATTGCAACTGGATAAACCAATCTTTCTTAAAACCCTAACAGCACCATGCTACAAAGATGATAAAAATAAAAGTATCAATGCTGTCTGCACCAAAACACTGTATAATAAGCTCTGGAGAGGGGGAAAGGTTACCTAAGGCCTTTATTTACTGCCATAACTCATACAAAGAGTACTTAAGCTGGCAGTGCTTGTCAAAACCATCCACAAAACCACTAAGTCACAATAAAGACATGTCTGCAGTGCCAGCCACTGTTAGGGGAAGGGGAGCAGGAATATGAAGATCATAGAATGAAAATAGACAGCTGTGCACCAGCCAAAAATTCTCCTAATACTGAAGCTGTTCACTAGTGTTTTGACAGCTTTTGGGGCTGCAGTGCTCTCTGGCTTTAGGGCTGGATTCAGTCCCTGCTGAGCATTGATTTTTACAATTTATGATGCTTTCAGCAATTACATTATTTAGTATCAGTGATGAAAATATGGGAGAGAAAGGAGAAATACATCTAACCTTGGTATTATATTTTTTACCTCATAAGAAAAACTCTTCAATAAATAATTGAAGTATGTTAGGAGAGGAGGAAGATTGCCAGGATAAAACTTCTTGAGGAAGATTACCAGGATAAAACACCACACAGTTCTGTTAACATATATAATTCAGCGAAAAATTAAAGATATGTCAGAGCTATAGGATTCTGAGGATAACTCTGACCAGAAACACAGTTTTAACTTCCCCCAAAAGTCTTTTCAGTCCTAAGTATGTATTTCTTTGCCTTATATTTTTACTATCTCTTGAAGCAAGACTAAAGAATATAAATGTCTTAGGACTACTTTAAATGTGTTTGAAATGCTGACTTTTAACAAAGCAATAAAATGAACCCTCCATGCCTACCTCACCTAATATCTTTTGATGTCTACAGTTTTTGTGCACCACCACTTCGTCTGACAAGGTACATCAGGGCTAATAAGGAGTCACATAATAGATATTGCCTGGGCTGTCCCCAAAGGGGCCTTTATTGATGCACATGTCCAGATTCTCCTAGAAGACACTGATAATACTGGCTTTGAAATGATGGGCATGCCAGGACCATCAGAATTTGGGATATCTGGATTTTAGGCTACCTTTGGTTCAAACCTCCAAGGCTGAAACTCATGTGGTAGCATGTCTTGGTTGTACCAGACCAGACTGTAGTTCTTGAGCACTTTCCCTATCCTCTGTGCTGAGGCTGACATGGAACTCTGCAGAAATCATTGCAGCCAAAGAATGAAAAAACATAATTCTCAGGAACCAGGTCTGACTGCTACTGCATTTTGCACAAGTATTCCTTAATGCAAAAGACAAGTGTTGTTCTTAGCACCTTCTGCACTGGAGGATTCTAGGAGCAGCTTCACATTCATTTTGTTGCAGTTAGTAATCACACTGTCCCTGAGGACCCTAGGTTTGCTAATGTGTGGTTGTCCAAATTATGCAGGTTTTCTTCTGGTGTTTCTGATCACCCACTATCGGATCCCAGCTGCCTGCTGGGAGAGGAGAGCTGACTCACAGACAGAGAAAGGCCTCAAGTTCTGGTGTCTCATTTCTGGGTGAATCAATTAGTCAATGGAACTGAAAACCACATATTGGTCCTGAGCCTTTGCCCACTATACTTCCAGTAGGCAGCATAGCTTATACAGGAGTAATAGAAACGGGGCCAAAAGCCATATATGTACGTGCTGATTTTGGCTGAGATAGAGTTGCTTTCTTTCACAGTAGCTGGTGTGGGGCTGTGTTTTGGATTTGTGCTGAAAAACTGCACAACCTGTTGATAATCCGGCAATATTTTTGTTATTGCTGAGCAGTGCTCACACAGCATCAAGGCTTTTTCTGCTTCTTACCCCACCCCAACAATGAGTGGGCTGGTGGTGCACAAGGAGGTGGGAGGGGACACTGCTGGGACAGCTGATCCCAATTGACCATAGGGGTATAGCACACCATATAACACTGTGCTCAGCAATAAAACTAGTGGAAAAGGTGGGCAGGGGAAGGTGGTGCTCAGGGACTGAATGGGCATAGGTTGGTTAATACTGAGAAATTGTTTTCATTTGTATCACTTATTTTTCTTGGATTTCATTCCTCTTTATTATTATTATTATTGTTGTTGTTGTTGTTGTTGCTGTTATTGTTTATTATTATTTAATTTTAATTGTTAAACTGTCTTTGTCTCTACCCATGAGTTTTCTCATTTTTACCCTTCCAATCCTCTTTCCTATCCCACCAGGGCAGAGTGAGTGAACGGCTTGGTGGGGCTTAGTTGGTGGCTGGGGTTAAACCATGGCAACATGGAATTTCTATACATGGTGTTCCTCTATCTTTTCTTTAGATTTTCAGTACTGTAAGTAAAAGCATATTCTCCAATGCACTGTGTGATTGCTTGCAAGTGTTTCTTACAGCATGAAGGAACCTTGAAAGGAATACTGAAGAACACAAGAGGACTTACAATCAAAGGTTGTAATTACATGCAACGTCAAGAGATGCATCTCTGAATTTTCTCCTCAGAGTGTGGGATTGACCGTTCTGTCATATATGGAGTTGTACTTGATGGTTAACTTTAAGCAGAGTAATGCTTTAGAAATTATTTTGTTTGGTCACTTTTGTAGGAGGCTTCTCACATTGTGTCCTGGTAACCCGAAAAATGTATATTGTATTCCATATCTTTCATACACCTATCTGCCCATTGTTACTGTCCCTTTAAGCTCCAGGGACCAAAAGCAGAATTGGAGTGTCTTGCCCTGGTGTTGCAGAGGTAGGGGGTTTTGGGGTTCCTTTTAGGGTCAGGAACACTGAAGGAGGGCTCTTTTCATTCTTGCAGGGCTGCTGATAAGAGTTGCTTCTCTAAGCAAAAGCAGCACAAGGCAGAAGCCTTTTGTTTCTCTCTAAACTCCTTTCCTGGTGCAGGCCTCCAAGAAACTGCATTTTGCAATCCTAAACTGTTTCAGGTCAAACTTCAAAAATACTTGTCTGCAGGTGCTAGCTGGGACCACTGTGGCAGGGCTGGTGGTTTTGGTGCCCTATGGAGCTGCTTCTCCCCACCTTGCCCCACAGCCTGGTAACGACTCAGAACTGCAGCGCAACGCCAACTGAGTCCAGTGGGCCAAAAATTGGCAGAGAAATTGACACTTCGGGTTCAGAGCTGCCACCACTGGGAGAGGCCCTGTCAGGTGGCATGGAGCAAACACCTTGGTAGCACTTGACTGGTTTTGGACTCCAGGTTTCATTTGCTTTTGTCCTTGTTCCCTGTTGATTTTTGTTTGGAGGAAGAGGGAGTTTTGTGATTGTTGAAGTTTGGTTGCTGTGTTGTTCTATTTTTAACTTGGTTCTCTCTCTCCACCACATGACTGGGAGGAGGAGGCTTATCTGCCATTTTGCCTTTGTCCCCTGGACCATGCAGTCTTCTACGGAGGCCACCATTTTGGGGAGCGGCTTCTACACCATCTTGTCTTTGTCCCCTGGACCACACAGTCATCTACAGGAGCTGCCATCTTGGGGGAGGGGCTTTGCTGCCATCCTGTTTTCTTGGTTCCCAGGAGTCCAGGCCATGCCATTATGTTTATTTTAGTCATGTGCCTAGGGAAGTACAGACATTGCAGCACAGTTTTAGATAAGACAATAGATGAAATAATTTGCTACAATAAAAGCTTATTAGATTAATGTAAATGTTTGAAGATGGACCAGGCTACCCAAATTGTACACCATGCTGATCTTATCATAACATTGATGTAGGAAATTTTTACATTACTTTTTGTTCAATTAACATAGAACATTTTTTTCTATAAATCAAACAACTACAGTCCAAATTTGCAATTCTGAAGCAATGGGAACTGTTCATGTGGCCCTCGGTCAGCAGGTGCTGGGTTTTACCCCAACTAAAGTAAATCCCTGAGCCAACATCCAGTCACTTAGATGATTCATTTCTTAGCCTCCTGAATTTCAACTATAGAAGTGATGCACGTAAATTGTAGTGATGATCCTATATACCTTTCTGCATTATTACTTTTTTCCAACTAGAGCCATTAAAAAAAATAATTAGCAGTCTGTTTTTGGCAGCTGCACACTATTACCTCAGCAGAGAGGTTCTGAAATCTGATTTGTGTGTACTGTTTGTGCAGTATAGGAAGCCTTTCTAAAATGAAGATCCATGCTGTGTACTGCATCACTCCTGCTGCATTATTCCAATGCCATCAGAGATATTCATCAAGTATGACCTTCATTTAATTAGTCCATTCAGTTTCCTCTTGGTATTATTTCTTACTATATGTATATGGGATTTACGTGAGTCAGCCTGCAGCCTCTGGTACTTGCTGTAGCCTGATGTTTTAAATTTTTTTCTTTTGCTGCTTTCACAAAAATCATGTATTTTCTCTCTCTGGTTCTGGTTCGTCATAAACTTTTAATGTACTTAAAGATTTAGGTCCACAAAGGCTTTATGATGACATTAGAAGTCTTGCTTGGGAGAAAAAAAAATTGTTCTGAAAATAGTTAAGCAGTTACAGAAATGTATTTCACACCTAGTTTTTCTTACTGAATAAGAATAACAACAGGTGCGATACAGCACCGACTTCAGCTTCTACTTTCTTGTGCAAGCAGTGGGTTTGACTTTATGACAAACATGTGCAAGGCATTTGCAACCAGTTTAGGAGAAAAGAAAATGCATATTGTCATTAGGACCAGATGACCTTAAGAGTGTCTTTTCAACTTCCCACAGAGTGTCTGAGCTTTCTAATTAATCATCTGGATATGTTAAAAAAGGACCAGAATAATATTTGTGTGAATTGCTCACAAATGAGGAAAAATCAAATAGTGACAGAGAATGACAACATGAGCTAGAAAACAAATCAAGTTAATTGGAAAATTTCCAACAAGTATGACTATATTTACATTGAAAATACAAATATATGCCTATACTGATTCAGAATTCTTATAAGCCTCAGAATCATAATACACCAATATCAACTATATTATGGTATCACATGTCATGAAAAAGAGAAGCATATTAGGATAGATATTTTTGGGCTGTAGGTCATACTAAAAGAATACAGATTTAGTTTCTATGTAGACAACTCTGGGTTTGTAAATGTAGCTGTTTTAAAGATTTTGACTGCATTAAACATAAACACAATGTTTCTACATGACCAGCTTTCTTCACAAGCCCTGGGAACAGCTCTTTAATGTCACTTCCAGTCCAAACTTTACAGACATGGATCTTATGTTTCCTTTTCTGTCATCACAGATTCTTGACCACCTAAGGCCTGTTTTTCAGAAGTGGTCTTAGCAATTTGATTTGCTGAAACACACGGAGAAATGCTGTGACCCAGGCTCCCTGCTTCCCTAATTGGGCAGAACTAGCTGTGAAAAAAGTGTGAAATAATCAAAACAGCTGAGAAAACACAACAGAGTCTCCCTGGTCAAATTATATTTGCTTTTTGAAAGCAAAGAGTTGTGTTTCAGGAGCTGCTGGCTATATGCAGACAGAAAAATGGCAGAAAAATGCTTTTCCTTTACAGAGGCCCCAACTCTACCACCTTTAATACCAAGCGGTGGAGAAAACACACATGCAAAGTCAGACTTAGAAAAAAAATGTGTTTTAGTAGGAATGTTTTACTTCAGCAACATTCTATATAACTACTTTAAAAGTGACAAAAAGCATGAACGAGTCTGTGGAGAGCAGTGCCCCTTTCTTGAGCGAGCAACTATATACTACTACATTAGGAAGACAAGCACATACACAGTGTTCTTCTTGCCACTCCCCTCTCATGTTGAAAATTTTGCATCCTTCTGTGCAGAAGTGTTAGTTTCTGTCCCCAGCTTCTCTGGACTCTCAGAAATCTGCAGACCCCACTGAGGAAAGTTTTAACCCCGACCCTGGATACCAGAAGTTGGCATTATCATCTCTTCCAAACATGTTTGTAAAAAAAATGGACTGTATGTACATGAGATAGTCATCATTAGTTTATGCTTACCAGACTGTATTTTAAGGTTCAATACCTGCAGAGAAGTTTAACCTTTTAAAATTTTCTGGGGAAAACACAGGAGCTATGAGCTTTCAGGTATCAAAAAGCTTAAAATTCATAGATCTCATCTTTGACCTTGGATGCCTTGAGTTGTGCTTGTATTCTACCATAAATGCCATGGGGTGTTTTTATGTTTAGTGCAATCAATATGCAGTTTGTTCCTCTGTTTTTAACTGCAGCCAAAACACTGAGCTGCTTCTCAGTTCGAGCAAGGGCAAAAATACAGTAAAGCATATTTTTTCCCTATTTAACTGGAAGTGATTTGTAAGAGATTTAGAATTATGTAATGCCAAAGTGACAGAAAGTGCATTCAGCATATAAGCACCTTCCTAATCCTGCCCGGGACTGCAATATTATTTGCACCAATGAATATAAAACGTAATTCTACTGAAATCAGATGAGTTATTCTCAGGTACGTGGGTGGCTGTAAAACCCAAAGAATGGTGTCATGGCCTCCAGACAACCACAGTTTTAGTATTTAATACTTGATAGGATACAAAAGTAAGAGTAAGAGTAAGACTAGCTACCCTTTACTATTTCCGTAGTCAGAATTAGCTGCACTTATTGTAGCAGAACAAAATGAGAATAAGAGAATTGTCAGAACAATGTTTTTCTCTCCACAAAAATATTTCCAAATATACTTTTTGAGATTTAAAGAGAAATTACAGCAAATTTGTAAACCAAACAAAAACAATGCGAGTAACAAAAAATTTAAAACAAAATTACTCTCCTGTTTTTCAAACTTTTCCTTGAGACCAAGTCCTGAACTTGCATTAGTGCCTCAGTGTGTCAATGCAGATCTTTGAAGGCTCTGTAGTGGAGGGAAAAAATTACAAAGTGGCTTGACTAGGGAAGATGTTTCTGGTTTCCTTTTGTTAGTATTTTAACAGAGGGTGTTTGATAAAAGGATGCTATAAATGTAGGCCCAGGAGTGGAAGGAAGAGACAAATCCTTTTTTTTGAGATTTT
Organism: Daphoenositta chrysoptera; assembly: GCA_013397915.1. Taxonomy (NCBI): domain Eukaryota; kingdom Metazoa; phylum Chordata; class Aves; order Passeriformes; genus Daphoenositta; species Daphoenositta chrysoptera. The sequence goes on from VZRO01007917.1 coordinate 62,389, forward strand.
TTATGTCTTCAACTGTGGTTCCCAGGAACATGAGAGCCTTGTTAACATGGACCACAAGGTAACAATTACAGCCTGACCTGTGCTGGCTGTGTAGGAGACGTAGTAGACCTGGAGCCAGAACAGGACAGAGACAAAAGGAAGAGCTGAACCCAGTGACATGGAGAGCAATGACTTTAATCACTCTCATGTATGAAGATTACAAAAATATTGGATTCTGCTGATGCTGGGGCTCCCCCATCCCTAATAGTATGTTAGTAGAAGGCAGGAGACTTTTATTTTAAAGTCATGTCTGAATATTCAACTGAACAAAAACTTCAGGGCCTAATGCTCTGTGAGTCTTCCAGACTAGCAGAGTTACTGATGCATACAGAAGCTAAAGAAATCTCAAAATAAATTGCCTGGGAACTGAAGCAGAAATAGTTATGAAAACTAAAGCCTTTGCTTGTAGTAGAGATTTTCTCTAAGAGAATCTTTAATTACTTTGTTGAGCAATTCTGTGATACGGTAATGTCTAACATGTGTTGGCTTGCACAATTCAGTTTTTTGCTTGTGCTTCTAGTACCTGGGAAAGCTGAGTCTAAGCAACTAGTTTCTAATTCGATTATATATGACAATATTAACAGTCCAGATGTTTATTGTATATATTTAAATTTATTTATTCTTACTTGGGACATAACCAGGATGCAGTGGAAACATGGCAAGTTAATTCATTTCAAACTTCCAGCTTATTTACTCTGTTGGTGCTTGGCCTGATGCTAGGAGTAGTGTGCTGTGTTGTTCTTGGAACCCAGCAATAGTTAATGTATCTGATACTTATTTTTTTCTACTTTATTTTTCCTTCCTATTCTCAGATATAAACAGGCTGTCTTTCAGAGGCATGAGTTCAAATCCAGCCATATAGTTACATCACTTGCAATATGTCAATATTTGTCCCCCATTCTCTTCTAAAATACTTTGTTTGGATGTTTGGAGGAGCACTGATCCCTTTTTCATATTAGCTTCATTAATAGACATGTAATTCTAAGATAATTAAGCAATAAATCTTCTATCTCAGAGCAAGTTGTATACATGCATTCCACTTCTATGTTTTTTTAATTATCCTATAAGAAGTCCTGCAGTTATCATCATCACTTTATTAAAGTATTTTGGTTTCCTTTTACATGGAATGAATAATAGTGACAACTTTTTTTTTTGTCGATTAATTAGCAAGTACTGTTTTCACAAAAATGTCTTCTCCTACTCAACTAACTCTATAGATGGTCAAATTGTATTTAAAAAATTAATTATTTGCAATTTTGCCCATTATTTTGTGAATAATTTATCTGGAGATAATTGGTCCAGATTCTCAGATGCTTTTGATCAGAAGAGCTCTGTTGGAACCCAGAGAATTTTACTGATTAAAACCAGCTGAAAATTTGATCCATCTGCTGCCATGGTGGCCTTAGTGTTGAACATAGGCTTTAACATGGTATTAATTTGTATAAGCTAAAATTCCTTTACTTTTTTTTCTTGTTAACTTTCTTAGCATGTGTACTCTCAAAACCGTAATGGTATCTTAAAAATATAGCATTCATTTGAGTTCAGTTACTTGGCTAAATCTTGAAAATCTTTTCAATAAGGCATCAGTTGCTCAAGAAAACATTAGCTTCAAAGAAAACCACAGACAAACCATGATGTTTTAGGAGCGGCATAAGGACAATCCCTTTTATATACTGATCATGACACTCAATGTCAATCATAAGTACCAACCTTGCAGTTCCTGCTCTCCTTTCTGTAGTACTACTGCAAGATTCACAATCAAAACAACTTTGTCCTGGCCTTCCCATGGCACCACAGTAAAGAAACATCATAGTTGAGAATGTCAACATTGAAGTGAAATGTCTTCATTTTACTAGTTAAAAATGCTGTCACTGAACAGCTGCTCCTGTGGATAGGAGGTGTATCTTCATCTCAGCGTGTGCATTATCTAATGAAGCTGGGTGATAATTTTAGCACGTCGTTCGGAAAAGATCACAAAATTCAGATCATGAGCTTTCTGGGTAACGCTTTAACTTGCAAGCAGACTAGCAAAAGTAAAGGGCTGAATTGTGTAGATTTCAGTTATATTGTAAAAGCTTTTCAAGCAAAAATGGAATAGTAAAGAGTTTAAGAGAAGTGAAAGGATATTTTTGACCAAGACTTTTAGAATGTTCTCCTTCGTTAAATTGCAGTAAATGTTCTCTCCTGGCCCTTCTGTCAGAAACAACAATGGTGAAACTGAAATAAACCATGGCACAAAGAACTTTTAACAGGAATTTTAAGGCTCCATTTTTACTTCAGCAGGAAGGACAATATTCCTGCAAGGAAATGCAGAGATTGAAAATGTCAGAATTTATTTATAAATGCGTTTCCTCAGTTTTACTCAGGAAGCTGGAAACTGTTTTGTGGGGTTTCATGTGAGTGTGTAGGGGAAGAAGAAGAGAATAGGGTTCACAGAACTGGGCACTAGAAAATAATTTTTTCAGAGGTGATTGGTAGACAAGCTATCAGAGGTATCCAATTTCCATAGTCTTTCCTGTAATAGAAGCTTAGCACAAAATACCAGTATCATCCAACTATTTTGTTTAAGAGTGACCTGGTAAATACTGAATTACTTTATATCATTGACCACAAGATAGCAAAATGCCCAAAAGAAAAAGTAAATTAAAATCCCACAAAAGATGATAACAAATTTTTTTTAAAAATTATTTATATTCTTCTAATTGTTCTTATTGTTATGGTAACTCACTGAATTTTGTACTATGACATTAAATGTAGTGTTAAAATTATAAATGTTTCTAATGTTGGCAAATGCCAATGTAGATTTTTTTTTTTTTACTGTTTATTTTGAAATTAGGCAAATTTTTTGGTCAGATACTATTTTCTACAGAGGAATGGGTAACAAGATTTGATGTACAGACATTCTGAAATTTCATAATAAATTGTAAATAATATTTGGGGTCTTCAGTTGTTTTTTGATAATCCTCATTTATTACATTGCCATGGGAAAAAGACCATATTAGTCTGGGTCTACTTATATACCCTTCACTTTTGGGCTGAACGTATCTGACACAATACAAAAGCAAAAGTAAGAGTAAGAGTAAATGAACTCAAATGTACTTGAATAATAATTTTTTTCAATAAATTCTAATTTAGCTAGTAGCTAGTTGGAATTATTTCTTCTTTGAAGTTCATATTTTATATCTGTGTTCCACAATATATAATTTATAATATTTCATATGTAAATAATAAAAACTTCTCTCATCTAAATAAACTGATGTATCATATATGCTTTATGTTCTGAGTACCTGTTTTCAGTCATTTCATATATTTTCATAGATTCAGCTCTAAACCAATTGTGAATTTTAATTGTTTCTTAGCAGGTAGGTGGATTTCTTTCTTTAAAATAAGACAGAATAGCTAAAGGACTTGGTGATTACCAATGACACAGTTAAAATTTCTGATTTCTATTACTTAAAATGCATTAATGTAATGATGAAATATATTGATACCTTGAACATAGCTCCTGCTTCACATTGGATGACAGGTAGAAGGAACTGAATAGACATTTTGGTTGGATCTGTAAATGTTCTCCTTTTTCTTCTTCAAGGAAGGGAATATTTCCTTTCTCAACTGTGTTAGCATCCTTAAGGACAACCTTGTTGTAGTAAAGAATGGTCCATCCTGATACTTAGGAACATGATTTATGTGTCAGGACCTCAGCTTGGGTAAACAGGAAGCTATCAACCTGGATCCGTATAAAATAGTTGTATTCAGCTGGGAAACTGATCCTGGAAAATCTAATGGTGTTGTTTTTTTCTTTCTCATTTAGAAAAAAAACTAAAGCCTTTAATTTTTGTAACTATCTTGTGGTTTTTGTCTTTTCAATTAAAAGTAATTTTATCTAATAATATGAGGTTTTCTCAAAATATCTGGTCATAGAATGAAAATAACTTAGTAGTGGAAAGAAGTGGAAGACCAGAAATACTTCTCATGAGTCTTACTGAATTTACCTTCCATTTCACTGTGTTTCTGAGGGCCTGGGATAGAAAATATTGTGCAAATTTTATTTGATACTGATCTTTCCTGCATCAGCTAACTGCACTCCAGTAGAATTTTGCCCACTTCAGTGCCACAGATCTCAAGTAATTTCATTTCACTTTCAGTGAGTGAGAATTATCCCAATTACTCTATTTCTGGAATGTAAAAGTCAGGGAACTTTTCATCAAACCACATGCTCCATAAGTACCTGATGTAGTAGTTTCAAGCTTTTCAACCCTGAAGTTTAATCCCAGAATGATTTTAACCTTCCCTTTATAAATGTCGTTGGTATGGACTCCTGTACTATAGGAAACTTGCTTTCTCTTGTTCCCTTCTGTAACAGTTCAAGAACTGCTGACCTCATAATTACCAACATAGGATGTTGGGATTTACTGTTCGGAAATGGTTGACTGAAATTTTATGTGGTCTAACAAATTTTTCTTTTTTAATTTGTTTTTTAATTTTTTTTTTCTATTTTTTAGCAACATAGTCTTAATCCTAGCCATCTGTAATAAAGGTGTGTCGCTATCTAATGAGATTTCTGGTATTAAATAGTAGAGACATTCTGTTTTAAAACAGCACTCACTGTAGAAAGTGATGGTAGAGCTTCTAGAAGAATTAAGTTTACCAGAGGAGTCTAAAACCTGCTTATTTGGCAAATAAATTACAGCCCATGAAAGACAAGAACAGTAGGTTTACTCTTCAGAAAGAGGTGATCAATAATAAAATAATAAATAATAATAAAAATAGGGCAGAGAAAGTATCTGAGAGAGTGCAATAATGAGATACTTTTCTAGATATTTTCATTGTTGGGGGATTTATAGTTGGACTCTTTCTAACTTTCTTGGTAGGTCTTAACAAAATAACTGCAGTTCTGACAACGTCAAAGTCAATGATTACGAAAGATTTAATTGGTAACAAATAACATATTACCGATGTGTATTTTCCATTGTGAAAGGGTTTATCAAAATACAGTCATCCCTTTTTCTGTGCCATCATGAAACTGATAGAACTTTTCTGCTGGTAGACTTGTAAATGTGGGAAAATCCAGATAATATCAGGAGATGTCAAAGGTTTTTCTGTATATCATGTGGTTAATAAATGAGCAAACTGATACATACCATGACACTGGCAACAAGTATTACTGAAAATTGTATTCATGCTCTCCACTTTATCAGTAAAATCTCAGAATCTAGTTTTGTGAAGTTCTCCTAAAGCTGTTTTGCACTCTTTCTTCTTTGATACATAACTTTGTCACTTTGAAGAATTACTCTGATTTTCCAGATAATTTAATATCTTTTTCTCTGAAAAACTCTTCCTTGGAAACTTTCTAAGAAATTCTAAAAAGCACCAGACTCTTAAAATAGTGAAAGCGTATAAGACCTATTAACCGTACTTTTGATGAGCGGTGAAAAATAAGCTCTTTTTTTTGTGGACTTAAGATTGAATTTCTGAAGAATATGGGAAAATATAAATAAAGAAAGTGAAACAGTATATCCTATAAGCCACTTTATGTATAATGTAAAAATTATAATGTCACCCTCTATCGCAGTTAAGATCCAGTTATTAAAATTGCTAGAGAGATGCCTCTACCTAAGTTAAGGTGCAAACATGACCACATGCCCAAGTCAATAGCATGGATTTCATTTAACAGTAAGTGTGAGGGAAAGAGAGAAAGAGAGAGAGAGAGAGAAAGAAATATAAAAAGGCTGGGGGGAGGGTGGAGAGTGACAGAAAGACTAATTAAGTGGAAAATATCACCACTCTGTGGATCTTGACAGCGTCCTGTTACAGCATCCTGTTGATCCTCTTCTGGTCTTCTCGGTGGTGAGGGTCCCACAAAAGACAGAGTTCAGTGGCTTAATATATGTTCAGGCTAGTTGGGAACACCCAGGTAACTCCCCCGGGGGGAAGTTTTACACCATCTCTTGCCACAGCTCTGGATCTGTTGCATCCCTTTGCATCACGTGCAGTCCTCTGGTGCAAGGCCTCAGGAATCAGACTGGGGGTGCTTTGGGGGTCTTTGATGGTTTATGATCCCTCCTCAGCTGCCTCTCCTGTGAATGTCCTGTGTGTATGTGTCCTTCCCAGCATGGGGGGATTTTACGACCAGTAAGAAAAGCCAGTTTGTGCAAGGGAGGATGGGTGTTCACCACACCCCCAAAAACTCTCCTTCTCTCCCCTTGGTTTGGGGAGAATGTGTGCAAACTTGGCCTCAGCAAATGAGTCTGTGGGCTATGATCTCCCCCACCCCAAACCCAGCCAGAGCTGATTTTCAGCCAGCTACTGGGTTTGGCTTTCCTTCTGGATACATCCTTCTCCCTCAGCCTTCTTTACTTCTCCCCAACCTGACATAATTGGACAATAGAGTCACTATTAGATGGTATAACTCACAGTCCAGTTTCAGTCAGGAGGCATATTTAGGGATGGGTGGGCTTCAGTGTTCGCAGCTCCTTTATACAGTTTTGCCATAATGGCCAGAAGCCCTTCTTAACAATGCTCAAGCCATTAATTTTCAGTCTCTCATAATGGCCAAGCAGTCATCAGAAGTGATGAAATATTACAGATGTGTGCTGCTGTGGTTTTGGCTAAGATAAACAAGTGCCAAACGGGATAACAGAGGTGTTTTTACACATACTTATTATGGAAAAACTATCTATAAATGACTGTCACATTTATGCTTCATCTTGTTCCAAAGGATGAGTTTCCCTACCAGCTACAGAAACCAGTACAATTTTACTAGGTGGTCACTAATCTTAGACTGACCTTTAACTTGGATTTCATATCCTTAACACAAATGCACATGCATTCCATGCTGGAAAATAGACCAACAAATATGGTAATAATTCCATTGAGCATTTACTTTGCTCAGAATATGTAACCTGAGCTCAAAAAGACCATGCTGAATATGTATTTTCTTGGGTTGAGTATTACATTTGTGCATAACTTCAGACCAGTTCAGAGTACTTCTAGAAATAAAAATGTTTCTGTTTCTGTGTCTGCCTAGTGAGGTGAGCTGTTGATAATGAATGTAATGATGTTGTACAGGAAGAATGAGCTCTTGATTTTCAAGTAATAGAGGCAATACTTGAATTTTTTTATTCTATTTCAGTGGGACCAGCCTTTTTCCCAGGGTCTGTCTCCTGTTTGTTGTGTAATCCTTATTGAATCAACAATGCCTTACTTTGTTCACATTCAGATTTCTTGCTGTATTCTTACCTCTTTCACATGGGTGATGCACATACAGTTACATTTAAATTTAAATTTAAGGACTTCCTTTAGAGGAAGGTGCTCCCTTTAAAGAAGCTCTCTTGGACTCACAGGCTCATAGAATATCTGGAGTTGGAAAGGACCCACAGGGATCATCGAGTCCAACCCCTACTTCACACAGGACTACCTAAAACTAAACTCCAAGCAGGTCTTAGGAGTCATCTGGTAGATCCTGTGTCTGGTTAAACATCATATTGACAGATATCTGTCAGTTTGTGTCTAGTCATTTCTTGTGATGCAGTCTCACCTGAAGCAGTCATCTCCTTGGGACCAGGACTGAACGCCTCCATTAATCCTGATATTCGCATTAGTCAGACGCTGAGGTCACCCTTGCTAACAGCTAAATGTCAGCAGAGAAAATTCCATGGGCCTAACGGAACTTGCATTTAGAACAGTAGTATCTAAAAAACCCTTTTGATTCCCAATGTTACGGATTTTCTCTCTCACTAAAAACCCCATCCTTTAATACTAAAACACAGTAATATTTAATCTTCTTTAGCTAAACGGAAATGTATTGTGCTTTGTGAGTATATATTAGCTGTGGTTAACAAATATTACATATTATCTGTGCTTTAAAGCTAAGCCTAATGTTGTACAAGTATGGAATGGAGAATCATGGAGAAATAGTTCTTGTGGATCAGAGGAAATATGCATGGGTATCTCCAGACCTGGGACACACCCATAAAATATGCAGTGTCTGAACTCCTCTATCAATTATATCAGTCAAAATTTGATTTGCTGAACATTCACCATCTATTTCAGTAATATACCAGTTTAGAGAAAATACAGTAACGGATCATTTATTACACTAGCAAACCTACTTTTATTGGTGCCAGGAATAACTGCATATTTTCAGCAAGGGAAAAAATAATGTTTTTCTGTGTAAATAATAGATAAAGAACAACAAAAAAAGCATAATCCAGCTACCTTCTCTGCAGGGAAAAATAAACCCATATAAGCCCAATTTGTGTAGAAAGACCCATTAGGCAGGAAGTTAGTGAGCCACAGTCTGTCCTATGACTCTGAAGGGAATAAGTTAATGCTGAGAGTTTGGTGCCTTAAATAAGAAATTGCGGAAGGGTGAATTTTCATCATTTCATTATTTCTCATTAGCAATTTACTCTAAAAACACTTTGGACAAGCATTTTACAATGCTAGTGTAGAACAGAACACTGATTGTTATAATAAACTTACTACTATCAAGAGGCTAAGTTATGACTCCCAGCTCTTCCACTCTGGAGTGTTCTGCATCCCCAGGGGATGGTGTCAATGCAGAGGTCCATCACTTTAATAAACACCAGGAAAAAAGAACAAAGTCTTGAGTATCATCTGAATGAAGCATGAATTCTCAAATTGGATATGTACAAGGAGATTTGTAAGCTTCAGAGAACTGTAGCCTTATACATTCTGAGTACATGTATGGTAATTCACCATTTCTGTTCCATTAAGCACAGTGGTCCATGCTGCCATATTTTTAGGCAAAAATCTGTGTTTTGAATGCCTGAAGGGGTTAAGATGCATCTCCTTCCTGGATAGCAAAACATGAAAGATGAAAGTAGTGGAATACTCTGGATATCCTGTATGAAAATTCACACTTCCAAAACTTAAAAATGTGAGTAGGTTTTTTTGTCATATAATATCCAACTGTAAATCTAGCACTGCCAAGTGGAGCACTAAACTATGTCCCCAAGTGTCACATATACATGTGGCTTACAAGCACACACAGTTCCTAATCATTTCCACTGAGGAAATTGCCAGCCTTTCCACTTAGGTTAATGCTGGCTGACTGAGACCATTTATACATGTACACTCATTCACAAGATGCTTTTAACTAGTGTATGTATGATAATTATAATATGGCTGGTGTCTGTATTTTCTAATTATTCTTGGTTTTGCCTTTATCTCCTTTCAATCAGGAAATGGAACCTGAAAAAACTATTAAGTGCAGAAAGGTAAAGTTGGAATGGGGTCAGGGATCATAATCAAGAAAAAAATCAGAACTGGAAAAGCAGTTCACAACAAAAGTCCTTTATCTAGTAATTTAGGACAGGTTTCTCTAATCCAGTAGAAGTCAGATTCCCTTAGGTATTTTGAAAATCCCACTTTATATTTCTCTACAAGGCTGCTCTCATAGATAGGTATGACGTTCTGCTGATTGCTTATGAAGGCCTTAGGACTGTACAAGGAACATGCCTGATAAAAAGCTTTTGTGAAAATTACCCAGCTCAGATTTCCTGGAAATACAGTCACAATAGTACATAAAAGTGTAAAGGACTAAGGATGTGATGCGACTCTCATCAAAACTACACAGTGATGGATCACTCCTTAGAAACACAGTGGCAATACTCTTGAGAGAGATTCAGTGATGCCTCTATTACAAATTAGTCCTGCAAGGATGACTGTGCATGTCAAACTTCTGCGACATAAAGTTCGAAAATCACAAAATGGTCTTTGATGTTATTTGGATTGTGCAACTATTTAATGGTTTTACTCACACTTACTGTACCTTATGTTTCTTCAAAAGGAGTAGGCCAGGCTGTAGGGAGGAAGGCTGGGGGGTTATTTTGTTCTGCCTGCTGCACACTGGATTGCACTTGGAGCTGCCTGCAAGAAGGGAGACATCTTCTCTCCTGATAGTAACAGGGATGCTTCAAGGGAGAGTTGCTTCATACTGTGAGGTGAGGTGGGCAGAGTGAAAAGGGAGGAGTAGAAATTATCTCAGTAAATTAAATGTCCTCAGAAAGGGCAGGAGTCATCTCAACAAGGGAGATAGCAGGGGACAGCAGAAAGCAGAGGGGTGGATGGCTGCTCTGGGTGTAGGACAGCCCGTGGGTTACTGCAGGACTTGAAGGCTGAGAAAGGTTGAACTTTAGTTCTTCACGGACTACCACAAGTATATTTCAAGAAGAAAAATTCAGCAGCCATGCATCTTCTCTTCCCGAACTGGTGTTAAACAGCACATTGACTTGAACTCTCGGTGGTCAGTGTCACTTAGGGAAGGGGGCTTTCGACCTCCCTTTGCATTGGTCTGGCTCTGTTGCTGGTTTGAGAGGAGCCTATACGCCTTTGTGTGGGACCAGCACATTCCTTTCAGCCTTGCATTTAGACCTGGAGTCCTACTTCCACCATGTCCATCTTCACAAATTGAGATATATTGTGGATACATTTTTACAGCTTCTACATGCTTACATTTTTGGTATTTTTACCCCATGGTAAACTAGTAATTGATGGTAATAACACCTGTCTTTTTCCCTGCTTAATTTTTTACAGGTAGTTATTGTCAAAAAAGTGTCAAAATGTAAGCATATTCTGAATACCACCTGCATATCTTTTATACCATGTTGCTGACCTCAAACTTAGGAAATGCATTTCCACCTTTTGACTTTCTATTGTATTTACAAAGGGGAACAGAGAAAACAAATTAACAAAAAAATTCTGATGTACCTATGACCCTTTTCTCTGAGCTCTTTCTCTCTCAGTTCCAACTCAAAATTATATCTGGAAAGTGGCAGGAACCAATACAACACTACTGCCAAACTATGCAGGGATATAAGTCAGTGCTTGCTACATAGGATCCAGAACATGTCTGTAGGCAAAAAGCAAAGCAAAGAAATTGACATAAAGATAACTCAGTGGAGAAAAGAAACAGAAAAAGAGAAGAGAAAATAGCAGAGACCAGAATCAAATCATTGGGACAGAGAGACTAGAGCTAAAAGTAGATTAAAAGCAAGAACAGAAAAGGAAGAGGTAGGCATATTTTTAGGGGAAAAGCTATAATTTTATTGAATATATTCATTTGTAGTCATGCTTTGGAGGATGATAGAAATGCAAATCCAAGTTGCACTAAATAAACAGGAATTATGACAGAAGGCAGGAATATTTGAGAAACTCAAAACCTCAGTGACATCCAAGACTGTACCAGGTGTTTTCCCATGTTGCATGTATTTTTTGTCTGGAATGATTAGCATACAAGGCAGTCTCAGAGGATTTCAGGTACCTGTGATAATTTTTTCCTTTCAGGCTATGAGGGAATCTTTCATTTCCCTGTCTTCCCAGTCTATGAAGTGTCTGGAAAGAAAGTCCAATGTCTAGATGGGAAGACAGATGTGCAAATACTTCACAAATTAGTATCAACCACATTCTCAAAACTGACCTGATCTAACTATTCACAGATAGGTGGACGTCACACACCATTGTATTGTACAGGCAATACATCAAGATTTCTCTCTGAAACTTCCAGCAGTGATGGTACAGTCTTTAAAGGTATCTCACATTTATCTTGGCAGGAATTATGTTCCACACTTACGTTAAGAGCATAACAGGATATAGAGCTGCTTCTTAGTACATATTTTGTTTGTCCACACTTGGACCTATTGTATACAGCTACATATTACTCTGCCTCAGTGTTCAGTTCAGAAAGTTGGAAACTTTTTGTAAGTGGTAGATCAGCTGTCTGCTAGAGGAAGATTGTCAGCAAATGGTCTTCTATTATGAGAACATTTTACAGAGACAATTTTGTTACATAATAATAAACACACCATACTGAAAGTATATTCTCCTACTTTTTCTGTCTTGGTAAAAGCAAGAATGCTCTTCATTTTGCACTGTGAGAGGTGTTTTGATTGAAATTTGCGTGCTAGTAAAACAAATATGGTTCTGCCCTCAGCTTCACTAGGGTGAAATTTCATTTATTTTTTATTTATTTATTTATGAATTTATTACATGAAGAAATGCCCAAATACAGATGCAACTATTCCTTTATCTGCAATAATATAAATTGAGATTAATTCTTTTTGGTGCACAAAAATTGAGGCTAACACTTCCATAGGTAATGATGGCCTTGAGAAGTTACCTAGAAACAGAGAGCGGACAGGAATAAGGGAATAAAGGTGGGTATTTATTTGAAAGGCCTTCAAAGGTGCACCCTGGGGAGCCAGGGGCTTCAAGCTGGACCCCAAAATGGACCCCAAGATGGACAATGAGTCATGAGTTCCCCACACCTTTATAGGTTTGGTCCATTTGCATATCAACATAAATTCGCCAATTAAAACTTTAGCTACTGATGGAATTTCCCCCCAGCTCCCCACCTTCAGAGGCTTTGGGCCTGGACAGTCTAGCTGTCCTTGAAGAGCAGGTCAAGAGAGGCATTGTTATGACTAGAGAGCTGAAGTTAGCAGGCTACAAGAAACTTCAGAGTTACACAGTGGGCAACATAGGATTCGAAAATATAACAGTTAAAACCGAAGGCATCTGTAATTGTTCTTGAAAAGCCCCACAAACATATCTCCTACTGAAAGAAGTTTCAAGGAGAAAGATAGCAGCAAGCCAAGGTGAACCACTCCCAGAAGGTCTTTGCAAAGAACTTCTAGTTGTAAATTTTTAGTGAAGCAATCAGTATATTGAATTTATCTTTTAATAATATTATGTAAAAAGTAACATGAGGACTGGGAACAGTTTCTTTAATAAAAAAAGGGAGTCAGAGATTAATCTGAGTGACAGCTAGAGGGGTGCTGGCTTCTAGCTATGAACCATGGCAGTCACAATCCATGAGAAGCTTGTTAAAAATAAATCAAAATCCAACAGATTCCCATCCCAGTATAAAATAAGGACTCCTTAAATAGCTGTGTTTAACAAATCTGAAAGTTCCAGTAATGCTATTTGTTCCAGAGGAATGCAACTGAATAAGCCACACAATGGTGAAGATTGAGATTTTGTTGCCTGAGATAAGAGAAGGCTTTGGTAGCACTGACTGTGCCCTTACACATCACAAGGTGTGAGCAACCAGCTGTAAGCTATAGAAATTTCCTTTTCTGTTAGCTGTGGCAGGACTAGTCTGAGTCTCTTTCCACAAAGGTTAAAAAAATGCTTAGGTTTCTCTGTCTGGATCATCATAGACAGAATCAGTTCTCACAAACTACACATCTTGTAAAGAGCTATATGGAAAGGCAGTGTGAGTCTTGTTAACAAGAAAAAAATTGTGTTTTTTCAGACTACAAGAAGTAGGATGATCACAAGTGACAGAAAAGCACCATAAAGATTATGAAAACTGAATTGATAAAACTCACTGAAAATAGGAGCCCTAGACAAACAGCCTCAGAAAATTTCAGACCTGGCAGGTCCTTGTTTAGAAGATCACAGGATCACAGGTGGTTTGGCAATTCTACACAAGAAGGCAAGGTAAATTTGATTAGGCTGGGATATCTAAAAGGAAACAGAGCCAACTGGGGTTACTGAAAGCCAGAAATACACATGTGATTCCATGTGACTAGCTGAAGGTTGGAACAACTAAACTGAAGAGAGACATGATCTCTCATTGTTTAAATTTAGAAGAATCCTAAGTTTTTATTATTTAGAACATAAAGCTATCTATATCCATCTAAAAAAATAGCTCATGAAACCAAAAGAACTGATCTAGATTTTCTAGTATCTGCAGTGGATTCCCTGAAAAGGTTAGGTTTCCATCACAGCATACAGAATCCATATTTAGGTCCAAAGTATCAGTCTCAATTTTTTCTGTTATACTTTTCCACTATTTTTTCCTCATATGCGCCATGAGAGTGTTAGAGCTGACCTGAACCCATTCTTAAAAAAATTAAGTTTATAAAAAATCCTATTAAAAAAAAAAAAAAAAAAAGAACTTTGCCTGTGGCATAGAAATGGAGCAATAGTAAAAAGAATAAAATAAATAAAACCAGGAAAAATTAAAATGCTTAAGGCCACTCTGAGTAAACAACAGGCAATCTGTTTATAAAGAGAAAGAAACAAGATATTACCACCATGAAGTAAAATAAATTGCCCAAGCAAAATAAATTTATTCCTTGGATGAACAAAAAAAAAGGGAAGCAATTTGATAACTATAAATTGAAATGGTCTGCTCTTGAAGAAAGAGTAACTTCAGGGAATAGTTATATTCATTTCCCAAACTTTGTGATATTGAGAATATAAGAATTGTTAAGGAGTTCACAGATTTTCTTAAAAAAAGTGTGGGTGGGAAATCCAGCTGTGATCTCTGCTACGTGCATGCAAATAATCCACAATGGTTAAAATAATACTAGGTGCAAGGGCAATCATTATTAATGAAATGAGAGCTGCAGTCAAGTATACAAGGGTAAAACAGAACTGGTAAACAGGAAGGTGTGTGAATTGAGGCAACATTCAGAATGCCATTAGCAAATGCCCAGTTGTAAGGGTCTTCAGGTACAATGCTGGATACAAGCCAAAACTATGTATAAAGAAATTTTTTTTACAGAATATAAGTAATTCATATGTAGAAAGGCTTCATGGTTATCAGTAACATTAACAGTACTCTGTGTGAAAGAATTTGACTGAAGGGTGGATTGAAGAGGCCATAGCAAGAGAAATAATTTAAAACAACAGACCCCACAAGAAAACAAGTACTTCCTACATTCTTTTCAGTGACAGAGTGTAATATTAAAGGACATAGATGTCTTACCTGTTGGTGAGAGATAAAAGATGTGTTGCTCAGATACTGGAGTTATTGGAGAATGTTAGATACAGAAGTACAAGTTGCAGTAGTAAATTGGTCCAAAATCCTTTGGAAAAGGAATCCATTTACCACCTTGTACTTTGAGGCAAGCAGTAAGATATGCATTCACAGGCTGGTGAACTGTGGATAGATGGTTAAATTTCTGCATGCTTCAGTGTCATGGATAATGCTATTATGATGAGTCAGTAAATTATTAAAATCAGTTTTCCACAATAAGAACAACTCTTCAAACCAGTACATCAAATGAAATTAATCTTCTTGCAGTGATCCCAGCTGGGGCCTGCCTGCACAGGGCATCTCTGCTGAAGAGGTTCTGGTGGTCATGATGGGCAGTGACCTAAGTCGGAGCCAGCAGTGAGCTCCAGCAGCAGTGGTGGCCAAGAGCATCTCCTGTGCTGTATTAGCAGAAGCACAGCCAGCTCACTGAGGGAACAGACCATCCCTCTCTACTTTGCACTTGCTACTTCCATCCTTGCAGTTTTTCAGGACCTAATTGGATAAAGCCCTGAACAACCTGGCCTGATCTCAGAGCTGACCCAGCTTTTAAGCAAGAGGTTGAACTAGAAACCTCCTGAGGTCCCTGTCACCCTTAGTTATCCTATGATCCTACAAGCCAAATCAAAGGAAAAGATATCATTAGGTTAATATAACGACAGACAAAAGGAGAGAGAGTATATGGATGCAAAAGGGTCATTCTCCTTCTCTGTTACTTACTTTGGAGGAGAAAGATGACATACGTCCTATATGTAATAGACAACAGAAAACTAACCCCAAAAACCTCTGACTTTAAGAGAGATTTTAAAGGCCTATAAATAACTTAGGCTGAAGGCTAGCATTCATATCTTCTGATTAAAGTGAAACCAATCACAAGTCCTTGATCATCACTTAGGTTGTTGCCTAAGACTCACAAGGAAAAAGTCACATTTGTACTGAATTCTTCCATGCCCTGCTCCATTTCAGTAGTGTTGGAACACATTGGCTGGAGGATCTCACTAAAGAAGTGTTCACCAATGTAGTATTCCATCTGACTATACCTATAATTTCAGATATCATACTGAAAACTATACAAAACTTAACAGAAAGTGTGAATTTCCAGAAATCGGTATGTCTTACTGTGGAAGGAGAGTGTCAGCTGGATATTGTGTAATAAATCAAAAGGCATAGCTCATCTTCAGACCTTAAAACAAAAAGCATCTTTCCAATGAAGGAACCTAGATAGATAAATGAATAAATAAATGTCCAAGTCCTATGAGGACCATAACCGTTATAGGATTTCCAAGAAAGAAATGTGCTTGGTTTTACAATCCCAGATACTGTGACTTCTGTTGTGATCCTAAACAAAGACTGCTGTAGGATGAGGAGTTACTGATCCATGCAGCAGTCAACCTGAGTAGGTTCAGGTTTGTGCTTTACTCCAAATAGTACTCGGCCTTTAGGGCTGTGGTGAACAGCACAAATCTCTTGACGTGGGATCACTAATAATGATGCCACCAGTATGTCCTTGTCATTATCTCAAAGTGAAAAGGATGTTTTCATATAAACATCCTTTTGCTCAACAGCAGAAATGATGAATAGAGTTGTTTGCTTGTAGGAAAACCCAATAAAGGCTTTAATGCTGTTGAACTTCACCATGGACAGGTTATGTACTGTATGCAATGCCCTGACCAGAGGTTTGTCAGATGCTGTGTCATCACAGCATTCCCAGAATCACAGTGGGCATTTTTGTAATTTAGTATATATTTTCTGGGATGTTAATAAAATAGTTATCTTTTTGGGAAATCTGTGTGACTTTCTTGTTTGGATTAAAAAATCCAGCACCTCCTGGAATAAAACATTGTACGAAAGAAAAAGTTGTTATCAGACAACTACTGCCCAGTTAATTGTCAGCAAGAGAAGACCAAAGAGCTTTAAAACAGGTGATTTACAGCCTCTTTAGTCTTGTAAATATGGCCAAACTCCAGGTACCTTCTGTGCCCTTTCTTGAGTAAACAACCTGAGGTCAGCCCACTACCAGGACTGAGAGGGTTTTTTCACTGTCTACATACATGTCAAGATCTTTAATATTTGACAAGAGAAAAGGAAAACAAGAGGCTTCAGTTTGAACATAGTCTAATAGAGAAGGATTCAGAGATTGTCTCTTCTTCATTATTTGCAGTTCGTAATGGCACTAACCTTATCTGTCCAATTTCAGCAGCTCAGCTAGATGGATCTGAGGGTGCTCAGATTTTAACTTCACTGCAACATACAATGCTGGCTAGCAGGGATGATAATCTTTAGCTGGCATAGGGCTGTATAACAGACAGAATGCATGTGGAAAGCAGTCCTGAGCTCTCTGCACACTCTCAAATCCCCAAAACATCACAAGGATTAAAATTAGATTACATGACTGGCAGATTTATAGAACCAAATAAAAGCAATGACATATTGAGCTCAAAGAAAGAAATGAAAAAAAAAAAGGAATCCTGTAAAGTCAAATAATTTCTATAAGAGTGACTAATATTGTGCAGCTCTGATGGTGTTCTGAGATGCAGGATGCAGGATCTCCAGGGTCCAGTTGAGCTGTTAAAATAATGTAGGAAACTAAAGAGTTACAAAAAGAAAGTTTCACTTGGGAACAGAGCAAGCAATAAACCTAGCCAGACACAGTGTTTTTGGCTTGCAATGTGAGAAAACATACAACATTTTATCACAAGAACTTATGAATGTGTGAAGCAGGAAGCCCAGATATTCTTAGCAGACACAAGCATTATTTCCCCAACACTAACTTTCTAGCCCCATTGTTTCCTGGTTTGATTATGCCCTGAAGCATAAGAGCTGTTCCCTTTACAAGTGATTTTATTTGTGGTGACTCCATATAAACATGCTTTTAATGGTGTTATACTGTTAAACACCATGTGGCAATTACTTAGGTTATTTACACAGTTTGTAAACAAATGCTTTCTTCTGTTCCTTTCTATGCAATTATACATGCTGAGGTAAGTAAAATCAAAAAACATTACTAACCATTATTTTATATATTTTCTAATCTTTCAGGCTATTCTTTAGTAGAGAGGTTTCTGTGATTCTAATTATTTTTACCATGTACATTCCCTTACAACTCCACTGTAATATTACTCAATAATTTGTTTGAAGTGACTAGGTCAGACTTGTTCAGGCATGGCATTGTTTAAGACATTTTTGTAATAGTCTTTCAAATGAGTCAGTTTTCCATGTCAGTGTTCTAATATTTTTTGTTTCCCATTTAGTTGCTTAAGAAATCTCCAAGAGGTTGCACAAAGAGTAGAATCTGTTTTTAACAAGGTTAACTTCACAAGAAACAAAGTCTTTTTGACAATTTGCAACATTCTGGATGAGTTTTTTAATATTGTGGAATTTTTATTTTTTTAAATGGTTATATGGTTTTCCCCTTTCTTTCTTGCTTGCATGATGAAAAGTAATTTTGATGTATATAAAAAGACTGTTTAAGGCACCTAAATCTGTAGATTGTGTTCTAGTATATCTTTCTTTTAGAAGTTGACCCGTTTCTCACCTTGGAAGTTCATTATCTCTTTCCCTGTGCCTATTTAATTTTATAATTGCCTGTTAAGTGGGTTGTTTGAAATTCTTGCTGAAGTACAAATAAATTAGTTGGATATCCTATATTGACTGTTTAGCTGAAATATTACAAATTACCCATTAAAAACCCATATGATTTTAAAAAGCTGATTTACAATTCTCACTCGAATTCTATGTTTAGGCATCCTGTTCAGATTCATTCTGTTAATTTTTGGTGGTACATTAGAGGTTGTCACAGATTTAATCCTTCAAATTTGTCACTAGTTTTTGTAAAAAAGCAGCTCAGCTATTTAGTTGTAAAATGCTTTCAGCACTGTCAGAGGAAAGCTGGCATGTTTAGCCATGGATACTCTATGCTGTAATATTCATTAATCATCCAAAATCATGGAATGGTTTGTGTTGGAAGGGACCTTGGAAGATGAACTAGTTCCAATTCATGCAGGGGGCAGGAACATCTTCAACTAGATCAGGTCACTCCTAGCCCCATCCAATCTGACTTTGAATGTTTCCAAGATGGGTCATGTGCAACCTCTCTAGCCATCCTGTTCCAGTGTTTCACTACCCTCACTGTAAAAAAAATTTTCCATATTTCTGGTCTGAATATGTTGCCCTGACTTCTGCAGTCTTTCTATGTCCCCCCCCCCCGATAAAGCTTCTCACACACTTTCTGTAAACATATTCATGTTTTGTTAACTGTACACTATTGTTTTCATTCTTTTCTCGGGGGTGGAGAATGTTTGATGGACTGTTCTGTTAACTAATGGGGATGGAAGAGGTGGCAACCTCATCCTCCAATCCATGGTCATTCCTAGAAACATATATATGAAAAGAATAAACAGCCAGGTCTCTCTTCCTGGCTTGGCGGTGTTCAGAGAGGATTCGAGTTGGAGTGCTTCTTTTCGTGTCCTAGAGCGTCACTGAATATACCTTCTTTTAGTTTAAAATCATTACCAATTGTCCAGTTGCTATTGCCTATTAAAACCTACTGCTAGAACCTATTAAAAAGTCTGTTCACAACGTTCTTATAAGCCCCTTTTAAGTATTGAAAGGCTGCAATGAGGTCTCCCTGGCGTTTTCTCTTCTCGAGGATGAAGCACCCCAGCTCTTTCAGCCTGTCAGCATAGGAGAAGTGTTCCAGGCCTCTGATCATCTTTGTGCCCTTCCTCTGGACTCACTCCAACAGGTCCATGTCTTTCGTGTGCTGAGGACCCCAGAACTGGACACAGCACTCCAGGTGGGGTCTCATGAAAGTGGAATAGAGGGCAAGAATCATCTCCCTTGACCTACTGGCCACATTCCTTTTGATACACCCCAGGATATGATTGGCTTTCTGGGCTACAAGAGCACATTGCTAAGTCATGTCCAGATTTTCATCCACCTTAAGTCCTTCTCCTTAGGGCTGCTCTCGATCCATTCTCTGCCCAAACTGTATTTGTGCTTGGAATTACCCTGACCCAGGTGCAGGATCTTGCACTTAAACTTATTTAATCTCATGAGACTCCCATGGGCCCACTTCTTAAGCTTGTCCAGGTCCCTCTGTCTGGCATCCTGTCTCTCACTCATGTCAATCAAACCACTCATTTTGGTGTAATCTGAAAACCTGCAAAGGGTACACTTGATTCTACTTCCTATGTCATTGATGAAGGCATTAAACAGTATTGGTCCCACTACAGGTCCTTGAGGGGCACTACCCATAACTGATCTCCATCCAGACACTAAGCCATTGACCACTACTCTATGGATGTGACCATCCATTTTAGTTTCTTAACTGCCTCTTTGTGTGCTTCCGTGTTAAGTGGGTTCTTGGCTTTATGTGAAAAGATTAGCCTCTATCCTAGGTATCACTTTCAACAAAGTGAATCATGATATAAAATAATTATTTCTTTTCATGCCATTTCCTTCTTTTTCTTTTTTTTTTTTTTTTTTGTTTTCTGTTTTGTTCAGATTCAAATCTTTTCCCCAAGGTTTTTTTGCGATTCCCAAATTCATCATACATTTCTAAGTCTAGTACTTCTCCAAAAGGATTATGGATTGCCCTTACCTGATGCTGACATTGCTGCCACCCCTGGGCTAGAGTGAATCGTCTCCTAGGAAGACTAAAACCAAAACTTATTACAAAGAATACTTAGTACGTAATTTAACTTTGAAAAATCATTGACTGATTTAGAAGGAAAAGAGCTCTTCTGACTGGAAGGAAGATGCCCAAGCCTGGGCACCTAATCTGTATGTTGAAAACTGTGGGCCATGTAAACATAGAGTGTGCTTGTCAGACCTTGAGCAAGCATACAAGAATGTATATGTTTCCCTGCAGAGTCTTCATCAAGATGACGCCTAAAAATAATTGGACAGCTTTGGGTTGTTAATAGGTACAGAGTGAACAAACAGATGGGGATACCACGGCAAGGATATTTCTGGTGGATTTCCAGCTGAATTGTGTAACGTGCTCCTTTGGGCCAATCAAAGCTAGAATTACTTTAGAGCTTTCACTTCTGCTATTCTGTCAATACTGGCTTGTATGACTTCTAGTACTGCCTTTCAAATTTCCTGTAATGTTGCTGCCTGTCATAATTAACACTGCTTTCTTTACAATTTAATAGTGTCCTTCTGCTTCTCCTTGAGGAAAAGAACTTCAGTTTTCATAAACTGTCACATTGACAGACTGGGGCTGTGAAAGCAGTGTATCTGAATATTCAAACACTTTAGCCCTTCCAAACCTTACAGGTTTTTGCCATTGTGCTAATGGATAGAGTTAATTTTTTTCATAGAAGCTGATATGGGGCTGTGTTTTGGATTTGTGGTGAAAATAAGAGTTGCTTTTGTCATCATTAGGCAGTGCTTGCACAGCAGCATCAAGGCCTTTTCTGCTTCTTACCTCAGCCCACCAGTGGGGTGGATGTGAGTGCACAAGAGGTTGGGAGAGGACACAGCTGGAACAGCTGATCCCAGCTGACACAAGGGATATGCCACAACATATGGTGTCATGTTCAGCCTACAGAGCTGGGGCAAGAAGGAGGAAGGAAGGTAGGGGGAGGAGATGTTCAGAGTGATGGTGCTTGTCTTCCCAAGTCACTGTTATGCATGATGGAGCCCTGTTCTCCTGGGGATGGCTGAACACCTGCCTGTAAGTGGGAAGAGGCGAGTAAATTCCTTGCTTTGCTTTACTTGTGTATGCAGGTTTTGTTTGCTTTACTTAAACTGTCGTTATCTCAATTCATTGTTATTTTCTCAATTTTACCATTCTGATTCTATTCCCCATCCCACCAGGAGTGGGAGTTTAGCAAGTGGCTGTGTAGGGTTTAGTTGCCTGCTGGGTTTAAACCATGACAGAGATAAACCACAAATTTCTCCATGCTTTTAAAGTCCAGAAAGTGATCTTACATCATATGAAGAGAGGTATCTTTAAACTGCACCAATGTATGTCGCCCCAAAATACAGAATTTTCAGCAGATCAGGTATCTGTCCTGAACACCATTATGCCCCAGTCAACTCCAGCTAGAGTCATGCTCACATGGTGTTAGAAACACGTTTGATACTGGGTAAAGCATAGACTGAAACCTCAAGGAAGACAAAGCCAGCAGGTGTAATCTGTGACTGCATACTTCATCAGTTCCTGCCATCAGAAGCCAAACAGGAAGGCTAATTTCTCCAGAAATGAAAACTTGAATCTTATCATCTGTACAGAATTAAAACAGAAATTATTTGAAATAAATAAAGAAGAGGAAAATTGTTAAGATATTGGAAAGAGACAAAATAGATTCTAATTTATTCAGATTACAGAACTTTCGAAGTACAGAAATATGCTTTAATTCAAAGGAAACAGATGAACTGTTAGCTAAAAATGGCAAAAAACTGCCTTGACTTTCTTGTTGAAAGGGCAGTTATTTTCTACAGTTTCTGCAACGAGCTAAAATGAGCAATTTATTTTGTATTTATTTGCCTTCAGACATGTTTCTATTTATGGCCACATGGTATGCTCAATGGAGTCTTAAAATAGTGAGGCTGGGACACAGGATGACTCAATGGATCGGCACGTAGAAGGGGGCGGATGCAGCCTCTCTGTTGGGGGCAGGATGGCAGCAAGTGTGCCTTGTTACTCCCCTATGGGTGTCCACAGGCTTCCCTGGAAGCAGCTGGTCCAGTCCCAGTATGACATTTTTGAAATAACCTCAGGAAATATTTGACATCCCTGTTGGTCTTACCAATTGAAAGGCTAAAGGCTAAGTACACTGTGGTGAAAGATATTGGCTCTCATATTTTGTGACCACTGGGGTCAACTCAAACAACAGTGGTTAGGGGGAAATACTTCCATTACAGCCACTGGCAGCACATGCACAATGTGGACTAAGTACTGCATTCTCTGTTCAATAATACTGTACAGGGTGCGGGTGCCCAGGCCCCGGCAGCAGCGGGGGCTCCGTGAGGGGAGGCCGGGCTGCCCCAGCCGGACACAGCCGGTTCCAGCCGGACACAGCCGGTTCCAGCCGGATCCAACCGCCCACCACAGGGCGCGGCTGAGCCCACGGATGGGGCGGGGGCACCTCGGGAGAACAAATTCAAGAAAGGGCAAAACACCACACAGATGATTCTGAGGAAAAAGTAGATAAGAGAAACAATCCCATGAGCACCAAGATGAGACCAGAGGGAGAGGGAGACGCTGCTCCAGGCCCTGGAGCAGACATTCCCCTGCAGCCTGTAGGAGAGGACAGTGGTGGAGCAGGTGTTCACGTCAGAGTTGTGCTGGTTTTGTCAGAGGTAGAGTTAATTTTCTTCCCAGTGGCTGGTATGGGACTGTGTTCTGGATTTGTGCTGGACACAAGGTTGATAATATAGAGATGTTTTTGTTATTGCTGAGCTGGGCTTACACAGAGCCAAGGCCTTTTCTGCTTTTCGTGCTGCCACACTGGTGAGGAGGCCCCTGATGAGGCCCTGCTCTCCTAGAGATGGCTGAACACCAGCCTGCTCNCCCAGTGGCTGGTATGGGACTGTGTTCTGGATTTGTGCTGGACACAAGGTTGATAATATAGAGATATTTTGGTTATTGCTGAGCTGGGCTTACACAGAGCCAAGGCCTTTTCTGCTTTTCGTGCTGCCACACTGGTGAGGAGGCCCCTGATGAGGCCCTGCTCTCCTAGAGATGGCTGAACACCAGCCTGCTCATGGCAAGCAGTGAATTAATTCCTTGTTTTGCTTTGCTTGCACACCTGGCTTTTTATTTCCTTATTAAACGGTCTTTATCTCAAACCATGAGTTTTCTAGATATTACTCTTCTGATTCTCTCCTCAATACTGGTGTGGGGGGAGCGGGTCTGGCTGCATGGTAGTTGGTTGCTGGATGGGGTGAAACCATGTCAATAGCCCATGGAGGACCCCCACACTGGGCCAGGTGGATATTTTCCAAAGGAGCTGCAGCCCATGGAGAGCCTGTGGTGGAGCAGGTTTATACTGTAAGACTGCAGCCACAGTGGGGAGGACCCACATTTCACCACTGAGTCTGGGGAGGAATTAGAAGAGTTGGAAGTGAAGGGCTGAAGTTGATCCTGGGAAGAAGGGGTGGATGGAGAGAAAGTGTTTTATCTTTTGTCCTTTTTTTTTTTTCTCACTACCTACATTTTTTTTTTTAATTGACAAGAAATTAAATCAGGTTTTCCTCAAGTTAAATCTGTTTTGCCCATGAGGGTTGAAGGTAGCTTATCTCAACATATCTTTTTCATTGTATTTTCCCATTCATCCTTTTGAGGAGAGGGAGTAAGAGAGAAGTTGAGTAGCAGCCCACCAGGCGGCCAAGTTAAACCCACCACAGACAGCTCACATGAACACTAAATTAACTAATTTCTATGTTAAATAAATAAATCACCTAATTTTTAATTGAAGCATTTTTCAGTTTTTAAAAGTCAACATTCTTGACTCAGATTTAACACTGAAGTAGAATTCTTGAGTTAACATCAGAAAACTTGCATCCCTGCTTGTGGAGAGGGTTTTTCAGTCTGGCAGCTTTGGATGTCATGCGGGTACCTTTTCAGCCCAATATATGCCATTCCTTTTCAGGAACTATGTCCAAGACATTGTCTGTTCTATTTGAGGTCAACCATTTTCTGATGACCAGGATAAATCTGTTTAAATGCCAATAAGACTTTCATTTGAATTTACTTAACTCAGCCCTCCTTTCTGGTAAAGGAGGTCCTCCAGGACTTTACAGTTACTTTATAAAATCCAACAGACTTCTTATGCTTCTAAGCATATGAGTTCATTTGAGTTAGAAGGTGGGCTATTTTAAACAATAGTTTCTCCTCAACACACTTTCTGATAAGTGAACATGTGGAGAGTGAAAATTCTGAGTATCCTCCTCTTCCCTGTATTTCTCCATCAATTCTCAGAGCCAGCTGGCCAAGCCAGGTGGTTTAATTTTGGAGAATGTGACATAACTGATTAAAAACAAAGTGGCCAACTTGTGAAAGTACCTTCAGGTGAATACTCATCTATTTCATCTGTGAATCAACACTCTAAAATCTGTACAGTGAAGGTATACATGCCTGAAGAAATAAATTAAATTGATTATGTTCAGTCAAATACCAGCTTCTAAATAGATCTCTCTTAAAACAAATCTATTTTTTATGCTTATGTTTCTACGAAATGCTTCCTCATAACCAAAACAAGATAGATTGCTGCTGAGCTAATACTGCTGCCAGGAGTCTATGAGATCCCTTAGAAAATTACTACAGTTTTATTAAAAACAAGCAGGCAAACAGACCATAGCCTTGCAGTGGGAAGATATTGTAGTGCTCACATCATTGTTTTCCTGTGCTCTGCTGTCCCCAAGGAAAGTACGTACTGGAACGGACGTCACTGGTGCAGATGCTCAGCAGCTACTTCCGGATATAGTTGAGAATAGACTGTTCTGCAATACTTTTTAAAATGAATTACCAGGTGTATTTTGGATATAAGAATGTTTTCTTATATAGTCTTCTATTTTGTAAGACTGTTTTCTTGCAATTCTATTTTATTTGGAAAAGCTGTCTAAATTGCTTTTTCTTTACCCTTTTTTTGCTAAGTTTTCATAACTTCTATGTATTTGAAATCATTCTTTTGTGATTAATTCTGTGGATTTGTACTAACTTATTATGTTGTTTATTCTATTGCTTAAAAAAAAAAAAAAAAAAACAAACAAAAAAACCTCAACAAAAACCCCAAACCCTTAAAAAGGGAGTTTATTCCCTGAATATAAATATTGACTCTGAAAATATATGGTTAATATTTGCCATTATACCATGTGCTATGATTAATTTATTGAATTGCTCCTGTGGTTTTTTTCTCACCACTGCACAAGCTTATTCTATTCCAAATTTACATCTTTGTTAATATTGCCATCTCCCTCTCTCCATCTCATTTTTAAAATTTATAGTTTATTGGGGAAGGTATTTTTCTATTTGCTGACTTTGAGACTAATATTAAATTAGTGATTAATCCCAACTTTGTTATATATTTTAAAATAATTCAGTACTTACTCAGATAAATATGTGAAGAGTTCTTTACAGCATAACTAACACTCTCCTGCTGGAAGAATAATAAGAAATAACTAGCTCCCATACTGCGAGGGAAATGGTGAGGGTTTAAGAGCAGGCTATTTTATTGACAGACAGGGAAATACTGATTTGGCTCTAGTGTTGTGACCAGCTGATTTCTGTCCTATTTCAAGGGAAATATTGATGTGAAAATTTCAGTTATAGAACCTATAATCTATAGCCACAACCTCTAAAAATTACATAGGGCTGCTTTAGTTCTAGTTTTCCTGTGATACATATTTTAGTGGCAAATTCTGTTACACCTTATCTTGGCCAGACTTGTTTACAGTTACTTCTTCCAGGTTATGATTTGTCACATATTTCATTTGCCTTTTTTAGCCACTTCTGAAACTGGTTCTGTGTCTTTGGGTTTAGAGAGAGCATGATAGAACATTTTTTCTGAACAGTTTTGTTGGTATTTTAGCAAGCTTGTTTAGTTCTATCTCTGTGTTTGTATCTTTGTACCTTATCTTTGGTCACATCTATATGAAGTTCACCTATGCTATATTTAACATATTCATCTATATGAAGACAGCTTGAATAAACTGACCAGACATTCTCAATGTGACAACAGATTAAAAATATTGTGAACAGTGTTTTCACTAACTAAGGACTTGAAGTTATGTTGTTAGAAATTACTGGTACTTAAAAAGAAATATGCAGTCATTTCCCACTGGATTTGTTTCCATAGCAATGGGAAGGTTATGATGTTAGCAGCTCTGTGGATATTTCAGATTCAGAGTTTCATAAAATTCCTAAAAGCACCTTTTGGAACTAAGTCTTTGTATTCTGCTGCTATTATTCTAACTATGTATAGCAAAACAACCTGTGATTATTTTTCTTTGAAGACTATGATACAGGAGTGAGATTTATCTTAACCATCTTAGACATTTAAAATTTAAATTAATTTAAAATTCATTGTCAAAATCTAAAGTAATAATATTAAACTCCTTTTATCTTCAATAGAAAAGAACCACCACTTCCAGAGAAGTTAATCTTCTCATAGAATAAACATGTAAAGTGGCATAGGATTAATTTTATTCAAGATGTAGGGCTTGTTTTCAGTGCTAAATCACTCTGGGGTGTTTGTGTTGACTCCTACCTGACTCCTACCTGACACACATGGGATTCTATAGCTTGAAGTAAGTGATAGATTGCACTGGACACAAATTTATGACTTGGTGTGGCTTGAACATTGTTTTGATGTGTGATTACTCTCATTTAACCTAAGGTCTCAAGAGAAGTCGACATGTCCATAGATAAGTTCAGTTACACATTGTGGAGAAAAAAGTCCTAGGAACATAATTAACTCTGATCATTAATTCTCTTTCATTGGAAGACAGACCTTGATCTGCACCTCAGATCTGCTCATGCACTTTACAAGGCAATCAAAATATTTCGGCAGCCTAACTGTAGGCTACATTGCAAAGCAGTGATTTGGGAGTCGTGAGAAGATGCTAAGTTACCATCTGATGATCTACACACAGACATGATCGGCTCCTTGTCTGAGCCCCACTGGCATATAGCAATGAGCCACAGTCTGAGATATTCCCAATTTCAGACCAGTGCCTTACTCAACATCTCATGGTCCCTGTTCATGAGAGGGACTTGTTCAAAACCCCATGCATATCAACACACTGTAATGAGAGGAGAGTTTGAGACTGGGAAGACTGTGGGCTTTGAGTGAAAGACAACAGGTGTTACTACTTTGAATAAATTCATTTAGTGTCACTAAATCTGCGAGTTTTGGATGGGGTATTTTTCTTCTGTTTAGGAGCACAGGCAAGAGTGCCTTGAGCTGGGTGCTTTTACAGACTTTCCTTCAGTCCAAATCATAATTTAGAGAGCTTGTATTCCCTGTGCTGGAATTCCCTCTGGGTTTTCTGTATATTCTGTAAAAATGCTAACCTTTCACATCCAAGGATAACATTTTTGCAGTATTTTCCCACAGAATTCAATCAGTAAATAAGTTCCATCTTTCTGATTTGTTATGCTAAAACTGTTTGAGTTGTAAGCCACTAAAAACTTTCTTAGCAACTCAGTCTCTTTAAGGAATCCCACAGTCTGATACTTACACTGCATTCAACTCTTACCATATGTTATGTTTGTTTGTTTGGGGTTTTTAAAGAGATGTGTAAGGTTCTCCAACTTTATTCTTCAAGGTGAGAAAGCTTCCTAATTAGCACTATCAAGTGCACTGTGAAAGCCCTGGTCACAGCCCCACATTTAAACTAGAGTTGTTTCTTTAACTGTTACTGGTTATCTCCATATGTGGGCACTGGTTTTTCTGTGATGTGAACACCAACACATAGAGTTAACCGTGAACTGTGATTCCCCATTTACAGACAATTATCCAAATACATTGTTATGATGTTTCAAACTAATAACTCTCTTCAAATCATGCTACAGCTTCTTGTATCTTTCCCACATAAGCATGTTTTCCTTAGTTGCTTTTAGTACACAGTTCTAAGAAGCTTCTGAGGAGTCTAATCATATTTCTTCCTTCCAAAGTGACTTTGATGTTCAATTTTTAATCAGCTTAATTTCCCACAAAGTTTTGCAGGGGTGTACTGCAAAAGCATGTATCACATTATTCAAACAACCCACTCCTGTCTGAATAAAGGGAATCCTTCTCTAATACATCGGTTTCAGAACATACAGAAACTGTTTGGGTAAGATTTAAAAACTGGCCTCTGCCAAGGAAAGCTATGAGTATGACCACTGAATTGAAAAATGTATCTCCTAGCAAAAGAACTTAAAATTTTGGCTTAGTTAACTTACTAAAGGCAGTGACACAGTATAACTTTCCCTCAGACATTTCAGAATGACTATACAAGGGGCAGAGAGAGAGAAATGAGAGAGAAAAACAAGAGAAATGTTGTGGTGGAGGGCATTCCAGTAAAACATGGAGAAATGGTAAAAACACCAGACATGACTCTCAAAGTTACATGAATTCAACCTATAGTGGAAATAACCAATCAAACTTATAATATGGATAAGAATTATCCCAGTTTTTTTTTTCTCTTGTTATATTCAGACCTTCTTTTTCTTGACACATAGGCTGAAAAAACTTTCTGTGTTTTTTTCCTTCTCTGAAAGATTAGTTTGCCAAATAGAATAATTCTATTTTTTTCTGCCTACTTCTTCTTCCTTTGGTTGGTTTGGGAAGTGTAATTCTATGTTTTTTCTACCTATTTCTTCTTTCTTTGATCGCTTTTGGAAGTGGGGTTTTTGTTCAGTTTTAAATTTTTGGCCTTGCCCCTCATAACACAGCAAGTTTTCACCAGTAGTTTTTCCAGAATTCATCAACTGACTCTCATTCTCTGTTGTGAATTTTATATATGCTTTGTTTGTTTGGAAGATTTGTACTTCACAGCTATTAGCAGCCAGATCGTCATAGTACTGTACTTTGCCTGAACCTCAGTAGTGGAATGGAGGGGCAGAAAAATGGCTCATAAGCACCCTGATATTGAGATTGGTAGGTTGTCATTCCCAATTTGCCTTCTCTGTCTGTAGATAAGGGAAGCAACAAAGAGGCCACTTGAGTGCCAGATCATTGCATTGCATTTTTGTGTCTCAGTTTCACTACAAAATTCAGGCTTCTTTTTAGTTTGAAAGCTAAATTGAGCAGGAAATGAAATAGATGACTGCCAGGACATTCAGTTGTTCATACCACGGACTGGAACAGCAAGAATGACAGAAGGGAATTCCAGCAACTCAACTGTTTAATTGCTCAACTGGGACCCATTTGGCAACCAGTCTCAATCACTGCCCTTACCCTCCCAGTCACACCAAGGAACTGCTCAGTTCACAGTCGAATTCCTATAACACACATTCAGCAGCCCATCCTGCTTCAGGGTTTTCTTCCACCTGGCTGTATAACCTTACAGTATTTCTGAAAATGTGTGTTGTGGAAGGACTACCCAACATAAATCCCATCAGACCAGCAGTTATGTTCCTTCCGATAAACCAAGATCATGTGATTATAAAAATTCTGCTAATCTCTGGTGCAAATGATTCCCAGGTTTGTATTCCATTACCCAACACACAGGGTTTTATTCTTTCTAATCCATTGAGATATGAACACAAAAAAAGGGATGCACTTTCTTCACTACCCAAATGCCAGAGACAAATACCTTCCCCAACAAAAAACCATCAACCAAACCAAACCCACAAATCCCCAATAAATCTTGGTGCAGCAGGATTGGGCTGAAGCAGAAGTAAACAGAAAAGGAAGGCTAGTGAAAAGGTACAGAGGGAATCTGAAAGTGGAGGGAGCTGATTGCGCATCCCTGTTGTGGCAAAACAAAAGGAAACTTTACAAAGAAAAAAGGTATCATGTTACTGGGAAACAAGAAGGAGGATAAGCAAGGAAAGAGTCCACAGACAAGTAACTGTAAGCAAAAATATTAATGAAAATATCAAGCCCTATAAAGAATAATAGAAGGCAAAGGGGGGAAAAGGTAAATAAATACAAAGGGCAAAAGGAAATGGTTAAGGAGAAATGTAGAGATAAATATATTTCAGCATATTTGTTTTCCATGTTATATGTATTCCTGTCACTTTGAATAACTGGCAGATAAATGTAAATTTCAATGACTGAATAGATTGAGTAAAATTAGACCACAAGTGTGCTTAAAACAAGAATTACCTCTGATAAATGGAGGAAAAACTGCAAATGTGTCAGTGGCTCTTTTCTGGATTGTTTATTTTCTGCAAACAGAAGTTTGGACAGGCAAATAAGTCATGGATAATTATTGTCATTTTGAGGTTGTTACCTGAAATTAAGTCCACCTGCAAGCTACACCTGGTCAAATATCTCTTTCTTAATAATATTTGTTCAAAGGTTCGTTTCCTGTAGCAGATGAACTTGTGATGAGCTAGTCAGGAACCATTTTATTTCCAAGGACTTTTTGAATGTCCTCAACAAACACTTCACAGCTTTCTGTTTGCCATTTGATACCTGTGCTGTGTGAACAATCATCAAAATAACTTTGGCATATATGAAGATATTATTTGTAGGTGTGACCTAACCCACCTAGTATAATCATTTTATTTGTGCCTGTTTTTAAGTACTGAGGGAACCAGTCCTGTCATCTGGCAGTCACAGGTGAAGGGTTTTGGGGGTCTCCAAAAAGCAGGCCTGGATGCTGCAGTTTGGCCACTATGGGTCCATCAATAAAGATGGGATTTTCATGAGGCATTGGCAGCTTTAGGTGCCTAAATCCCATTCACTTGATGTTATTATTCAAATAAAACCACATATATAAAAAATAAAACAGATTTTATATTTGGATGTTTCCACGCTATTGTTTTTGAGAATTTTACTCATTATAGATTACATGGTTTCTGATGACTAAGACTTTAAGATAATCTCCAAGCTATTATTTTCTAAAATTAATTTTTTTGGGGGATATGCTTACAAATTACATGTATGGGGTTTTACTTTCACAATTCTCACCAAAAAATGGATTTCCTAACTTAAAGTATAGGTCTTTTTAAGCTTGTTGGAGTAAAATATGTAAAAGCCATATTATAATAACTGGGATATTATAATAACTGAGAATTTCTTGCTTATTTTAACTGCTTATAAATCATCTCTGGGGAATAGATCTCCTTTATGTTAAAATGCAAAAATATGACATGGGAGAAACTGATAAGTTTTTAACAAGCAAGTTTCTAAGTCTTTTGTTACTCAAATAAAGGATACAAAAATTCAAGAACAAACTTCAAACACCCTAGGAATCTTGCACAAATACATGTTTCATTTGCAGGCCTTCTGTATTGCTGAAAATTTGGAGTAGGTGTAAGATAAATAGACAATAAAGAATTGTATATTCATTTGGAATCTTTATTGAGATCAGCACGGTTACACATGAACAATTGAACACTCCTCTCATCAGCCAAAAGGTTTCTGAATTTCATGTAGTCACCCTCAACCCAGGGTCAGGACTGTTTAGGTCTGCTGAAGATGTAAGTCGATGGCACCATCTCTCACAGCATAAAAAAGCTGTGCAGAAATTTGGAGAAGATTCTGCCCCTCTGCTCTGCTCTGGTGAGACCCCACCTGCAGAGCTGCATCAGCTCTGGGCTCCCCAGCACAGGAAGGACATGGACCTGTTGGGGCAAGTCCAGAGGAGGCCACCAAGAGGATCAGAGGGATGGAGCCCCTCTGCTATGAGGAAAGAACAGCAGAGAGAGTTGGGATTGTTCGGCCTGGAAAGGAGAAGACTTCAGGGTGACCTAATTGTGACATTCCAGTAGCTAAACTGAACATACAAGAAAGCTGGAGAGGGACTATACAAGGGCACGTAGAGACATGGCAAGGGGAAATGGCTTCAAAGTGAAAGAGAGTGCGTTTAGACTGGGTATTAGGAAGAAATTCTTTATTGTGCAGGTGGTGAGGTACTGAAACAGGTTGCCCAGAGAAGCTGTGGATGCTCTGGAGGTGTTCAAAGCCAGGCTGGATGGGGATCTGAGCAACCTGGTCTAGTGAAAGGTGTCCCTCCTCATGGTAGAGCTTTTGGGATTGGAACTGGATGATCTTTAAGGTCCCCTCCAATCCAAGCCATTCTATGATTTTATGATTCTATGATTATATTTTTAATGCATATGATTGCAAATTAAAATCTGACTTACTTTTATGATATACTTGTGAATAGCATTGGGATTGAAGAAAGGCTTACATCTTAGAGGAGTTGAATTGTCATTTTTCATTTTCCAGATTAGATAAAAAATTGGCATAGGGCAAAAAGTGCGTTGCAAAATTAAATCTGAAGGACCAAGTAATTCACTGAAAATTCTGTATATAACACTCTATTTTGTGAAGTGGCTGCAGCTACCAGTCAAACACCCACCCAGTCCCTTGCTCAATCCCCTTTCCTGAGGGCCAGGATGAAAATAGAATGAAGGCAAGAAGACTCAGGGATGAAGATAGTGATATTTTAAAAGGGAAGCAAAATGAGTGTGTGCAGCTAAGGAAAAAGAGGAATTAATCCACTGCTTACCTTTGGCAGGTGTCCAGTCCCATACTGTAAAGCAAAGCTTCAGCACCTGTAACATTTACTTGGGAATGCAAATGTCGTTACCGTGAGCACCCTTCTTTCCTCTATTCCAGAGCCTGACATCATACATTGCAGACTATTCCTTTGGTCAGTTGGGATGAACTGT
Organism: Daphoenositta chrysoptera; assembly: GCA_013397915.1. Taxonomy (NCBI): domain Eukaryota; kingdom Metazoa; phylum Chordata; class Aves; order Passeriformes; genus Daphoenositta; species Daphoenositta chrysoptera. The sequence goes on from VZRO01007917.1 coordinate 95,508, forward strand.
CCCAGCTGTGTTCCCCTACAAACCCTTGCCCAGCCAATCTATCACAGTAGCAGTCACACAGCAGAAGGCTGGTAAATAGCCCAAGGTTTTTTTGCATGAAAGCATCTCCATCAGGAGTCTCACAGTTTTCATAATCTGTTATGAGCCATGGCTTGAATAGCTGCAGACTACATGAGAACACGTGTGTTGCATTTAGGGAGTCTTCTGTGAGTTGCTGCTGAAGAAAATATTCCAGTGAGACCTTGAAAATAGCTGTCTCAGAAACAGGGCTAAAAGGGACTGCTTAGAGAGTGATGGCTTCAAGATTTTTGAGAGATGCTTTACTCTTCCACATTATGACTTTTATTTTCATTAGGCTGAATAATGTGCCTTTTGCCCTAAGGAGAAATCCAGATGTCGTATTTTTGAGAACTGATTGTCAGTTATTTGGGTGTCTAGTATAATTTTAGAATATTGTTACGCTTTTTTTCACACACACAGAGTGCACAGAAACCTTCCCAAATGACAAAAATGGAACCAAACTAGAGTGTTTCTGGTCATTTTGCTTCCAGCAAATATATGGGGTTTTTTGTCAGTAGCACAGAGACTTAAGCATTCAGAATTAGGCAAAATGTGAGATGTTACACAAGTTTCAAGTTTCAGGAATACAGTGTGGGATGGCAGCAGTGAATCCCACTCTGAGAAAGGTATGAGCTTTCATAAATGTTAGCTACTGGTAGCAATTCAAAACCTGACATGCAAGTTATCTCTTCATTCCTCAGCCTAGGTTTATGACTTTAAATATCACGCATTTCATTAACAATATGGATGTATTCACTCCCTGGCTGTGATTGTCAGAATATAATTAAGTAAATAAATGTTCAAGGCAGCAAATATATCCTTGTCCTTCATACTCTTCCACATTCTCTATGCTCTAAAATAACTCAAGTGTGCATTATTTTTTTCCCTTCTATTTATTAAATCATTTTACCCTGAGATTAGCTCAGTTGGTAAGAGCATGGTGCTAATGACACCAAGGCTGTATGTTCGATCTCCAAATGGGCCATTCACTTCAGACTTGGACTTGATGATCCTTGTGGGTGCCTTCCAACTCAGCATATTCTGTCATCTCTCCTTTCTTTGTTCTCACAAGAGTAAAAGAATATTTTAGAGAAAAAAACTATTATAGACCTTCTAAGTCAGGTTACTTTGCAGAAGAGGAATGCAGCACATTATCCTGATGAAATTCTTTGAAGTTCTAATATTTCTTGAAAGTAGGGACTCACTTGAAAGGAGCCTTATGAGACGAGATAGACAACAGATAGTGAAAATGAAGAACCAGTACAGGCAGCTGCACAGTCTATGCAAAAGCTTTTCTAAACCATTGTTGCTGCCTGGAGAGGACTTGGATGTGAAATGGAATTATGGAACCTACCTTTCATCTTCTACTCCACCACTGTCCTCATTGCACCCTTTCAATCATTTTCAGTATTACAATGTGCCATAAGCCCTTTGAACATTTAACTAATTGATCACATCAAATCATGTCACCCTCAGTAATTTTTGTTTTATTATTGTTGTACAAGAACTGAGAAAAGATGTATCCGTAAAATGAAATGCACTGCCTTTGAGGCTTGACTCCAGCCTGTGTATCAGTTTTTGTAGTGTCTGCTGAACTTGATGGCTCTGGAAAAAGAAAAGGTGTAGTCACGTTGCTGTCACCGGTGAGATGCTGTGAGAAGAGGCAGTGGCACATTAACCTGCCTTTCCTGCTTCCAGAACCTGAGCCTTTAATCTTGGACATATCTTTGCTACAGGTTGCTCAGCAGTAATTCAGCTATTCCTGTTGTTGTTCCATTTGCATAGATACATGTAACATTGGTCCACAAAAGGGAACTGTCTTACAAGAGGAGATGTTTTTACCTTAAAGGGCATTCTCAAATACAAATATATTTCAGGGACATGGTGCTGGTATGCTGTGTAATCAACTAAGTCAATACAGTAGTCCTGCTGAAACCTAGTGTAAAATAATGCTCACTTTGTTTACTTATTAAACATCTTAATTTCCTAAATGCAAACTACCACAAAATGGTTTTATAATTAGCAGAAAGACTCGCAGTGTTAAGATATGTCCTTTCCCTCTCGTCCGTTTTTTTGCCCCCCTCCTGTTATGGATGTCCTACAGGCAGAAAAGCCAGCCAGAGAGTGGCAATTCTGTTTTGCAAAAGCTTTCAGAATTTCACAGTTTGCTTGTGGTCTGGTGCTCCATGAGAAAACATCTGGTGGACCCATCATGGGAACAACAGATTATGAAAGTGGAAATGGAGTTTTTCAGGCTGAGGAAAAGGTTTCTGCATCTGACTTGTGAAAGACTTTTTCCTGTTTTCCCTGATTGAAAACAGGCAAGATTTTCATCTGAGTTTTTTCTGACCCACAACAGGGATGTGAGTTTTTTCCTTTACACTCCCCTGCAATGGCCTTTTAATTGCTTTGGGATGCTATTAAACATAATATTTTTATATTAAAAATATAAAATTTATATTAAAATTATATTTCAAGATCATATGCTAGCATGCAGAATATTAGGATTTTGAAAGGAATATGGGTGCATATGCTACTGTACAAAAGAATTGATGGATATACTAATGCATGTAATATCAAAGTAAATCTATTTAGAATTTATAGACTATCACTGAATTCTGATTTTAAAAAAGTTAAATCAAAGGTGTGTTTCTAGTACTGACTTTACTTCCTCCAATCTCTAGTATTTCTCTTTGATATGCATATTAACATATTTATTGTGATATTGCATATTTTATCAAATGGATCATTGAACTTATATAGTATAGTATGACTTAAGACACAGATACACAGTTCCTACCAGCAAGTCATCACATTTGTGCAGTAATAATGGATGTTAGTTCATGCAATGACATACTAAACAGCAGTAACAAAGAACCTTCTCTGCGAACTAGGCTGTTGGGTCCATGCAGTGACAGACATGGAGTACAGGAGGTCTGTATTCTAGAAGCTTGATGTAGAATAATTAGGTGCTAGCTTGGATGTGGGACCTGGAAGCAAGCTATCAAACTGACTCCCAAATTACAAGCTTTTCAGATGGAAAGGATGAGTTCTTCTAACTGAAATAGAGAAAGTATTATGGTTGAGGATAACTGGAACACTGAAATTGTATTTGAAGTGCCAGACAGAATGAAAACCTTCTTTGCATTCTCATTCTAACAGTGCACATCTTCCCCCTGTATTTTGGTAAGTTAGTTCTTTGCTCTCTCTGGAGCCTCATTGTAAAAAAAGTTAATTTACTTCTTTGTCAGTTGATTTAGTAAAATCATCATCACAATGTCTGCATTATACTGCCAAATTATTTTTTTTTTCTGCAATACATGCTGCCTTTTTGGTATAGAGTAATAGTAAATTTTTTGACAGATGATTAATAAGACTACTGGAAATTACATCCTTAATATTGTAGAATTTGTTTTCTGATATGCTGGCCAGTCTTAACCACAATTACAGAGCTGGTCTTTGTCTTGAATTCTTTTTGTGATGCAAAATATAGCAAGGATGCAAAGTTGTATCTACCACTAAAGTCTCTGATGAAGTATTTTATTACTAGAACGTTTAGTTCTTATGCATTAGAAACTGTCTTATAGTCGTAAATTAGCAGCAAAAAATAGGTGTTTTTAAATAAGCTGTGGATTAATTAATTTAGCTAAACAAAGAAATAGTTGCTCAATAATAATTTCTTTAGTTTATCCAATGCTGCTCCTATGCAAAAATATTTTGTTTCTTCCCCAGTTTTCTTCTGTATTTCAAATGTCATTTTGTTGCTTTTGTCATTCAGTCTGTGTATCCATATTTGAGGTGCATTTCAGCCTATCATATTCTATGAAGACACCTGTGATGGCTTGTCCTGTGGATAAATCCTCATAATTGCAAAAATAGGTAAGGGAATAGGGGTCAATGTCTTTCATAGCAATGATCACTGTGGCATAGTTACCATTAAATCCATCTCTTATTATCTACTCTTGGTGAAACATAGCTTCTGGAGAGGCACATATCCTTGATTTAAAAGTATCAGGAGAAAGCATATACATTCACTTTTTTCAGTTTATTTTCCTACAGGTGTTCCCTTTCAACCAGTTGGTTTTGTCTTATATATAGCTTATTTTGCTTCACCCTTAAGCAAAGAAATATAAAAACTTCTAATTTGTATGCACATGTTACATAATACATCTAGAATCATGTTGGTTACTAACATTAGCTTTGGTATGGCCAGGATTTTAAGTTTTGTAAGAATTTTAAGGATCAGTGCATGAAACCATTTGATTTTCTTAAATTATCATTGTTTTATTTGTTTGGTTTTTAATATATACACATAAACTGAAATGTAGATGTGCTAAATATTTCCTAATGTTGCATGTTTTAATTTGGCTGTAAATAAATGTTATTGCCCTTTGGAAATTTTTTCACTCCTTAAAGTGACTTGATTTCTGATGTTATCCCAATTTCTTTCTACAGACTTTCCTGTTTATAAATTTGCAGCAGGCATGAATGAAAACAGTAGAATATGACCAAGTTTATAATCCAAAGCAAAAATCAGACTGATTTCTGAAAAGCTACTTTTAATTTATAGCACTACAAAACAGACCCCAACTTGAACAGATGGTAATAATTATTAATGGTAAATACATTTAGTGAAAATAAAATAGAAGAAGGTTGTGTAGCAACAAATCACCTTAGGAAGTAATGGAGATTAAATTTATTTCATTGTCTAAGAATCTCTCTGCGTTGAAGTACCTGCTTCCAGATGTATTATACATGTTTGTGGATTTTAGATGCTTTGTTCTTGATAGTAAAATGGAACTGAAAGTTAGAGCTGGACAGAAAATTATTTTCCCATCCCCAAAGAATCTTTTTTTTTAATATTTCAACATTTTTCCCAGACTAAACCAGGATGAAAAATTGGACTGTCAAAAGAGTTTAAGAACTGAAATTAAAAGATAAAGAACAGATTTTGTATAAGAAACAATAAATAGAGTTTTCAAGGGCTTTTCAGCTTAGGAGACATATCTATAGCTGTCTGTGATAGCTGCTGAGAAGGTAGATAGGCAATTATTTATTGCTTCAAATGAAAATAATGTTGGGAGCGTGAAATGAAGTTTGCAAGCAGCAGAAAATACAAAGCTACAATTTAAATACTTCATTATAAGATGCTGTAGAAGCTAAATGTTGCATATATATTAAAAAAAAAATTGCATCCTGGAAGAATATTATCCATGTGTATTAAGTGTTTGGTAGTCGTTGAGCAATAAAATCCTGCATTTCAAAAGGTAGTCTGAAGAAGCAAAACTGTGTGTTTTTATACTCTCTCCTATGGATTTGCTATTTAATACTTTTCATATGACATAATACAGACATATACTTTTGCATTTTTATGTTTATCATATGTAAAATGCACTCACACAGATTAACATTAAAATAAAATCAAATTACATTTTTTCCTTCTGCTAATTTTGAAAAAAATATTTATTAGGAGGTATATGAAATGTTTTTCTTAGCTTCTAAGAATAAGATTCTCTTAATCATGAAAAAATGCAGACTTTTGCTTTGATAAAATGTTGCAACAGAACATTTCAGAATTTCGAAAAACAAAGCATGTAGTGGTAATGGAAATTTGCCTGTTCTCCTTTATGGTAAACTGTATCAATTTGGTTCAACTGGTATTTCTAAGGAAAAAATACTAACAAGATTATTCTAAACCATTTCTTGGTTTAGATAATGGAGCAATTGCTAATGTTTTAGGAATTAATTTGAATTTAAAATATCCTGTTCTAATGAAAGCATATTGAAACTAATAGTAGACACTGGAAGAGAACCTTGTCCTCAGGGCTTTTTTTTATGTTAGCACATGGCTGTGTCATGACTCAATGCTCTTGATTACCTATATAACAAATCATAAGACTTATGAACATGTCATAAATTTCTTCTTTGAATTATGGAATCGACTGAGACTTTAAATTCAGCACACATATATGGAATATCGCTCTGGCATGTGTATGCATTCTGTGTTTGAATAGGTGAAAGAATATAAACCATACTTTTTTATATGTCTGTGTTAAGCCACAGAGGGTGGAATCCAGGATGGGTAACCTGGGAAGAGTATAGAGAGACTGACATCATATGAAAACACCAAGCTTTGTGTGCCGTAGTCACCAGATTGGAGGGAAGGGAAGCCATCCAGAGGCACCTGGACAGGCTTGATAGGTGGGACCTTGCAAAACCTCATGAAATTCAACAAGGCTGAGTTCAAGAGGCTGCAGCTGGATTGGGGCAATCACAAGCAGAAATACAGGATGGACGGAGAATGGATTGAGAGCAGACCCACCAAGAAGGACTTAGGGGTGTTGGTGGATATTGGGTGGTGTTGGTGGATGAGAGGCTGGACACGGCCTGGCAATGTGCCGTTGCGGCCCAGAAAGCCAGGTGTACCCTTGGGTGTACCCAAAGCAGTGTGGGCAGTAGGTCGAGGGAGGGGATTGTCCCCCATTACTCTGCTCTCATGAGACCCCCTTGAGTACTGGGTCCAGCTCCGGGACTGCCGACGTAACAAGGACATGAACGTGTTAGAGCAGGTCCAGAAGAGGGCCGTGAGGATGATTGGAAGGATGGAGCACACTCTGGAAACAGTGGACAAACAGGCAAACACAACTGCTGAGTAGGTAAACTGAGACAATTGTGTAGGATAAAAAAATTTCCATATGTAATTTTATTGATGCTGCCACTTCTGGAACAGATTTTATCCAAATGATTTCATTATCTCCAAATAGGCATTTTTAGGGTATTGTTCACCTCATCTCAAATGAACAAAGCGCACTGTGAATCACACATGAAAGGGAGCCCTCACTGACTATAACAAGAGCTTAGTGTGACTACTTGCAGGGAGCCATCTGGGTTGTATTTTAAGTGAGAGCAATCCCACCCCCTCTGTCTTGTTTTGGAGTGTGTTTTCCACACTGACTGTTCATCAGCGAAGAGTGTTCATGGAAGAATGATTAGAAAGCAAACGAGATGATGTTACTGTGCAGCACTCAAAGCACTCCATCTGTTTCACTTACCAAAGACCAACACAAGCAGGGGAAAATAACCATTTGAATGTAGAAAGAACAATCAATGAACCTGTAATGGCTGGAAGTAACACTTAGATAAGAAATAATGTGCATATTTTTGCCTACAAGGAGGACTTATAGGAGAAATGCATAAACATTGTCAGTATCTGGGTTTTTTTCACCAACATTGCATGACTTGGGGTATTTTAAGATCTTTCCACTTCAAATGAAAATTAATTCAAAGATGTTTTAGAATTCTCCTTCTGATAGGAGATTTTTAGATTTAAGAAAAACTCTTTCTGCTATTATAATTTCTTAAATTTTGAATCCACCTATAAAACAATTCTAAATATTACAAAATACCAGAAGACAAGTGAGGAAAATCTCAAAAGAAAGACCTGTTTTCACAAGTCATTATCTATCACCAGTACCTTACACAGTGGGTTTCTAGACTCAGCATCAAGAACCATCACCAAGAACTGTGCAAGTGAGAGATGGTTTGTTCAGCTCCTGAGATGTGAATGTAGTATTAAAGTAGCTTTTACATACATCAAGCGTCATAATATATAGGAATACCATCAGAGAATAAGCAACTGTTGGGAAACAGAATTTGACTTCAGAGACCAGCCTTCAGTCATGAGTTTGTATACTGAAAATACTTTTGCATTATACAGTGAAGTGGAACATGTTTCTTTAGTAAGATTTTAATGCTGCAAAAGCAGAATTCATAAAAACCCCTGAATCACAGTAACTCATAGGCCTATTTTAGAGTTTATACTACTAAAATTTAGTATACCAAATTAGTATACCATAATTAGTTTACCGAAATTACTTGAGATACCCAAAGTATTCCCCATTTTTCTTCAGGACATTGTGGCTTTCCAAGCCCTCGAGTACATTCTCCCTAATTAGATAGCTATCCAAAGGTCACATGAAATTTGTAGGATTTGGGTAATCGGTCTCTTTAAAGCTGTCTGGTAGTTTCACGGACATAAAGCAATGTTCAGAGAAAGCAGAGGAATCTCATCCTCTTCAAGGTGCAGGGGATTACAGCTAGGAGGGGATTTACCGGGGGACTACAGCTAAGAGGGCTATGACCTCTCCATTAGCGAGCACAGAATAACACAAACACGATGCAGCCTGAGGAGGGAGCCGTCCAACGACACAGCCCCTTCCTGGCTCCCTCATCATTCCTGTGGCAGTGATAGAAACAAAATCACGTTTTAGGCAGAAAATGAGCCATGGGTTTGGATAACATTGATTATACAGTGTATTAGCAGAGGGCAGAGTTTACATGCAGTATCAATTAGAAAATACTTGGCAATGAAAACAAGGCCAAAGGCCTTTCTGTTTTATGGCCAAATCCTGCTCACTTTCGTCATATGAGTAGCTCTAATGCAGTCAGCTTGAGCTCAATGATTTCACTCCAATCCTTAAATCTCTTACAAGTTGAAGCTAAAATTTGAAAGTATTTTAAAGGGAAACTTTTAACCTCTGTCCCTAGTTACAATTTTGGCTGCTTCCTTTATCATCCTCTTCTCAGATCACCTCTATCCAAAAGTTCTACAAAATCCCTCCAGATATTTTCTTCTTATAATTTTTCTTTAAATACTATAATTCATATTTATTTCCCTTCATTCTGTAACAGGTTTCTTAGAAATTCAGTGTCATAGTGATCAGAGCTACTCTTTGAACTTTCCCACAATGTTGCAGGATCCAGAAATACTGAAGGCAGTCTCAGATTTTGTGTTAAAAGATGTATTTCAGCCCCCTTTCAGTAAGTTGTGCTGTGCCAGCAAAGGCAGTGGTTTGTGCTTTTCCAGGGTAAGAACGGTCTGGAGTGGAAAAGATGAGCAGTGTGATGTGCCTTTGGGGCATGGTGCTACTGGGAGGGTGCAAGTACTCTCCACTAGCAAGGACCTTTACACAAGGTTGTAATGGTTCAGGGCACATTTGTTCTTTGTCAGCCTCGTAACTGACCAGCTCTCTGAGCACCCTGGGTGTGAGTCCCCACAGTGGGTCAGTGCCTGTCCCTGCCCCTGGGTGAGGGCAGTTCTGCTGCTATTCTGCTGCAGCCACTCTGCTGCTGCCTCCTCTCTGTGCAGTCAGAAGAGTGTCACTTATCATCAAATCATAGAATAGTTTTGCTTGAAAAGGACTTTCAAGATCATCTAATGACAACCTCTCTTGCCATGGACAGGGAAATGTCCACTAGACCAGGTTGCTCAAAGCCCTGCCCAACCTAGCCTTGAGCACTTCTAGGGATGGGGCATCCACAGCTTCTCTGGGCAACCTGTTCCAGTGTCTCACCACTTTCACAGTAGATAATTTCTTTTTAATATCTAATCTAAACTTGCCCTATTTCATTTTGAAGCCATTCCCTCTTGTCCTACCACTGCAGGTCCTTGTAAATAGTCCCTCTCCATCTCTCCTGTAGGTTCATTACAGGTATGGGAAGGTGCTCTAAGGTCTGCCCAACGCCTTCTCTTCTCCAGGCTAAACAATCCAAATTCTCTCAGCCTTGGAGAGGTGCTTCATGCCTCTAAGCATCTTCATGACCCTCCTCTGCACTCACTCCAGCAGGTCATGCCCTTTTCTCTTGTACCATTGTTCACTTTTACCAAGGAATCAAGAGACCAGAGGTAATAACAATGTTGTTACTTTTCCTTATTCCGAATTAGCAAAAGTTTGTCAATGGCTCTGATTGCTTATATTAATCATAAATAGCAATATAAATTTAACCTTTTAATTTGAAACTGATTCAAATGACTTTGATTGTATTCATTCCTAATCGATGTTTGGGGATCCTGTATGCTGCCCTGTACTTCAATAAGAGAAGATTAATATCTAACTAGGACCTTTTTTTTAGAAAGACAATGCAAATATGACAAATATTTTATCGTCACAAACAATTGACCATTTTCTTGTAAAGAAGGTAATTACTTGGAAAATATTTCAGACCTAACACCTTCCTAATACTTGGCTTATTGTGTAACAGTTCTCTGTGATTTCTAAAATTCTTCACACAAGCTTTTGGATTTAAGGAGGAGTGAGCAGTGGGACAAATTATTTTCTTGAGGTGATGTAGGAGAAAAAAAAAATCTGATTAAGTCTCTTGTACCATGCATTTGTGTTTTGTGTTTTCTGTTATATACAGAGATTTTGCAAATTTGGGCGTTGGATATTAAATTCTGTGTGGTAAAGAAAGTAATACATCACTAGAAGACTAAATATAGCTCAAGAAGATTCAAACATCCCTTTTATTTCCATGGAAAAATCATTCATTAAGTCTGAAGTGTTTTTGAAAAATAATTAAGCTGAAATATAATACTTTGGTTGGGCATGTTTCTTGGTCTAAATAAATTAGAAAAAATAAATAGTTAACCCATACCAGAATTTCAAGGTTTCCTGCAGTTGGGTTGCTTGCTTGAACAATGGGAGAAAAAAATCCAGATTGTATAGAATAAGGACCTAAATAATCTGGGTGCCCTGAAATCATGTTTTTGGAGAAATAGAACTTTTCAGGTTTGGGTTCTTTTTTTTTTTTTTTTTTAATATGTGTTTACTTTTGTATCAGAAATAATACACTGCCAAATTCTTGCCATTTTGGAGGATCAGGGCTGTTCCCAGTTTTCTAGCAGCCTGATCTCTCATCACAGTAACTGAGACCACATTGATCTCAAAAGTACATGTCTGGCTCTAAAGACTCTCTGTAAATTATCTCCCCCAAAAACCTCTAATGGCTTCCTAGCTCCTAAAAATTTGGATCTTGCCACTGGTGTTTCTGAGGCCTATCTATCAGCTGGGTACTGACCCAAAAGAGAAGTCTCAAACACAATCCTCTACCCAGAGACAGGAAACAGAGCAGTTCATGCTCCATGGTAATTTTTCTTCTTCTAAGCATTCCATGTAGTGGCAGGTGTTTTTTTATTTTATATGCCAGAAAAGCACCAGGGAGTTACAGTTTGACTTGCAATGCTACCAAGATGTCTGAAGTTTTTTCACCTCTAGAACAAAGAAATAAGTCTCGTCTGTTTTGTCTTATCAGCTCCTTCTAACACATCACCATCTGATAAAAATGCTTTGTCAAATGTTGTACATGTAGGTAGTATGGGCTGTACATGTTTAGTTATTTCTTTTTTATCTCATAGCTGATAGGTAGGCTTAAACATATTTCTTAAACGTGATTTTTTACAGCTTTTGAAATTTAAATGCTGTGAAATCCGTCTGTTTTTCTGGCAGTCTGTAAACTTTTAAAAGGTATCAGTTGTTACATATTGGCTAAAACAGGCTTGAGCGTTTTTATCGCATCAATAAAATAATTTTCAACCTGACAACAAAGTAATTCTTTGGAAAAAACTCCATTTTGTTGCACGTATCTGTTATACCTCCCAAAAATTCATTTAAGCATTTGTTCCTCCTCATTTGCTTAAATGGCTTCTCTTCAAGGAGACCAAGAAGAAAGTTACTTACCAAAATAATTTAAGTCTGAATGTTCTTTGTTTATGATACTTCCACTCTGGTGCCCAGTCTCTAGCCAAGTCAAGACTAGACTGCTTCATGCTGCTGAATTTAGTGCATCCTGATTATCCAAACTGAGTAATTAGCTGCAGTAATCATCAGCCCTTACAGATCCATTAAAATGGTATAAATCTGGAATAAATCTCTATCAATTTAAAAAGTCTGCGCCTGAAGTTATATGGTTGAGATCAAAATGAAGTTCATAATTTTATGCATTTTCATGTTTACTTTGTTTCCCATCTCATCAGTGTTGAACTGTGTTAATGCTGATGTAAAAAATCCAACATGCCCTGATACATATTTCTGATAGATACAGATTTACACTCTGTTTGTGCATGTATGTGCGTGTGGTTATTTCCTTGGTTTTTGAAAGGGTGGGTTTGTTAGATTTTGTATGAATTTGTTTTTCTTCTGCAGTACATGTTATTTTGGACACTTATATTTTAGAATTGAAAATCCTTGCAAAAGGGAATCAAGCACATTCTAATAAAAGCAAAAATATTCCAGAAAATAGAAGGGAGAAATGTGCTTTAAGCCATGGCAAAATTTTTTTGGTTTTGTTTTTGATCTATTTGGTTTCAGGGCTGTCTTCATAGAAAAGACTAAATACTCTAAGTCTCCTTCTTATGTCTCTTCATTGACCCTAATTGTGAGTGAATAAGCCCCAGGGACACTGGGAATAACAATTCCAGTTAGGGAAGAGGGAACAGAAAAAGCAAATAACGTTTCACAGGTGTTGAAAAAATCTGAGCCTGAGGCTAGCTCACATACATTCTCAAAAGAAAGGGAATCCCAAAGCGAATCACCTAGATTCTCACAGTACTAAAGAATATAGAACTAGAACCAGGGAATATCTGGGGAAGAATCCAATTTTTGACATTATGAAACACTGGTTTTAATCAGCTATAGTGGTTGGTTTGAATAATTCATTTAATTTTGCCCAGCATGTGGATTCTTTTGCAGAAATGTCATTGTTCCTTTTTATACGTGTGGATTAAAGCACAGCTTTATTTCTGCTCCTGTAGGTACCTGTTAAACTGTTTGTGCTCTGTGGGCTTGGGTCGCACCGTGCATGTGCTGGGGGTGGCAGTCAGTCTGTCTCAGTGCTGTACATCAGTACGAACAGTGCAATCATGCTGCTGCAGTGTTCTTAGACCACCTCCAAATGCTTCCTCATGAGGAGAAGAGGTCACCACACCAGATGTGCATCCAGAGCGAGCAGCAGCTGATTGTGACACCAAGGAGTAAAGGCAGGCTTGTGGGAACGTGGAGGATGCACCACCTCAGACACCAGTTGAACACATACTTCCAAAATGGCAGCTGTAGCCAGAGCCTGCCTACGGCTTAGATGTGCCCTCCAGCATGAGTGCACAGCCAAATAAGCAGTGAACATGTGCAAGTTCTGGTTTCATTTCTACTCCCTCCCCTCTTACTCCTGCAGAAGGGCAGAAAGGAAATAGAGGAGAGGGAGGAAAAAGCCACAACACATATCTTCTGCAGCTTTCAGCAGCAGTAGGCAGCTAATGAGCCCTGCATTGCCCCTGGTGATGCTCTAGAACTGCATTTTTCTCAGTAATCCCAATATGCAATGCTACTGGCTTGGGAAGTGTGGCTGGACAGCTGCCTGGCCAGGGAAGGGATCATCTCCCTGTACTCAGCACTGGTAAGTGTGCACCTTGAATGCTGTGTTCAGTTTTGGGCCCCTCACTACTACTTTATCTCATTAGCTGATGAAGGGTGTGGAGCACAAATCTAATGGTAAGCAGCTGAGTTTAGCCTGGAGACCTTATTACTCTCTACAACTACCTGAAAGGAGGCTGTAGCCAGGTGGGTGTTGGTCTCTTCTCTCAGCAAGCAATTCGACCAAAGGAAATGGCCCATATTGTATCAGGGGAGATTTAGATTGGGCATTGGGAAAAATTTCTTCACTGACAGGATTGTCAAGAATTGGAATAGGCTGCCCAGGGAAGGGTTTCTCTGGAAGTACTGGAAAGTTGTGTAGAGGTGGTACTTAGGGATGTTGTTTAGTGGTGGACTTGGCAGTGTCAGATTTACAATGTGACTCAGTTATCTTAAAGGTCTTTTCCAACCTGAGCAATTCTGTGATTCTGTGACCCCATATTAGTACTCACAGCACAGAAACAGTGGACCCATACTGAAGGAGATCATCCTGTCAGAGGGTCACAGGGCTCTTCCCTGGCTGAGATCAGCTTTTGGCTTTCACAGCTGAGGCTTGGTTGCACTTTTATGTTGACTACTTCTCTCACTGACTTCTTCTAATGCTAAGGAAGGCCATTTCCAAGGTGGCAGCAGACAATCTGGGCTCAGACCTGAGCATCAATTTCAACAGTCTAAAATAAATGAACACATGCTTCAAGTCCAGCTGGGCATCACAATTAATGTTACTATTTCTCTTCCTAGATTTTGATTAAAGTAGCAATTTTTTCCACCCCTGACTTCTGTAGCTTTAGATGCAGAGCTTTTGTATTCTCTTCTGTTCTATGTGTTTTAAGTTTGAAACAAAAATCGATCATTTCACTGCTATTTTCTGATTCTGGTAGCTCTCAGTGAGATCATCTCTACCTCTCTTAAATCAGACTAAACTGGAAGCAGCTTTTTATTCAGTGACTCAGTTTTGCTGTATTCTTTTCCAATGTTCCAAGTGTAACCTTTTGCTTTGGGTATGTCATAAAATGTATATGTAAAACATGGAAAGAATATCTCCTTTTAAAACAATACAGTGTACTGCAGTTAATTAAATCAATGTCAGCTTTCCAACTCCATGATCTGAACTGACCTGTATCAAATGAATTAGAACAGCAGCCCTTCTGATGGACTTTGGCATGTTGTCATTGATTTATTTCCCTGTGGTATTTCTAAACCTTTAGGGAGGTTTATGGGAGGTTTTTCAGTCACTGTCCTGAAGCCATCAATAAGTTACAGAGTAAGTATAGTAAAAATAGTGTTTAGGTTAGGAATACCAGCTGATTTATTTAATAAATCAAAGAAACAATATAACTCAGTTGCCTCCAGCATTTATCCTTCAGACATCATATATCCTTCTCTTGTCTAATTTAATTTTTCTCCTTGTTTCTATTTGACAGAAATATGAAATTTATAACTGAATACCTATGTGGGGAAAGCTGAAATTCAAATGTATAGCACACAATATGAGCCTCTCTATGGAAAACAGATAAGGAGTTGGCAATATCTAACATTTGGGTAATAGTATTCTTGGAAGCTAGAGGGTTGTACAGAATTAGAGGGGCTTCTACCAACCTTCCCATCCCTTAATGCACTGGGTCAGTGTCAAATTCTGATTCTGCTCCTTCAGTACCCAGGAGCTGCAGACAGGATAGGTACTCTTGAAAATGACAGTCGTAATTTCTGACATTACCCTCAGGGATACATGGTCCATGAGATCATGGGGGAGAGATTCTTTGCCTTCAGGATTTCTCCAACTTATGCATCACCTGGTGTTCTCCCTCTGGAGATTTCCCATGTCCATTTATCACTCACAAAAGAAACAGTTTCTGGCCTCTGTAATTCCATCACAGAAACTTTTTAATGATCTTAGATGTTTGTGGAAGAAACCTCCAAGCACATTACCAAGCCTGAGAAACTACTAAAGAAAAATGGGTGCCAGAGAACAAGAGGACTCTGGAAAGCATTGAGGGTTTTAAAATGACATAATCATAATTACTCTGAAGTCTGCATGTTTTCATTTCTTTAATTAGAAGGTGATCCCTGTTAGTGAGACCAGCTCCACATTTTCAGATTGTTTGGCTATGAGCTAGGAGAGATGGCAGTGTGTTATTGTTATGGCTAATTCTGCCCAAGTATCGGAAAATTGGACAGAAATACACAGAAATGGTATTGGCAAGTTTCAAATAAATGATCAAGGCACTTTGTTCTCTTAACATGCTTACTTGGGTGACCCATTTAAACTGTTCCTTGCAAGCGAGCTGTAGTGTCAAGCAACCATGACCTTTTCTGAGAGTGGTGGGAATTAAAGGAAATCACTTAGCTCTTTGGTCTTTGGAAATTCATAGTGCATTCTCTACACTGTTATAGAGTTATAATGTAATTTAATATTCTGTAATACCTTATAGGGAAAGCAAAAAAAAGCTTAATTCAAAATTAACTGTTCTGTTCCCCAAGCAGGAGATAGCTGGATTAATATTATCCACCATTACACTTTTTCTGGGAGATACCTTCTCTCCAGCTACAATGATCCTGGGTTTCCAAGCAGATTAAGTTTTTTTTTAATCCGGATTGGACAGAAGATTAAGATGTGTAGTGAGTCTTCAGCTAAACCTTGACAATGTCCAGGAAGTTTGAACTAGCTTTCTGGACACTACATACTAAGACTGCAAGAAAACTTTTGGCCATTTCAGACCCAAAATCTGCCTTATTTTTTTATTAAATCAGCAAATATCATCTACAGTTATATTATCTGGATCAGGTTCTAAAGTCCAAATGATTATGAAAAAGCTTCCTCTATAATGAATGAAAATGATATCTAAATGCTTGTTCAAGATGCTATGGACATTTTGGTGACATTTAAAACCAGCAAGCATATTATCACTTGGAGCATTTTATTCCAAGAATAAAATGAATGACATCAGAGTAGCATTTCTGGCTGGCATGACACTAATGGTTAGCTGTTTCACAAAGTTCAGAGTTCCATCATGCAGTACAAATGGTGGGTGAGAGCTGCAGAGCATTGTATTGTCAGGCAATGTGGGCACCCTCACCACTCTACAGGCAAAGCTGTTCGAGGTTTAGCCATTTCCTCAGCCATCACCAAGTGTCTGCCTCCCTGCAGGACTGGGGAGCTTAGACCCAGCACTGCGTTGGCTACAGCGGGGGGAGCTTGCACCATGGACATGATCCTAGAAAAAGCAGTCTAAAGGACAATTGCCTATGTCCCATAAGAGATTTGTAGCAGATACATCAACAGATGGGGCACTAAGGGCATGGCAAAACTGGCAAAAGACGTTTTGCTGAACCTTTGGTTAAACTGTCACTATCTAGCAAGAAATGGTTAAACTGTGACACTAATATGCTTGTCTCATACATTAAGGAGGCATAGGAAGAACATTACTCTCTGAAATATCACAGCTGTGTTTATTTAGATTTATTTATGTGAACTTTTTTTTAGAAGTGCATTTCTTTAGTTCAATTTATATGAACTTACTTAATAAGCTTTTTTGCCTTCATCAGACATCTTCATCGGAAGACTGTGCTCATGGGATTCCATATACCAAACAACTTCTTATTTCTCAAAACACTTTCAGCTGCTAGCAGGGTAGCTCTACATACTGACACACAAAAAATGCATTGCCATTTTCAGGGTTTAAGTTCATAATAGCAGTCTCCACGGCTGCATGTACACTTTTCAGAAGATGTGTTTTAGATTGCTGTAACTTGCCTGCAGCAGGACTCACTGCAAATGCTGCACTCACTTCCTTCCCAGCACATGCTTCATAGTCTGTTACCACCCACTGCTCTTGGACAGTTCTGGCCTCTTTGTAGGAAGAAACTACAGTCATTGAATACCTCTGAGTGTTTGCTTACCTAAGCAAACCCTTTTCCTGTGAGTGGCCCTAGTAATCTGTGCACTGAGGAAAACAACGCACTCATTCTACCACCTCCTACCATTTTGTGATTTCCTCTGGTTTCCTCCAAGCACTTCTGTTTTCTCATACTGTACACTCAACACAGATTAATCCTCTTTACCAACCTTCAAATGTCTCATATCTCACATGCTGTCATGAGCAGTCGCTCCACAGGGAAATTCCTGGTAAATATCCTTCTGAGTAAGTAGCTGAGTGTGATAATGTTCCACAGGAAACTATGGGGAAAATATCAGATCTGGGACCTGAATTCCTGATCTGAGTAGATCTTCTAAGTTATCCAGGTGGTTGAAAGTGATTTGTTTGCCTTTTTGCTTTCCTGAGTATCTGCACGGTACCAGAATACAACTCCCACTATTGGTTAGTGTCCCAGGGGTACCATATAATCTTTCATCAAGAAAGGATAGCTTGTGTATGACTTCTGTGAATTGAACTGGAGGCTTTGAAGTGCTTCTTGTAGTTTGTAGTACTTGGATAACTGTGCTGAGAATTCTTTGGTGCAGGAATATAAAAACGTGCTTAATCCAGGCATTCATTTAGGCCTTAGAACTGTGTAAAAAAATTAATTATTGATAACTCTTGACATTTTAAACTAGACTATCACTCGATGTATGGAGACTGTGTCTTTTTCATCGGGGCAATCCACAAAGATTAGAAGATGAGCTTTTAAACTTTAACTGCTGTTGTTTCTGCTGCCAATAAAGCCAAATCCCAGGAAGAACATAAATTAAAATAATTTGAAATAGAGAAATTTGAATCTTTAGCAAAAAGATTCTATCAGAAGGGGGGGACGACTCCACTTTTTATGTTAAATTGTTCCGTACATTGTAAGATTGGTATGCAAAAAAAGAGTTATGATGAGTCATAGGAATGACTCATTCAGTCCCAGTTCTGGCTACAAGAAAGTGTGGATAGCATGTATTTTAGTGTCAGCAGTAGTTTGGATAACAGGATACTTGGTTTAAAAAAGAGTGATATAGAAACAAGGGGAGAAGGCAGCTGCAATGCCAATATATTATGTCATTTTTAGTTGAATTTTCTAAGAAAGTGATATATGTGGCCATGTATCCGGTACCTTTCAGCCTCTTCTGATCCCACTTGTTCAGTAAATAGCAGTAAATATGTTCAGTTCATGTCTTTTTTACTGGAAATACTTTGATGTTTTTCATCTGACAAAGGAAAATGCTTATATTGAAAAAAATATACTTACTTGAAAAATAGAGATAAAATATGAAGAATAACCACAGAAACACAGGAGCAGAAGAAAACAGGGCAAGATGTGCCCTATGCAATTGCATGCAAGCACATTTAATTACACGAAAAGAAACCACTCTGACAGCTCCCAAGCAGAGAAATCCCTATAGCCCTGTGTTATTCTATTTTCATTTTAAAAGGACAGGGAGGAGCAGAACCCTCTGAAACTTTTGCAATGAGCTTTTTGAAACAGAGTATAAAGCACCTCTTATATTTCTTTCAAATTCTGCCTTCAACAGGAGAAAGTAGAAATTAGTTAAATTTAATTGGATTTGTACAGTTTTGAGGAGGTAGGTATAAACTGGACATATTAATTTATAGGAGACGGGAAAATTATTGCTGTCTGCTACAGACCTCAGTTTGTATTTCATATTAAAAATACTGTAATTTTCTCCCCAGCATGTGTTAGGGCTGCCAGAAGATGACGAGGTCTCTGACCAGGTCTTCAGCTGAGGTTAAGCTGACTGAAAGGCATGTGGAGAGCTACTGGCTGTGAAATGAGACATTGCTGGCCAGGACAAGATAACTGTGGCAAGCTGGCCAAAGCTACAGAGTGCTGTGACTTTTCCTGGATTTCACATCTGTATAAAGGGTTTATGTGAAAAATTACCACATTTGACAAACAATTGAGGAGGGTTGTCAAGTACCTTCTCAGGGCCGGTGTCTTGCAAGGCCAGCAGTACTGGGACGTAATATCACTTGTGCCATATAAAGCATTCAGCCTGGGATATTCTATGATTCCATTATGCTCAAACACAAGGAATACTCTTTAAACATAAGAAAAAAATTATTTTTCCCATGAGGGAGATTAGATACTGGAACAGGCTGCCCCAACAGGTTGTGGAGTTTCTGTCCTTGAAATTCAAAACACATCCAGATGCAGTCCTGGGAAGCCTGGCCTGGCTGACCCCACTCTTAGGCTGTTGGTCCATATCATTTCCAGAGCTGCCACACAACCTCAGTGATTCTGTGGAAGGATTCTGAGCTGATTTGACACTTGTGTATCTGACCAGTTGACCTGCATGTTTAATTTTTATAAATGTCAGCTCACTTGGCTTACACTTAGATGATGTGTCATTTTAATATAGTCTGAACATACGTGAGGATATGTTTTCACTCATTAAAACTGCCATAAATACAGTTTGAAAAATCCAGTATTTTCAACTGGATGAAGCAATTTTTAGTCAAGGGGAACGAAATGTTCATTATTGCACAAATATTCCTATGTCAGATATAGGTTTGCCATACTTCTGAATTTTTCCCTTTCCATGTGACATACCAGGTACAAGTATGTTTGTGACATTTTTATGTAAGCCCCTGGAAGGCCTCAGAAAAGACCTTCAGTCATTATAAAAGCAAGGAATCAGTTGCACCAATAGCTTTAAGCTACGAACAGTACCCACTAGTTTTCTTCTCTTACTTCATAAAGTATTTAATGTTTTCAGAGTTTTTGTGCTCATTGGATTTTCTTCATCTGATGTCTGAACAGAGTAAGGCCATATCATCTTTTCACCTTTTTATACTTTCTGGCTTACTTTGGAATAGTTTTCAATATGAGTTACTATAACATGCGAGTTAGGTTAGAGGTGGGCTAGGAAAAGGTTGGAGGCTACACTGACATGTATAAGAGTGATGCAGATGACACTGGGGTCACACAGAATTATCTGTGGTGGCACTAGGTTCTTTTCTTTCTAGGCAACTGAGCGAGACCTAGGATGAATGTCTTTTGTCCTGTTTTCTTTTTGGTGATACTTGGTTGGAACCTGATGACCTCAGGGAACAGAATTTTGGATTGTGAGAGCTTTCCAAGTGAATCTGGGAATGTGAAAGATACTAGGTCCTAATTCTTGAACATTCCTGGGATTTGAATTCTTTTTAGCCCAAGGTTGGCCTTATCAATTTTTTAAAGAAAGCTGAGTTGGTCATTGTAAAGCAATGCAGAACTAAGTTCAGTGATGAATTAGATGTTTGAGGAGCATCAGAAGAGTTTGCCTTAGCTGGGGCATGCTGAAGTGCCTGATTTATCTTAACATATTCGTTTGTTAAAGTTTAAGGATGGCAGTGGTAAATGAATTAGTTGTAGCACAGCCTCTGCAATTGTAGACAATTAATCTTTCTTGTGGTATTTAGAGTGACAATAATCTGTCTGGATAGCTAATTCTCTATCTTCCCACACAAAATCAATTCTGCATTAAAGGGAGATAAATAAAATATCTTTAACTTTTAGTAGGAATTTTGGAAAAGTATGCTGAAGATAAGGTTATTGTGTTATTCTCCTCTTCAGAGTAGGATAGCACCAGTATTTTGAATCTCTGTGAGTTAGAATGTGTCCCTGGAGCAGGCTGGGTGTTCACTGTGAGAAGCACATTGGATTATGATGGTCACATTTTGAAATAAAGAACAACAACATGGCCACTGTGGGAAGTTATATCTAGTCTATGACTATTTCATGGCAGCAGCTTTTATTAGCAGAATTGCGGTGATCTCAGTATCTTCAACTCAACTACAAAGGGTTGGGAACCAGGAGGAAGCTGTAACTGCAGTCTGCAATTGGCTGCTCTTACACCAGTCTTCTCTTTCATTATAGTGAATCTTTTGATATCAGCTTCCTCTCAGGCCTTTTTCCTCTCTTCAATCCACTCTAACTTTATAATTTGGCACTTACTCTTTTTTTTCTGACATTTTTATTAATATTGGAGAAATTATACCTATTTTTAAGTTGAAGATGAAAGCAACTGATCTAAAAATCTCCACAAATTTCTTTATGTAGCTTTTACAAGATGCTGCTCAAGGTAAGGATTGAATCTGCTGACTCTCATATAAGTAAAGCACTGTCTATTTCTGTAGGTGCCAAATGGCACAAATGGCACAAATCACTGCTGTCTTAATCTGTGGTCTTAATCTGACAAAAATGCTCTGTAAGAGACAGCTACAGTCAAACAGACAATCAAATCCCTCACTACAGAACAATCAGGAAACCTCACAGGGGCTTGGCATGCACATCAGATGTTTACACTTTTTACACTGAATTTCCTGTTGTCTCCAATACCACCTGCAAATCCAGTAACTGCCCAGGGAGGTGGTGGAGTCACTGTCCCTGGAAGTGTTCAAGAAATGGCTGGATGTGGCACTTAGGGCCATGATCTAGTTTACAAGGTGGTGATCGGTCAAAGATTAGACTTGAGGATCTTGGAGGTGTTTTCCAACCTAAATGATTATGTGATTTTTTGGTTTTAGCTTTTATGAGTTTATGAAGAAACACCTATCTGAAATTCTGTGAACATCTACAGAAATAAGCCATTTTAAAGTGCTGTAGATGACAAAGTTCCACTGCAGAAATAAGGCTAGCAATTGAGCAAATGACATTTTAACATCTGAACAGTCTACATATTTAGTGCCATGCCAAATACGGCTCTGGTAGTGATACTTCAGAATTCAAATTAAGTAAGTATATGTTCTTGATTTAGGCAACTGATTCAAAGAAGCTGTTTTCTCTACTGTTTGCCATCCACCACTATGTCAGGAATGCCAGTGCCACTGAGACAGCTCTATCAGAAAGCTGCCTCCAAAAAGACAATGTCCACCATCAGTGACAAGCAAAGAGACAGTGGAAAAGGGATATAAACTTCTTTATTAAGTCTGAGAATCCTATTTTTAAACTGTATAAACTTCCTCACAGGGCATACGCTTGGATGTATTCTTCAAACGCAGTGATAGATGTATTTGTCCAGATTGCTCAGAAGGCAGTTATCTTACTGTCCTTGTTGGCCAACGCTACAGCTTTCCTTAAGGCCAAATAACAGAGTATTTATTGAAAAGATGTTGATATTGAGGACCTAACCAGCTTTACAAGCAGGACAAGATGAAGATGGTGTTTGTGATTTATTAGCTGAAACCAACATACGAACCAGCATAACAAAGAATGTAGCACGGAACTATCATAAGACAAGTACTGCATTCATTTGCCATCACCAGACAATGACCTGGGTAGCTGACACCACTGCTTCAGTTACTAAGATTTACAAGTTTTAATAGAGTTCACACATAGTATGTGTCAGATAAAAAGCCTGGCAAAATGGTAATTGTGTGTTATTCTTGGCTGGAATAGTGTCCTGTGTGTAAGGCACAGGACTGGGACTGAGAGACTGTATTAACTTTCATTCTCTCTTATGTTCACCAAATTAGTTAAAGGCAGATTATTTACTCTCCTTGGGCTTGTTTCCTCATTTGTGACATAAGAAAAATTATACTAATACTATCAGGAGTGACAGGAGGTTAAAGTAACATTGCTGAACAAGATTGAATTGCAGTATGTAAATACAAAATATTACTATCATTCCACAAACAGAAAATCTTCTGGGTTATGAAATATTTTTACATTTTCCTCACTCTTACAACCTGCCAACTTCATGACAAAATGAGAGTTCTAAGGTCAAGCTATACTCCTTTACTCCCCAGTGATGATGAGCTCATTGGACATGGGCTGGAATTGAATGGATCATCATTTTATGATCTTTTAAGAACATTTATGGAAAAAGCCATTTCAAGAACTCCAAAGAATTTTAGAAAAAAAAATTCCAGCAGCCTAGAACCAATATAAAGTAAATTAATAGTCTTATTTTTAAAAATTAATATTTTTAAATGTAGTGATTCAGATGCAACCCCCCTGCTCAGAAATTCTCTAGAGCTGTGAGTTATAGTAAGGCAAAAATCAGTCTATACTTGCTCTGTTTCCTTGTAATCTCATTCCTTGAGCATTTCCCATGTTGATCTCTATTAAAAAGTGGGCTTGTTGAAGCTAAAAGACCTCCTTGATTCTGGAAAGGGAAGCACTAAAATAATATGAAAACTTAATTTGGGAGTTAACCCATAAAAAATTAATTAGCTAGTCGTAGGTTTAAGGTGAAGAATCTGGAATAGTCACTGTTATTGCTCCCAGCACGTAAAGACATGAAACTTGACTGCTTAACTCGTGGTGCTATCCCATACCAGAAACAGGTATTAGATCCGCTGGATCCTTGGTCCGACCCAATGCAGGAATTATTATATTCTTATGGCCTGAAGGTAAACGTGGTTTTATTGCTGATGTTCATCTGTCCCAAACAGATGCTTTACCTGTACAAAAGAAAGAGAATTCCTGTCTTTATCTCTTCAGGAATGTATATTAAACTCTAAAGAGACCACCTGCTATTAGAGTTCTTTCTCCTGATTCTGGAAGAAACTGAACAAATTTGACCTCTGGTGAATTGATGACTTGTGGGAGCTGCCTGTGTCAATGCAAGTCAAATGAAGTAAAGCGCCAGTGACAAAAGATAGAAGAGTTTACCCCAAACGTATCTGGAGGTATGAGACAGACCAGCTACCACTTACCTTGTTGTTTGGGAATTTTAGCAGCCACAGTCCTGGCCTGGAGAAAGCTGGTGTGGATGCCAGCTGCTCCCTGTGTAAGCCTGCCCCGGTCAGCCACCCTTTGCATGGCACCACAGCCGTATCCAGCTTCCCCCCGGGACAGGCTGTGCCTGGGGTGTTCCACCCAGGGTGAATCTATTTGATATTTGACCACCAGGTGGCATAAAAACTATGTAAAATATCACAGAGGTGCTGCAGGTATTATGAAACCATTGCCTCCTTTTAAGAATAATCAAATACTTTGTGATCCTGGCTATCAGCTTTGAATATTTTTTCAAAAGTAGCTAATAGCTTTTAAAATTCTTTAATTTGCAATGTATCCCATAAGGAAGAGCCCACAAATTACTTAGCTTTTTAAATCACACTGTATCATATTCTTATTCATGCTTTCTTCATGTCAAAACCAAAAAACTTCATGGATAGAAAGGAAGAGGTTGTTATATTGATTTGCATAGAAACACAAGCAACCATTCTAAGAAGTAAGTTTAAAATCAACTGTTGTCCATTGTTGAAAACACATCTTATGAAACTGTCTCTAAGCTATATTATAACTTCCAATGTAACAATAGGAATTTGTTCTATTGTAATGAAATCAGTTCCTATGTTGTTATTACAGGAAAAGAAAATTACTTTTTGGCACAGTAGAATGGCAAAGTAAATGTTCAGATGTGCTATTGGCAAGAAAACAGAGGGCCTGAGATGGCAGACATAAATTCTGCAATGAAGATAAAGATTTTCCTACAATGAGATTCTTGACAGAATTCCATGTACATTTTTGAGATCTGTCCCACCTGGCTTTCACGGGTGGGATTTAAGTATTGAATGCGAATTCCTACAATGACACACATATAGTAGTCCATACTCTATTATATTCTTTCTGCAACTTTCCTTAACCTTTGCTCTTATTCCTTCTGCTTTCTTCTTTCATTTCTTGATCCTCTCCTCTGCACTGATGGAAGTCCGCTAAGCTCTCATTTCATCATTTTGACTATAGTTATAAATTATGCCACTGAGAAGTCAGAAATTTGCTTTTTAATCAGCTTTTCTACCTTGACTTCCTTTCATGACTTACTTTCTCTTCTCTGCTTTGAGCTTCCATTCTTTTAATGATCTTTTGCTGTTACTCTGGCTATTCCTGTAGCATCTTATTTGGAGTCCTCTGTTTCCCGGCCTCATTTGCACTTTTTTTCCTTGAATTTCTGTTTTAAGTTCCTTTCTCTTTTGTTTTCCAATATTAATTATTTATTTATTTTAGACTCTTCTGTCATTTCTGCTACAAGTTGTTTAATCAGTTCAACTTCTGTCTCGGCCTCGTATTTCTGTATAACCAACAACCGAATTTCTCACCTCCCCCTTTCTTCTTTGTCACCATTAAGAATTTTTAACAGATTAGTTTAATCCATCCATCATTCATGTCTGCTACTCTGCTGGATTAATGTAGAAAATGTGGTATGAAAATTGCTTGCAGCTTTGTAAGTGGAATGAACTGTTTTGAGGATGGCACCTTCAGTCTAGACCAATGGCAGAGAAAAATATGATATATGGTTAAAGGTTTAAAACAGAAGCTCTTCCTAAAGTGAAGTTAATCCAAATAAAGATAAAAAGACATCCTGAGTAATATATATTGTCTATTCTCACTTTCAGGGAAATCCGTTTGCAGACTTTTCTTTCTGCAAGAACCAAAATAACTGTTCTGAAGGCATGGAGGACTCAGAGATTGTGTGGTTCCTGTGAGACTTAAAAAGATTTAATGGCATCTCAGAAGCTTGTGAAGTGGCAAAGGTGCCTCACAGCAGTGACCAAATCTCTACTTTCCTTGCTTCCAGTGCCACATAGGATGGGGAATGCAAGGGAGATGTGGTTCTTGCTGGTGCTCTCTTATAAAGTCCAGGTGGAGATCCTTGAACTCAATCTACAAGGACAAGGCATTTTAAATAGACTTTCTCTTCTGATTTTTTTCTTCCAGTAAGAGTAGTTTTACTCAGATATTGGAGTTCTGTACTGACAGGAAAATTTTAGGTAGACAGAAAATTGAAATGAGCTTTAGCCTCTACAAAGAGATGGTAAAAGAATGGAGCTGGCTAGAACTGCTCGAATGATAGGATTGTAACAGGTCTCAGTATAGGTGTACGGTGGACTCAGGGGTCTGATCAGTTTCCATTGACAAGAGCAACACTTTAACAGCCCTAAGAGATACAGCACCACTGTTTTACATGCCTCTCACACAAAAATAGCAGGAGCTATTTTTTTCCCATCAGCTAAAAAGACTATATTAGTTTGTTCCATAGGGTGCCATCTCTTTCCACGGCCTATCTGATGGCAGAGATCAATGTCGGGCTTCTCACTTTCACCTGGATTCTATTGGCAAAGTCACATCATTTGCTGTTAACATTGCAAAGCACTGCATACTCCTAGGACACTGTAGAAATAATAATGTTGATTCATCAGGTGTCTGGAAACACACTCAGAAGTGATTCTTCTCTTTATTTGCTTATTCTTTTTATTTTATTTGATCTTTGGGATCAATAAAAGCAAATGCTTAGTCAGAGCTAAGCACACACAAAAAAATTACAATAATTTCTTTCATATTCTAGGTGATGGAAGACCTCAGTGGGGAATTTGGGCACACTAAAGGGACTAGCATCAGTTAAAATAGATCTTTTAAGACTTCAATACAGTTTGCAGTCACATTTACATTACTCATGGATAACATTTTGCTCATGTCTCTATATGTCACAGCATAAACAAGGGTGTATGGAAGTATTGCATTAGAAAATCCTTCATGTTTCATGTTCTCAGCACTAAAAATATAAAAGAAATGGGAATTGCAAGCTGCAAGTGTTACAGGTAGTTTGCCATATCATATTAGTAATGATGTCCAGGACAGTTCTCCTCAGCTGATGGCAACAGTAGCATTACAAAGGAGCTCATGCTGGAGGCCTTAAGTCCGGTGGTGTGGGAAGCAGATATCCTTTGTCAGCTCTATATGAGCCAGCACTGACACTAGAAGCCGTGAAAGTGTGTCAGGGCTACATTCACTCCACAGGCATTCACTCAAAAACAGGTTTAATATCCTCAGAGCAGACCCACATTGATGCACGTGCATCACTTAGAAAGTCTGAACTGCTACACAGTGAGTAGGTAAAGGGATAGCACAGCTTACTGCTGGCTCAGGTACCTTCAATTCTAGGGCATTCAAAGACTCCAAAGAGTTGTCCTTCATATTTGCTTTTGCCATCTTTTGCGCTATGCCCAAATCTTCTACCCTACTCTAACCCCAAACTTTTTATTGGACAACCTGGCCTTTCACTATTCCTGTTTTACAGATATTAAATACCCACCATTCACATTATGAATCAGTTAAAAGCATTTTAAAAGTAGTTTGGTCAGGTATGTTTTCTCCATGGAGATAGAACCCCTCTTTAGTTTTTTCACAGCTTTTTTGTCTGTCTGTGTGATACATCTGGTAAGACAAAGGCCGGAATTTATAAACAATTTTTGTCTTTTGGATCTCAGCAGTGAAGAAAATGAGATATTTAAAGAGTTTTGAAGATAATTACATCTTAGTACCTATTTTTCTTTATGTACAAGTCAATATTCAGCACAAAAATTTTTAACCATATTCTACATTTTTCTGTGCATCTTTCACAAAGCCATTAAACTGAGTGGTGAACTAGATGATGTAATACAATTTTGAGGTATTACAGCTTTGTGTAACAAGTGGACACCTTCCATCTGAGCAGCTATAACTTACTGTTTCCTCTTCCAGGTTTGTCTGTGGGGAGCTCACACCTTGAGACAGCTTAAGCTGCTGCCTGCACCTCACAGGGATGGGTGTTTGGCAGCAATGATCCCTTTGCAGAAAAGGATCCTTAAAAGCAGATATAGCGACAACTTTGAGAACAGTGCCTGTTGTTAATGATGGATGATAGAGACATCAGAGGGGTAGTCAGAGAATGATCTTCATTAAACTCCCTTCTGCCCACTAAGACGGACGATATGAACTTCTCAAAATTGATACCTCTGCTTCCTGTAGGTTTTCCCTCTGGAAGGAAATTAGACAAATAAGACTTGAATTTTGTCCCTTGCATCTTTGTTTCAGCTTTTGATGGTCTATTTTATAGCTACTTTTCCCCTCACTCAAAATCATTTTGGAATAAGTCCTATTTTTCAATGGCATACTGTTTCTTTCCATACTGTTAATAGTGTTCATCTAATTTCCAAGGAAGGATTCTTTTCATAGTTTCTAGTGGCAGATATTTTTATGGTGTAAGGAGCTTTGTTTTCATTAACCCTGAGAAATGAATCCTTCTTATTACCTTATATACCAAGGCTTGAAACAAGCTGTGTCAGTTACTTTACTTCACATAAATGTGTATCTACTATGCAATTATAAATGTTAATATTCAGTTCTGGAGAAAAAAACACCCCAAAATCATTTTCTAATGTCAGCTTTTTTTTTTTTCAAAGTTCATAAAACTTTTAATAAAGTAACTTAAGTGCCAAGTTCTAAACATTTTTATTAAGAATATAATACTGACTGGAATTCAGGTAGACATAGAAATATTTCTCCCAGTATAATGCGAAAAATATTTTGGACATATTTTAAGCAGTCATATAGTAACATATGGCTGTAATACCAGAAGAGAATTTTATAATCAGCCAGTTCAACTATGATGTAGAATTTTTACAGTATGTGCATAAAAGTAATTTTTTCTTTGACTTACCAGTCTTTTAACCAGAGCTTTTCACACATAACTTGTTTTTTTTTCTAACATGACCCCCCCAGCACTTAAATACACAATTGTGAAAACTCTCTCATCCAGTCGATGAACAGTAGGTTTATTCTAACAGTTGCTGTTGAACATCCGGCCTACCTGCTCATGGGGAAAAACCCTACTACTTTATCAATGTCAGTCATCAGTAAATCACTGGTCATGCTTTTTTTTTCTTTCCCTCTTTTTACTTTCTTTTTTTCAAATTTGCTTTCTTTCAGAGGCTGTTATTTCAACTGAAGAAATTCCTGCATGTGATTGTCAGCTTGCATCATCATTGGGCTAAGACAATTTTCTGTCTCAGACTCGTGAAAGCAATGCACCACCCTGCCCTTGTCCAAAGAAGGTCATCAGCAATACAGCTCCTTGCTTCCTCAGGGTCGCAGAACTGACCCCAGAGCTGCAGCAAGAGCTGCTCCTCGAGGGCAGACTTCCCTGGCTGGTTGGAGGAGTCCAGGCTGGCTGCATTGCTGTTACAGTACTGTCCTGGGTTGCAGTTTATTCTATTGCCATCTACATGAACTGTTGACACCAGGTGGGTGGTGTTGCTTGCCTCCACCCTCTGGACTATCGTCTGTTAATGGGTTTTGCCACATGACTCATACATAACCCATTCCGGACAATATTGTGTTAATGGCCAATCAAGGCCTTACCACATGACTGGCAACACTGCATCATCCCATTGTGGGATGCTCCGCCCAGAGGGAGGAGACAAGCATTCCATCCTGGATATAAGCTGAGATTGCAAACACCATGGGAGCCCTGTCTACTGGCTTCCCAGAGGAGAAGAGCTACCACTGGACTTTCAGCTGGAGACCAGACTGCTGAATCACCACTTCAACTGAGCTACTACGTTTGGACTGCTACCACCACCCCAACAGGGTGTCAGGTTGTATCTGACTTTGTCAGTGCTTTTCCTTGTATTATTTCACTTATTTTTAATTTCTCCTATTGAATTTTATTCTGATTTACGATCTCCCACTGGTTTGTTTTCAAACCAATACAAGTACACACCTGATGGACACCCCTTGTGGTGCAGGGAAGTGGCTGCGTGTTCAGAATTGTGTGCACAAAAGACTTGGGCATGGAAAAAGATGGTATCTGTCACGTCTCTTGAGATTACTTTTGTGCAGCAGATACGAAATATGGGAGGATAATCACTGAATGACAGAGTGACATGTGTCCTAGGATGGGAGGAATTACTCTGTATAAATGCTTTTCTGTCTTTCTAGTAAGTGTCATTGATGAACTTGAACTAAATGTCTTTCTTTTAGATGTTAAAATTACAGAAAAAAATGGCATCAAAATATTTCATCTTTCCAGCAGAGGTGAACAAAAAACTGTTGTGATGCATTATAAGAAAATATCCCTTACTCTCCAGCTGGCAGAAGCAGATTATTTAACTGTAAGAGATTTTTAATTGTTTGTCATGTAATCAGCATTTGAATAGAATTCATTGCTTTTGAAACCTGGAAGCAAAAAATCAAAATACGAAAAAATGTTATTAAATAATATGTGTAAAGCAGCATTACCCAATGAAAAGCACATAGTCAACAGAATTTGCCCTTAGAGGCATGTATGCCTCACAAAATATCTGCCTACCTGATGAGGAAATATCTTCATAACTTTTATGTTACAGAACCTTGCAGTATCACTTTTCAATACAAAACACTGAAATTAAACCATTTTACAGTTCTTCTGAAGTTTCTCAGCTGTATTTTGTCCTTGTAGCTGAGATTCTCTCAACAATTTCTGGAGATTACTGTTAACAGGTCTCTCAGCATGTGCTCTTTTGATGGCCAGCTTTTTCTTAAGTCTGTGGTTAAGCACGATAGAAGCAGAATTTAATTGTTATAATGCAAAGAAACTTACAAAAAAATTTTTTTGAGCAGTCTAGTTATCACATAAAGGAAAAAGAGAAGGTCTATTTGGCTGGTACAATCAGGAGAAATGTACAGCTCCCACGCCTGCCTTCGGTAATTGATGAAGTGGGTCAGTGACATTTTACAGGGATGAGATTGAATTGGACCCTCGAGGATAAATAGCACATAAACTTCTTCCGCCAGCTCTTTGGTAAGTTAATATTGGCAATTCCAATTTAACACTTATGAATGAAAGTATTGCAGGCTAAGTGAAATTAAGGAACAGCCACTGCTATTGTTTGGGCCAGTGCTCTTCTCTGCAAGCACTATTTAATCCAATGAAAACCACAGACCTCATCTGTCAAAGAAATACATGTTACTGGGCAGGTTCTGGGGAGAGGGGAGTGTTCTGGAAGAATTTAGAATTGTTGTATAACTAAAAATGCAGATTTTTAGCAGAAGTGTGTGTCACTAGCCCATTTGGGAAATATTCTTGTTGATTTCTTGGTGAGGTGGTATATTGAATGGTTGTAAGTTTTCAGGTGCATGTCAGTGTTAACAAATTCTATTAATAATTTACAGTAAAAGGAAATATTTTATTAATGCCATCTGAAATCAATGCACAAAATTAAAATGAAGCATTCCCAATTGCATAACTAAGCTATGGGACATGGTTGGAGAAAACAGGTATTTAATTTTTAGAATACATTGTTCATTTATTTTTAAACATTTCATTTAGGCATAAAGGAAATTCTTTCATGCTGTCATAATGAATATTTAATCTCTTCAGTGTCACATATAACTTTTATATAAACACACATAATTAGCTTTTAGCTTCAACTGAATGAATCTGGAGCTTACTAACAAATCTTCATGAGTGTGTACAAGTAAACTGGGCTTTGTTGGTGGTATTGGTGGTGCTGAACTAAGCAGAGACAGGGCTTAAGCTCAGTTGCTGGTCCAGTGGGTATCTGCAGTGTTTAGTGCTAGGGCACTACTTGGTATAATTTTGTTCTGTTGCAGGCATCATTTTCCCAGAGTGCTTGGGCTCAGCCCGTGGGTAGCCTCAGGGGATGTATGCACACTGCTACCCTGCTGTGGGGGAGACATGGTTTAGCCATATGGATGCAAGCCATTCCATGTCACTTGTCCCCAGGGTCAGAGGACCCATGCTATTTACTAGCAGAATTGTAGACACCTGAAGGGCCTTTTAGAGCTGCAGATTCATTTTCAGGGATGGCCATACACCTGTGGCATGCCATGAACCAGAGGGGAGCTCTGTGGATCTCTGCTGATGGATGTCATGGTGCAGCTGTTGTCCCTAAAATTGGTTAAAGAAACGCTGTAAGGTTTAACACAAAGCTTTGGGGACATAAGACCAATTGCTATAAAATAACTCAGGCAAAACTACTATTGAATTCAAGAGAACTTCTTCCACAATAAGGTTTGGGGATAAGCTCTGTTGCCACTGAAAATGTAAAGCCTAAGGTGTAGGGAATGGGGTGTCCTCACAAATAACTGAATATCCACCTACTTTTCCTGCAGCAAACCACTGTGCTTGCTGTGAATTCTGGGACCACTGCTCATGTGGACCACTCCTTTGGAAATATAAGGGCTTGAAGGTAATGATGGATTTACCAGGGCAGGGAAGGGAGAACAGTCCCAGCATATACCTTATAGGCAAGGCATATGCTAAGTGTCACACTCAGATCTGCTGTCACCACCACGGCTGCATCCAGCCCAGGGAGCTTGTGCCTTTCCTGCACATATGGTCAGAGCCGAGTCCCAGGAGCTCATAATCATGGGATGTATACTTTTTTAAAGGGATGAATAGTGTTTCTGGGAAGCAATTTAATCAGTCTGATGAAAATATTTCTGGCTGGAAAGCTTAAAATGATAATGAAACTGAAACTGTAAGACCACTTGTGAAAAATGTTTTGTTTCTGTGGCTGTTTGAAAATGTAATAAATGTGAAAGAATCTTATTATATTTTAAATTCACTGTGTGGGAGCAGACGCAGCTACCTAAGCCTTCTACCTGTCAGCATCTGGTATCACCCTTTATGTGATAGACATATTAATTCAAGCTAGTTGGGAATTTAGGAAAATTACTGTGGGCTTTTTCAGTTGGAAAAGGTGCATTCCACACTCACCCATGCTGCGCAGATGCTAATCCATTTCCAGAAAGCTTACAGCCTAGAGATTTTCTGAATTCAGCACAAGAGAAGGAGCAGGTAAAGAAAGCCCTCTACCAGTGTGTGTTGGTGGTATTGGAAGTATAGAAGGATGCATTTCCTTATGGGACTATAGCTTCTTCTTTTATCCTTTTGAAGAACTTGCCTGGCACTCTGGCATATAATGAAAAATAACATCTGAACCTTTGGGTTTTGTGTGTACAGTTTTGTGTGGAAAAAAAAGCCTGAGTTTACAGCCAATGGAAAAAAATCGTTGTAATCCTGCTTTAGGAATCAGAGTCCTACCTGATACCACTATTTCATCTGTCATCTATCTTGGATGCTTTACAGGGGCAGGAAAGAAGGTAACTGTTCAGTAGTTTACCTGTCTAAAAGAGCTAATAGTCTGTAAAGGAACCCTCTCAGATTTTGACTTTTCCCCTGAAATCATTGAGTACTGTGGTATCCTGCATTGTACTCTTTCTACATAATAGCCCTTGCCAGAACTATAGTAAAATTAATATTTATTTCATTTTAAAGGGCATTTGGATTTTGAGAGTGGGGCACCATGGGCATGTATTTAAAAACATGATGCACAGGAAGTTATGAAACCTAAATTTTTCTTGGCACAGTTGATTAGGCAAAGAAATACTTTTGGGAGTATCTGAAACATCTCTGTTGTAATTGCTGACAGAGGTGCTCTCAGTGCCTTTGACAGCTCTCTCAGATGGCTTTCCCAGTAAGGCTGATGGCAATATCCCCACCAAGCTCCACAGTGCATTTGAATGAAGTCAATACCTTGATTGCTGCTAGGTGTGTTATCCAGGGTTAAATTCTGTAACCTATAAGGAAGGGCTTTCGTATCTATGAAGTAGCCCATACAGAATTCCAGGTAAGAGATTGGAATTGTGGTCTGGCCAATAATATCTACAGTATAGTAAGAAAATGGGTATCAGTTATTCTTTTATTTCAGGTAACCTTGAAGTGACAATCACTGTGCTTTAAAATCTTACACTATTATGTATTTTATAAGCAAGGTGTAACTACTGTTTAAAACTGCTTAAGCTAGGAAATCCTAAATCAAATATATTTACTCATATTTTTAGAAGTTTTGGGGTGCACAAGTAAAACAAGTTCAGACAGGGCTACCTGACAGAAGGAATATGGAATAGATGATTTCTTGGGGTAATTTTCAGACTATATTTTCTATTAATTTATTATTTCATAAGGTTATTTATGTGCCTCTTTCCTTCAACTCTGCCACCAGAATTAGATGGAATGAGACTATCAAGATAAGAAAATATAAGAATTGTAGGACTAAATACCTGGAAAACATCAGTGACTCCCCAAGAAGAGGTGAATATTTGAAAGATAATTCTAACTGACAGCAAGATGACAGCAAGTCATGCTTTAATAAATACATAACAGCAAATTAATATGCTACAGCTTCAAAATCCTAACAAGAAGTTGGAGTCTGTGTGCTTGTGAAATGTAACAGTAATTGTTCCCTATCGTATATGTGAACACACTGTGCTGCATCACCTGTTTTGTGTCCTTTAAATGGTGAATGTGTTCATCCCTCATAATCTCATGAGCACAATTATTCGTTTACTTGTGTCCTCTTTCACTTCTAATCCATATTAAAAAGTTTAACCTAGTAAACAAAACAAAATCCAATCAAACAAAGAGGTAATAAGTGTCTCGAAGCCTGAAGCTCGGCTGGCTAACTAGACTGCTTATCCCAACAAATTCTCAGTGGTGCAACTCTTTATTAAAAGGTTATGGCATATGTAAAAAACCCCAAAACAACACACTTCATCCAGTGAGTCATTTAACCCATCTATTTATTTTCCTTCCCCTTAATAACAGATTATATTTCAATAACCTGTTGCCATAAAATGTTAAGGTGAAGTAAAATTCAGCATTAAAAAATGCCCTTGAAATTGCTTTGATTTATCAGAGTCATAATCAGTTTTGAAAACTGTTTTGACATTTATACTGCAATGATTTAACCTTGAAAGGAAATGCTTTTGGTTTTCAAGTGTTTGAGGTACATCTTCAGAAAGCCTGATGCATTGAAATTCACTCAAGGTAAGAAGGGGAGATGCAATGCACTGGTTCCCAAACTGAATGGAAAGAAAGCTTGATTTATTAGGACCTGATCCTGTGAATCATGTACCCACCTACAGCTTCCAAGATTAGGTTTTTGCAACTCTAGATTTGAGCTGAGAATTTAATGAAACAGGATTTGATGAATTCTGTAATTCCTCTAGCTGAAAATTAGGTTTCTATACATACTTTTGGGAATAAAAGGATTTAATTTCCTGTTATCTCTCTTGCTATTTTTCTTTGCAATGTTTAGATTCTAAAAAGTAAGGACTGGAACAGGTAACCAAAAAGCTATGATTATGCTAATTTGCCAAAAAGCCAAAGACATAGAAATATTTTGTCTCTATGCTTGCCTTCAACGTCTTCATCCAAACTGAACAAAACCCTGTTTCTATGTTTTGTTTTCTTCATCGTGATGGAATTATCACTATATTTACCATAAATAAAATTTTTACTTGTATTTATATATTAGCAGTTTATTACATTATTTTATCTTTCATATTGAAGTGTGTCTAAAAATATAAATCTTATGTGAATCTTTATATAAATCTTTCCATATCATTTTTGCATTTAGAATTTCTATGTTGCTAGTATAATAACACTTTATTGATCTTCTAAGTACTCATTTGATTGGTAGTACAGCAATTGACATTTTTCTAATTGAAATAAAGAGAGAGAGTGTTACTTAAGCCTATATGGGAGATCAGGAAGCTTGTTGCAATACTACTTAAGAATATTTTTCAAGAAAAATGCAAATGTTGTGATATTTTGTTAAGGATAGAAATAAAAGATCAAAAAATTTTAATTAGAACATTTTAAACTTGTGATAATAATTTCTAAGAGCCAATTTCTAAGAGAAAAGCTAAAATTTAAGAGGAAACTACAGAACTGGGATTGAAAAGTAATGACAGAAAGGAGAACTGAGAATCAAACAGGGTCTAAGAGAACAGTATATGAATTACTTCATGGTAAATTAGTAATTGCTCCTTATGATTTGTTTACAGGATGGAGGGAGAAGGGTGAGAAATCAGATCAGGTACATTTGTCTGCTGACTAAGACTGCAGGCTGCAGTAGACTGAGTGAAGATAATGAATTATATGTGTTTTTCATGATCCAGTTTTCTGACAACCAGTTTATTCTATACTCACTATGACACCACTACTGATATACACAACCTCAGAGAATAACCTCACTATAATTTGGGATGTGCTGGCTGTGAGAAGGAATTCAATTCAATTGTATATATAGGATAAATGTTCAAACCTGAATTAGTATTAAAAGCCAGATTTGTTTATCCCTTATGGCATCAGGTTATTCTTATGTCATTCTTTACAGAAAGAGCTCAATACATGCAGTGTAAATCTACATTTTTC
This sequence comes from Daphoenositta chrysoptera, assembly GCA_013397915.1. Classification (NCBI taxonomy): domain Eukaryota; kingdom Metazoa; phylum Chordata; class Aves; order Passeriformes; genus Daphoenositta; species Daphoenositta chrysoptera. The sequence continues at coordinate 131,727 of VZRO01007917.1, forward strand.
CTTTTTTTTAATCTAATGAAAATATACATCTATGAAATATGGCTCAAGCATATATGAGGGCATAGAAAAGCAAAGTGTTATTAAATATGTATACTACTGACTTAATTATAGGAGTTAAGGGGAAACTTGAGAAAACCAGGATTTTTTGGTATGTTTTTCTTCTCCTTAATCTAATCAGACAACACTAAAAGCCCAAGAGGTATAAAAACTTCAGTAACTAGTTATATTAAACCAGTGTTTACTTAGATGATTTGTATGAGATAAATAAGTAATTACCCAAAGGACATTAAAAAATGGAATATATGAGACTGCATGTGAGCAAGCTAACACAAAGCAGAAAGCTTGACTGGTGCATATTTAATAAGAAGAATTCCCTGTGCTTTTATGTCCTCTACCATTCTATAGAAGTCCTTATATCACCTTTATCACCATAGTAACTCAGCACTTTGCAGCCTTCCTCTATTCATCATATTATTTTATCAGTTTAGTAAAGGATGAGTGTTTCCCTGATTATCCACTATATTTGGTACCCTGGCTTGTGGTCATCTTGCTCAGAAGTGTTGTACATAATGTAATAATTCAACAATCTTCTATCAAACAAAAAGTGATCCCTGGTTTATACTACTGTATTATCAATTTATCACTTTATTTAATCACAATATTAAAAAATTAATTATTCATCAGAGCTTAGTATCTTTTAAACACTTGATAAACATTTCTGTAGCCTTCTGATTTAAAAGAACCAATTAATATGGTCATAAACCCTGCATAGATTGAAGACTGACTCTAAATCGTCAAAACTCAGCATTCAGAAGAGACAGCATTATTTAGGTTTACTAGAGGGTGTTTTTTTTCCATCTTCCTCTATTATAGTACCCCCAAAAGGACAGAAACTGCCAAAAAAAACATGTTTTGTAGCCCCATTTTACTCTACTACTAAAATAGAATAGAAAGAATAAGAAGGTATTTTCATTTACATCCATTTCTAAACCTTTGAGCTATACCATATGAAATTAAATAAATATTAATTACCTATGTACATAAGGTAAAAGGAAACAAAATTTGCAGTGAACTAGTTCCATACAAATAGGAATAGCAAAGATTATATCAGTGACTAAAACCAGTTTTATAGATTGGACTCCAAAATTCAGGATATTTGCCTCTCATTTAATTTTTACTCCAAAATCCTACCTTCATGACTTCTAAATATGCATTTGGCTTACTTTTATTTAAATTCATACTCGAGCAGTGTGCTGAGAGGCTTTGTCAAAAAACTTGAGTATATCTGCATGAATGCATACATTTTGCTACTTCGAAACAAAGCTGACATTTCTGGGGTTTGATCCTTCAAGTGCAGACTGTATGTACATGTGTCCTAGCTTTTATCTAATGTTGCAAAACACTCTTCTCCTGTGTTATAATACTTCAGTTTGATCCAAAGAAGTGGTTTTGTTCCAAATGCAAGTTTCCGAAGTCCACATTTTGATGTGTTTTTATTCTTAATATAACTTACTTTTTTTCTATACAGTTTCCCTTAAGGTTACTAACAAAGCCTCAGAATGACAAATTATCTTTTTTCAACTATAAAGTACTATTGGCACATCAACAGATATCTGATTCCACTAAACCCTGCCATAAGAAATTTAATTGAAGTAAATATACTAGCTTTAATCCATTAAAATAAGTGTAATGACTTGTGCAGTTTCACTCCATTAATCTCAGCCTTGATCTGTGCTTTCTCAAAGGAATAAGTCAAGGTACAAATAAAAGAGTACAAAATTCATCCCACAGTTGGTCAGCCAAGAGCTGCAGTAACCAGCTCACGGGATCAGCAGGTTGGGTGGGGCCAGATCCGTTGGTTAATGCAGCCTGACAGAGATTCAGGATCTGATTTGTGGATTTTAAAACACGAGATGAGGAGTAACTGGAGCAAGTTAAGTTGTTCAAACTATACTTAAAGACTTGGTGTGATATTTCCTGCAAATAAAGAGTTAAATACTCCTGGTCTAGATAGATGAACCTAACATTTACTGAAGCCTATTTATCCAGCACTGCAGGCTTAGTGATTCTTTCTTCTGCCTTACCTCAGAAGGCATTTATATGCTTTCTCAACTGTAGGGACTTTTCCAAGCAAAGTTTCTCCACTAAGATTAGAGATTTCCTTTTCCAACCTCCTCTGATTACTCTTTCCTTACTCACCTGACAGCTGGGCATGATTAAGCACCAATGAAGAAATGAAAGGTTCCAAAACAAGATTTTTGTGAACAGTAGATATTTAGTTTTTACCTACAGAGAAAGCTGATTCAGCTAAAGGAACAAAGAGACAGAAATAAACCCAAGTTATATAAATGTAAACTTCCTTTCAAATATCCAGTGCTTTTTATGTATTAGTCAGTCCTGTCTTGCCCTGTTTTGAGCTTAGCTCCGCAAGCTTGTTCTTGCTGTACATATTCTGCTTCTATTTAATCACAATGGCAATATTTGAGGTGGACTCAAGTGTTACAGGGCCGACAGTGATGAAAGAACACTGGCTGCAGTTCTCCTGAGGCACAGCTCTTAACAAAGCCCTCTAGAGGTTCTGCCTCAGTGAGGGTGCCACTAATGAATGCAGTGTAGCTCTTCTGTTCCTAGCAGCACTTGAGAAAAGGACCTTTTCAGACTGTGACTGAACAATAAACAAACTAGAAAGTTAAAGTTCTACTTTAGTCTTAAAAGAAAACTTTCCTAAGCAGTATCCAGAAGAGCTTCCATTTTAGGGTATGTTAATGTGAATTGCAATTATTTATAATTTTGTACAGAATGCAGTTTTTAAAAACCCCAAGTCTGAGCTGCTTGTATCAGGAAGTGAGTCAGTTTTGGTCTGCTTTGATTACTTGGCAAGCTCATATCCCCTTGCTGTTACGTACATTTTAGTCTGCATGTCCATCACTGGAACTTGAATATGATTATGTTTGGCCCAGTAGGTTCATGTCTTTTAGAACTATAACATTACTTCACTTGAGCAGTTATTAGGGCTGCAGAGATGTAACTACAATTGCTAAATGGGATAATGCAAAATGAATGAAGTGAGAGAACCCCTGGAGGCTTCTTGATGTTTACTCTTTCAAGTAATGCACTCTGCTAAGTCTGTCAGCTCATCACAACAGAGAATTATTTAGGGAACCGTGTGAACAGTATTGCTTCACAAGTCTTACAGCCACCCAGAATATAAAGTGTGTATTATACAATGCAACTCATAAATAGACATTTCCCTGTTTTTTGCAAACCACTCTCCCTACAATGGTTTATCTCATCACAGCAGAGCAAATGCGAAAGCAAAGATGTAAAGTAGCAGCACACTGTTGTGCTTTATAAGCTATTTGCAAACTATTTACTGGTATAAAGAAAGCTAAATTACTAGGCTTATTATCACTTACATTCTTCTGAGGATAGATTAAGACTGTGACGTTTCATTCTTACACAGTATCTTTTAATAGGCCAGCCACAGTAATTCCATTGCTTAATGTTGCTACGTGTTTTAACTCTGAATATATTTATGCAAAAACAATTAGCTTCACAGCATTGTAGGTGTATGAGACATATGTCACAACTTAAGGATGTGCAATCCTCTTGAAACCATTAAGATCACTTGTAGAAAGAATTGGCACCGTTATTTTGTGGCATTTTTACACATATGCTTAAAAGACACCCATACAGTAGTATCTATTGCTAACAGAATAGAAATATAATTTCGAAGTGAACAGAATAGACATATGTATTTGAAGTGAAATATCGTATATATGATTTAATAGCAATAGAGCAATTTTTTTTATTATTATTATTATTATTATAAAGGCTAATAGTCCCTCCAAAGTAAAGGAAGATCAAGGCACATTTTCTAGAACTCTTCTAATTTCTCCAAGGCCAGGTGGAACAAGAAGTAGCCATCAGCTCCTCCTCTGAACAGGCAACAACTTCTGATGTTCAATAAGAGGAGGAGGCAATGGGAAATCAAAGACCAGTCTGTGACCTTCCAGGTCATGACAGAAGAGCTATGCATGTGCAAAGGCATAGTAAACCAAGCCAATAACGTTTACCAGGATACACAGTGGCACCTGCACCTGATCCCTGGACTATCAAACTTCTTTTGATTACAGAATCCCAGAATCCCCAAATGGGTCAGGTTGGAAGGAACCACACTGGGTCATCTGGTCCAACCTCCCTGCTCAAGCAGGTTACAGACAAGCATTCTTAAGGATTGTCTGCTTCCAGTCACAGCTATCAACACTGAACATTTAAATGCAGAATCTGGGCAACAAGTATGTCAGTATCACTGGCCTTCACACCATCTCAAATTTTTTATGTTAAAGACTAGGCACTGTGAATAGGAAGTGGGAAGAAAAGGTGACTTCTATAACTGTGGTTTGAGATAGAGGTCATAAAATCCTCTTCTTTTTTAAAGTTGGAATAAAACATTGGAACAGGCTTCTTAGAAAGGTTATATAGTCTCCATCCTTGGAAATTTTCAGTATCTACTTGGACAATGTCTTGAGCAACTCCAATTTAATGCTGGCCTTGCTATAAGGAGATGAGCCTGGAGGATCTTATGAGATTCTATCTCATATAATGGTTCAGTGATCCTATGATTTTTGGGGTCAGACAGGCTGCCTGTAAGCCTAACTTTTACCTTTGGCATCAATTACAAATGAAAATAATTCAATCTTTTCAATGTGTCTTTTACTGGATTAGACAATGGAGGAATGAGAGACTGAGGTTATAGCTTTTTACTGGAGGATGTCAGTACAGGCAGAGTTGCTGTCTGCTGAAGTCCTGCAATGAAAATTTTACCTTTGAAAATAAATTCACAGATTACAGATTTATTTCAGGTTCACAGGAATGAACCTGATGTAGAATCTTAGAGTACAGTGTTAGGAATATTATTGCTTCCATTTTCTCCTGAACCATGACATGGAAGGGACAAAATATGTCATAATTACCTTCTGTCTCTTCTCTGAAGACTCCAGCATGCTTATTTTGAAACAATTGGAATCAGAGACTTTGATGTCAGTGTCACGATTACAAAACATACAGATTACTATTTCCTTCCTGTTACCGTAATTCTTTCCTTTCACTTATATCTTATTCCACTGATGTGTCTGAGAACAAACTGTTAATGTACTTACACGCTCTGGGTGACAAAGCTCCATTGTGAAGCAGTCTGTTTGGTATTCTATGTTTAGCATTGCTGTGGTTATTTATTATTTATTCCCATCTCATCATCCTATTACAGGCAATAAATATATAAAATTGCAGAGCCTGATGTGTTCTTTGACTGTCCCCAAAGTCAATACAGTCAAATACATATCCAGGTGAATGATGAAATATTAAAATAAATATGCAACAAGCATCCATAGGAAATGTTACTTCAGTCTTCAGTCCTGTGTTTGGACAGAGATGGCATTCCCTGATGAAAAAGCTTCTTAGCATCAGGCTTTGTTACTGTTGACTTGTTTTGGGGGAATGAAGATGTTTAATTCAAATGTGCAGAGGAAACCACAATCTACACATTTCTTTTGTTCTACCTCTAAAGGAAATCAGAGAACTCTAATGCGTTCCCAGGTAGAGAAAGTGTAGTTTAAATGCTTCTTTCACATATGGCATTAGTCCTCACTCCCTTTTTTTTCCCTTCTGCTGACGAAAACAACTCTTGTCTTCATTTCTTCTCTCTTCACATACTTTTCTTTTCCAGGTCTATTATACATTTCCTAATTCTTGTTTATCTAGGTGACTTACAAGAACTTCCTTAAACAAGCTTATTTTTTCATATCTTGCTATTTAATATATTAGTCTCACAATGGCTCTGTGAAGTGAAAAATCACTATAATTCACAGGTAGAAAACTTGAGCACAAATCCTACAAAATAATAGATCTTCCTGGGATAAAAATCAGTGAGGGGATTTTAACATCTCTTCTTCCACAGAAGACCTTAGTCATTAAATAATAGTTTGTTCCACAGCGATCTGAGTGAAGAAGGGAGATGCAATCCAAACCTCCTCTGGATGCTGTGCAGCTATTTAGAAAATAATGTCACTGGATCATGGAATGCACAACCAAGTCCTCTGTGCTTAAGCATGGAATGCTTAAGGATCTCCTGCCTCTCAGTTCAAGTGCAGATTCCTCTTATGAGATAAGAGACCTCCATTTCATGTGGCATTTTTAATACATGGGGCACTGGTTTCTCTACCTTTGCAGATTCCCGTGGCTCCTTTTGGCTTCCTCTGGCTCCTGTTCCCTGTCAATAATGTGATGGTACCATCTTACCCTTTGTTACTCTTCCAGCTCAATGTCTGGAGCCCCAAGCAATTCTTTTAGAATACAAATAAATAATAATAGAATTTACAGACTGTATCTGTTCTTGTCCTCAAGGCATTATACCCCAACCCTTCAGTCTTTCACTATGTGAATTCAAGGAAAAACATTTTCCTCTGACAAAAAAAATCCACCCAACCAACGAACCCAAAAAAACCCACAATCAAAAACCCCAAAACCAAACCCGAGCTATGGAATGAGTGAAATTGGTATATTCATAATGAAGTCTCTATTTAACTTTGTCATAAATCCAAAATTTGGATTATCTAGAATATTAGAAGCTTTTTTAAAAGATTCCATGCTGTTGCTTAAAAATTTAGAAGGTTCCTTCTCTAACACTATGCCACCACAGTGCAGAGAACATGAATGACAATCCACTGGTTTCCAGATTGCATAACAGTTGTTTTTATCTTCTGATAAAAAACCCACAGAAATTGCAAGGAGACGGTCAAAACTATAATATATGATATCAAGTCAAATGTTTCATGTATTTAAAACACAGTCAAATCTAAGCAAGCAAAACTATCAAAACATCTCTGGCACCACCTACAGAATTAATTCAGGATTAGTTTCAAACATTTTCTGCTGAAGGAAAAAAAATTAAATAAAGACAGAAAATTGAAGAGTGTCCCCCTCCCCCCAATAAATAAATAAATAAATAAATAAATAAATAAATAATTTCAGGAACTAGAATTATATGGGTGCTCAGCCCCCTACTGATGAAGTGCTGCTTATTAGTAGCTGCTGTGCTTTCCATGCAGCATATTCAAACTCCAAAGTGTGCTTACATGCTTGTGAATGTTCTCCAGGAAATGATTAAGTGACAAGATACAATCTGTAATGTGGGGAAATCAGTCTTTACTATGAAGAATTCACTTTCTAGTACTGAAAGACTACATATATAGATTAATCACATTTTCACAGCTGGATTTTTGAATAGAGCCTCATTAAACTGGTATAAATATACACCATATTGTTGTGCATGTTTTTGGTTTTTTCATCAGCATCAAGATCACTTTGGTGCACAAGAATGCTGTTTCATTATATCCACTCCAGCTGTGCTCTTCTTCCAAAGTCCTAGCACTTGCCAAATATAAAATATAGCACTTGCTCACAGCAGTAAGTTGGTAAAGTTTGATTGAATGAAATATAATATGAGAACAGAGTAGATAAGGTAAAAAATGAACTTTAGAATAAAGAGAAATTTTGGTCACAAGTATTTTTTGTGTCTTTGCTATGCACTAAGGGTGCTGTCCTTATTACCATAAACAAACTAGACGCTACTGAGTCCCCATAACAATGAAAGGAAAAGTAAATGTTTTGACCAAAATGACAGACTACAGCAGAAAATCCCATATGACATCATCATGGTGGTGTAAAAAGGCACAGAAAGAGAAGGTTACACTGCTGATATTGTGCTCAGAGCTCTATGAGGAAAGTGTTTCACAGTAACAGTGATCTGAAAAGCTCAGTAAGATCCTGTGCTTTAAGTATGAGTGTAAATCTTAGTGAAAATCAAAAAATTAGCTCAGTGATGTTCAAGGCAAAATATGTCTTTAATTTCAACAGGTTCAGATTTCATTTATGCATTCCTTAGAGGTAAAACAGGTACTTTAATGTCTTCCATATATAGGGCCATTTTACCTAAAACAGAGGGCAAAGCAGGAGTCAGCCTAGACCCTTAGGGGTTTGCAGTCCCAAAGGAGCAGCTGCTGGGCTGGGTGCCCTGGAGGCAGCCAGGGCACTGCTGGCAGATGAACTCCTGCCCTGCAGGTCTGGCTTGCCCTTTGAACTGTTTATGCTGAGCTGAACCAAGTGTGCAGCATTTCTGTCTCAGGCTGGGCACCTCACTGGGCACTTACAGAAAAGAAGCAAGGTTTGAATAGACTCCTGGAGTATCTTAGCCAAAATCTCTGGTTTTCAAGGTGTTTTATATTTTGCCAGCTAGCACTTTTATCCCCAAAGTTATTGTGTAGTCTCCAGGTAGGTATAAGATTCAACAGAATTGCTGTATATATTCGTATTTAGGTTCTTTACCATTTTTATGGGTATATAAAATGTCTATAAGCATTCTTTTTTGATACTCTTTATTGAAAGTAGCTCCCTCATGAAATAATTTCAGTTGATTGCACACTGATGTAACTCAGAGGGAAATTAGACTTGAGATTGATTTTACATCCTTGCATTTCCTTACAGATTTTTCTTTTTTACCTAAAACAAATTATATATAACCATTACATTTTGAATTGAATGAGTAATTATTAAACTCGAGATTGTTATGATCCCATTAAAATAAGCCTATTCTTGTAATAAAAGCAATGATTCACTGTTCACAAGTGAGTGTAGACCACTGACGTTAAATGCTAATCCTTCCGCCAAACCAGAGCTAGAAAGATTTTCTTTATGAGCTGCAATACAAAATTCCAGTAAACAGTGTAGGAGTCTCACAAATATCACTAACTAGAGAGACCAAGTCCCGTGTTGTCACAGAGGACATTGGAGAGTACATAATCCCATCCAGAGTGTGGGGAAGTAAAGGAGAGGTTTAGCTGATGGACTGCTGAGTGTTATCCATGAAGCATCCAGTTTCATGTCATGGAAACAAGGGTGGCAAAGGAAGGGCATGACAGCCTCATTTGTCAGTGGGTTCTTCCAGGTGCAGCATGTTATATTTTTAACAAAAGCAACATGCTTTTGTTTGTGGCTGAACAGTTGAGTACCACTGACATTATCTCCTTCTGTCCAAAAAACCCCAAAAACAAAACCAAAAAACCCAAACAAATCTGTTGAATGACTGTGACAGGAAAAAAAAAAAATGGAAAAACCAATCTCTTGTCTATTTTCAGTTCGTTTGCTTTGTACATTTGATAGCACTTTTGATAATATCATTTTCACTTTCTTCTCTAAATTAGGATGTTTTCTCTCTTCTTGAGGAAGAAAAGTTTATGTCAATCAGGCTCTAGTTATCTACTCTATTTTATTACGTCCATAGCAACTATTGTTACTTACTCTGAAAGGTCAAAACAAATAGTCGCTGGTGAAACTGCAATTTCTTTCATAACAAGAAGTTTTTGTAGAGAATAAGTCAGTTTTGCATGCTCTAGGTGGGTTTCATTCAATTAATTTGACATACCAATTAATATGGGCCACATAGTAGGTTTTGTTATTGCAACAATTAAATAATACTTTCCCTTGATTGAGATGATGATTTTAAATTGCTCACTTAGCAGTTAAAAGGTCTGCCAGTTACAACTCAGCTTCCTGCCATCCATGGATTAGGTGTTTTTTGGGATGCTACAGAAAATGATTTTCATATAACTGTTTTCCTCTGAATTCGTGGATTTGCTGTAAATGTCACTAGTGAGAGGGAAGTGATCTTATACTCTTGACTGAGTAGTTTTTTGGCAGACTTCTTAGCAACCCTGCATACTCTCTATGACAGAGTGTTGATTTTTAGTCTTTCTGTGAGATTGAGTGGGGATGGAGAGAATTGTTTTCTTTTTCCCTTTTCTTTTGTGTTTCCAAGCAAGTGTTTCCAACTCTTGTCATATTGGCAGTGAATATTACCCATTTGTTTTAGGAAGCAGATGCACTTCAGAAAGTTTTTACTGATTTTATAGTGAGGTTACATTATGTTTTCTTCTTTTTTTTTTTTTTTTCCTTTGGAGCCTTTTTAGTATTGTATGGTCCTCTAACAAAACATTACAATTATATCATAAATTTGATCAATGGGCTTGAAGAGTAAGCAATGAGAAATTTGTATGATGCTACAATCTGTGACTAAGGTGACTCATGCTCCAACAAAGAAGATGAATGACTTTAGTGATAATATCCAAGTGGAGTATTCCACTAAACTCCTGGCACTGACTCATTGCTTGATTAGATATGGCACACAACAGCTCCACTGAGCAGAGAGGGAGCCTTCAAGGCTTTTCTTATCACAGACCTTCAGAAAACTCTACAAGGCAGCTGATCCATTCTTATTGTTCCCACTGCCATCTATACCTAATTTTTCACTGCATTGATATTGTATAGATCTTCTAAAATACATTTACAATAGGTAGATGTGTCAATACCACTCTTAGACACACAAGTTTAAGCTAGTTTTCAGCTACCTGTGGTCATCATTAGAAAGAGTTATGGGTTTCAGAAGTTACTTGTGGATTACACACTTCTCTGAAACTTAAATCTACACATATGCATGTATGTAATCCAATATAAATATATTACAATGTATTTCTGATTTCAAAAAAACTGGAAGTATGACAAATCTGAATCTTGAAGCTGCAAATTAGTAACTTTTCAAACTGGGAGCTTTAAAAGGATATTTTCAAGCTTCTTTATCCTGAAATTTGAAAAATTATACTGCTTTGTGTAGAGTAGACGGTACATGTTAACTTACACTGTCTCACATAGCATATTGCTAATAAAAATAGAATAATCACAGCCTCTTAAAAGTGAAATGGCATCTTAACCTAAATTAGCAGAAAACAGCTGGAAAGAGATTTTGTTTCATAAATTAAAATACTGAAATGTCTTTTATAATTATGAGGAGATACTACAGGGCCTAATAAATCATGTGGTAAAATTTGCCATAATAACATCACTTTCTAAAAAGGTAAGATTTTAGGCAATATTTATTTTGCTAAGCCTAACCTAAAATTTATTGTAATTAAAGCCTTTTCTAACTCCAAGGGGGAAAACAGCTCACTCATTTCCTCTCTTCAGCAGCCTTTCATACATCAGAAGTGTTCCATGTCGTGGTTCAGAATTCTCTTTCTTCCACTCAGCAAATCCTCCATATCCTTCATGAAGAGCAGAGCTTCAAACTTGCACAGCACTTCAAGCAACTTTTGAAGAGGAGGGAAGATGATGTGTTGTGTCGCTGTGACTCTCTTCATGTGCTCCAGGCTGTCCATCTGTGGCTCTGGAGCACGACACCATTGTGTAACATCCATCGTATTGGCCATTATAATCACAAAATATTTCATTTCCAAAACTGTCAGCTTTTCTGTTCTCCATTCCATACTACTGAAGCAGGTTGTCTGAGTCAATCTTTCATTTACTTTGTTATATATGATAGTGTGTTAAAACTGTTTTTTTCCAGTTTGTCAAGATCGTTTTGAATTCTATTTGTCTTTCAACACATGTGCAGTCCTTCCCTTATTGAACATCATTGTCTGCAATTTTCTAGTCTCTTATTTTCAATTGTTCCAATTCTTTGATTTATTAATACTGTTTCTTACAACTCTAAAATGAATATGACAAAATGATCCTGCTTCTGCTGATCCCTAAGCAGCTCATTAAGTCTGCACTACAAAGTTGAAGTATTTACAAAAAAACCCACAAAATATTTATCTATAATCAATTAACCCAAAATACACTCCTGGACACAGAAGACATCATAATTTTCCTTTGGATAATATATAAATAGCATCAAAATAGTCTAAATGATTGCATGAATAACTGATTTTTAATTTTGGCTAAATGTTTTTTCTTGTAGCAAAAAAATAAACAAAAGTTTTTTTGCAGTCAAATAAAATGCTTACTAGACTTATCCAGAACATTAATTTGGGCATTTGGTTTGTTTATTATTCTTGGGTTTTGTATTATTCAAAAATATACAGTGAGAAAATGTATAATTTAAATACCTATTTTAATTAATAATTTTTTTCTATTTTTTTTCATTTTCATTACTTTCTGAAACCAATGATGGTTACTACATTACTTTTAAAAAGAAACCGTACAATGAGAGGGTTAAACACTGAAATAAGACCACTAAGAAGGTTGTGAAATCTTCAACCTTAGAGACTTTCAAAACTCAACTAGACGAGGTCCAGCACAGATGGATCTAATTTTCATCTAACCCTGCTTTGAGTAGCAGGTTGAACTATACCACACACAGAGCTCCTTTCCAGTCTATATGTTCCTGTAATTCAATGTAAATTTAAGGAAGGACGTGCATATTAGGATGGAAAAAAGCAATGATTTGCCTACTTGATAAACGTCAGTACCCATTGTTCCAAAATTCATAAGCTAGTATTTTTGTGCCTGGTGTGCTTGTTAAGCACAGAAATAGATATGTTTATTAGCTGAAGGCAGGAGGGGCAGAGTTCTTGAACACCTCTAATTGCAGGGAGAGGGGCTGCAGGGACAGGGGCTGCAGGGACAGGGGCTGCAGGGACAGGGGCTGGTGTCCCGTGGGCCAGACACGGACTGTGGGCAGGGAGGGGAAGCCGTGGGGGTGGCAGCAGGGACTGTCAGGGCTGGCTGTGCCCCTCCCCCAGACCCGGCACACCTGGGTCTCATTCAGCATAAAAATGACACCCACCAGCACAGATCACAAAGCTTCAGCATCCTGGTGTGAAGGCCCCGGGCAGCTGGGCTGCGAGAGCACTGCTGTTGTACCACGGCCAGTGAATCCACCCCAGTGAGCAGGTCCCAGCGGATGGAGGGGATGGAGCCCGGGGGATGGAGCCAGCAGCTGCATCTGCAGCAGCCAGCAGTGCCAGCTCCCAGCCACGTGCACCCACCTCAGCCTCTGCTGCTGGGTCTGGGAGCAAGGCTCTCCCCCTGGCCCCGTCTGTGCACACAGCAGGGAGGAACTGGCTGCTCAGCCTTGCACTGGAGACAGTGCGTGCTAACAAACCCGTGGGCCCAGTTTGGTTCCTAGGAGGGAAGGCAGAGCGACGTGCAGCTGTATCACCTGAGGCCAGGGGTGACAGGTGCCACTTGGCGGGTGCCAGAGGTGTTCTGATTGCAACCACGCTCTCCTGCTTGCAATGGAATTTTTTAATGGCTTCAGGAACTGCCATCCTCAGCTCACACACTTTGGTAGATGTTGCCTCTGAGGCGTTATTCTTCACTAAGAATTTACTCTTCAACTGCTCATCCTACTCAGTCTCTGTGCACCAGGGTGTGAAAATCTACACCAATGAAGGGCATAATTCTGTTCAGCTTGCCTTTTTTTATTATTATCCAAAGCTATTTCCCTTTTTTAATGACTTCGCTGGTCACCTGGATATGTCCAGCAGGGAATTGATACCACGTTCTTGGAACTACGTACTGAATTGTTCATGGATTGTCTCACCCCAATCAGTGTCCCTGGTATTTGCTAGAAACAGTTGAAAATTTTCTGGTAAAGCTTTCCTAGTAGAAAATATTTTAAATTTTTTATCTTCCACCTTCCTACTGCAACTAGCCATCCTGTCTGAGAGAGGAGCAACAAGCTATGCGAAAAAATCTGAGAAAATTCACTTTCAACAAATACTCTGTGAAAGAGTGTGTGTGGAAAAACCTGCTTCCAAAGTCCAAAATCTATTTGAAATGTACTTCATATGAGCTTGAATTCAGAGTTGAACAGCTTTACTTTTGCTCAGGGACAGTGTCATGGTTAACTAATGATCAGCCAGATCTTCTGAAGTAAAAAAAATTATGAATTTATGAATTTATGAAGAAAAAAATGAGATCAACACATAAATTATAAGCTATAGTTTACAGCTATATAGACACTCAATAATTTCAGTCCACCAGCTTTTCACATCTCTTTTGCAAAGGAAGTGTGTCAGCGTCTCCCTTTAGGGGCTGTCTCTCAGCACACTCTGTGGCCTGTCTGCTTTTCCAGGCTTGTTAACCAGAAGTGAGTAAGGTGTGTTATCCTCTGGACCTCAGTCGAGGTGATACTTCCACAGATTTAACACCTGCAAGAATGATTTGATTACCGTCTAGTGCCTCCAGTTCCTAGAGGAAATGATTTTGTCAGGCACAGATTGCAACAATATTAATGGTTCACTCACTTACTGCACTGGTCATGTCTGAATGCACTGTTCTTTAAAATGCTCATTCCTCCAAAACAACACCTCTCTCAGGATAGTCTGAGGTGCAAGCAGACTGTGTGTGTAACTTGCATGTATTCTTACATGCTCTAATTCTCCACATGAAGAGGGAGATTGCCTGTATTAGGTCCTGCTTGCCCTGCAGCATTGCTGATAATGCTGAGAATTAAATTAGCTCAAATTAGCCCAGTTTGCCTGTACAGTTCACATTCTTCCCACTTGGCATGTTTTGCTTTCATTTAGATAATCTGCATAATTATAAACCTTCAGCTGATTCCTACTATATTGTAAGAATTGTTGAAATCTCATTGCACATTTTGGAGCTCTAGTAAATGCAGTAAGCAGAAGTCTGGATGTTCAAATCAGCAATATATGACATGGAAATTCATACTCAAAAAATAAAATAGAACGGATCAAGAAAAGACCTGGATAAATTTAGTAAAAAACAGAACCAACAGAGACAGAAAAACAAGATTTTTTTCCTCCACTCTCTTCAGTGAGGTTAGCAGCGAATTTTTGCTTCCTTACAGGATCGTTATGAATTTCAGATTCTAGCATCTTTGTATACCTCCCAGTAAGACTGCTCTGTACAACAAGTAAGTTTGCTCAGTGCAATAGTAGTAGAGTATAAGAGGTCAGGGGTATACATTTCTAAAAGAGCAGAAAAAGTTTGACCATGAAATAGTGAGAAAATTAGAACTTTTTATTCCATACTGACAGGAGCCAACAGGTGAGATTACACAGATAAGAAACATTATTAAAGAAATTAACCTCTGTAAATAAAAACAAAGACATGTTATAATTAGAAAGAGGCATTACCAATAAATTGCAAAAAATGAGACTTCATTAGAAGAAAATAGAAGTGAAATGCTCACTTTTATTTTCCAACATTCATATTTTAAATGCTTACTTAATTTTTCACCTCTGCTGGTAATAAAATAGAAGCTATAATTCAGAGAGTCCCAGAAGAATCATGGCGTTTTTTGTTAAAAAAAACCCCCAACAACAGCAACAACAATAAAAGGAGAGAGTAGAAATACAAAACTCTTGGGTTTTTTTTATCTGCATCAAAGTTGCTCCCATATAGTTGCACTAGCTGAGGTGTGGTTTTAGTTGTTAGGTGATTAATTTTAAAATTTCCTAGAAAATTTTGAGACCTTACAGCCAAAAGGTTGCATGACAAGGAAACAATATTTTGTAAAGGCTTTCATGGTATTAGATGGAAAACAGTGTTTTGACTGTCTAACAATGGCAATCTGGGAGTAACTGTCTCATACAAGGAGCCTGGTTTTATTTTATGGTTAAAGCTGATTTTGGCAGAAAGGCAAAATTGTAAATGCTGAATATAAATGTGGTATTTATGACACCATTGTAATGAAGATTTCTCCATGCAATGAAATTTAGTATAGCAAAGGGCTTCTCCAATAACTGTGCAAATAAAGTTAAATCAAATGAAAAACCATTAAACATTGTTAAACCTTCCAATTCTTCCAGAATAAACAGTTAGAAGTCAAGATCTAAATTCCATATTTTAATTGCTTATTAAACTATAACAGTTACATACAAAATATGAAAATGTCCAATGTAAGAGATATATATTTAATTAATCATGGATGTTTAAATTTACAGTTGCAAGTAACCTACCACCAATGACTAACCAGAAAAATAATTCAGATGAAGCTTTTTTGCAGCCACATCTACCATCTTTGTAACGTATTTTTTTAGTGACTTAGAATTCATTTAACTACATAGTATAGTGTGCTTTCTTGCTCCAAGATAGGTTTAATGTTAATTCATACTCTCAGGAAAAGAGTAAGTGACCGTTTGCTTCCCATGCTAATGGTCACCTGCAGGTGGGGAGCAACAGCTATCTGCTGACTGAGAAAAGCATCTTCTCACGTCTCTCTCTCCCCCTGAGAGACATCCCTAAACTTTGTGTATGTTGTCTTTCTGTATAGAATGTAGTAACCTTTACTAATCTTTCTGAGATATTTTCAAGGTCAGTGAAAGGAATGGCATGTACAAGAGCAGAGCTCTAGGATTTAATAAGATTTGTGGCAAGTAAATCACAATCAATTTCTCAGAAATATTATTCAGCCAGCCCACCAGTCATTTTCACATCTCCGTTATGCAAGGATGAAAAGCATATTGGCTGTGGTGAGATACAGCACCCCTTTTCTACTTGGAGTTTTCCAGCACTTGCTGCCCACCAGGAATTCATACACTGTGGGTGTGCAACTTCTCTTCCCAGCTAGCAGGAAGAGCAAGAGCAGTGTCTGATAGGACCTGAAGACAACTCCTTCTATGCTCCACCCACTCAGAGGACATCCTGCAGCAAGTGTCTTTCTCACCCTGCCTTCAATGGTGCTGTATTTAATAGTGTGGCTGCGACCTTTTCTGTCATCACACTTTAAACATTTGTGTTTCTAACATGACAATGTGAAACTTTAGTTAACTACTTGTCTCTAATTTTGTTATCTGATTCCTTTCAATTTAAAAAAAAATTAACTTTTAGTTAACTACTTGTCTCTAATTTTGTTATCTGATTCCTTTCAATTTTCAAAAAACAAACAAAACTGGTTATTGCTAGAGATTGTTGTTAAGACGAAGGCTACTTGAATTTTATTGTCAGAATTTTGGAGATGTAATGAGACTGGGACGGACACACACACACACACACACACACAGGGGGAATGCACATATAATCAGAGAACAAATGGGGGAAATCTTACGCTTTACTGAGGTTGGTGCTCCCTTCACTGCTTAATCAGTGCCCCTCCTGAGGATCACAGCTAAAGTCTCTCTCAGATTTTGACCTCAAACTGTAAGAGAATTTTAGGCATAACTTTGACCTAAAAGTTGTAAACTGAACTGCTCTATTTTTTTATAGTTAAAGGAAATGCAAACTTCTAAGGTAATACTAGTAGAAGTTCTCACATTGAAAAAAAAAAAAAAAATCTTATCTTGATTTTACAATTTTTGATGTATACCATACAGCTTTGCTTTCAGGTTTTTGGAAACAACATAAAAGTTTGTGCAATTCTAAGAGTCAAAATATTGCACACAATCCCAATCCAGCTTTCCTTTTTTTTTCCCATAAAATAATCTGGCTAATTTCAGACATAATTTTGGTTGGGAAAAGCAGCTCAGAATTTGTAACAACTGTAATATATCTATTCAGACCAAAATAAAAAACCTTAAAAATTCATCCATTTTTCAAAATCCCGTTACTGCCAATGTCTTTGCCAGAGCTTCAGGCAAAATTTCACAGTGGGACTGACACAAGTGAAACAATAACATAGCAATACATACAACATTGATGGACGTTCAGAAACACCTGTGCATTGAGACTTAATTTATATTCTCATAGCAAAACATTCAGGTATCAAGAATATTGAAACTGACCAACAGTGGAGCATTCAATTGTACAGCGTAAATAATGTGTTGGAAGATGATGATATTCTGTATATTTTAAGGCTCCAGCTTTCTCATGTGTTAAAGTAATCAATCCCACATGCACTATAAATGTCAATTACTATATATGAAACTTAATGTAAATTTTCCCTCTTGCAACAAGAAAACAATATTATGTAAACCTGGAGAAAAGCCACCATAGAGTACTAAAATGCTTTCAACAGTTAAGCAGGAAAAACCTATCAACAAATGCAAGAATAATGATCATTTAAGCTGTTACAAAAAGATTAGCAACAGTCCTTTCTTGCCATATGCATGTAGTTATTTTTACTGTACATATTAACATTCATCACCTTACAATTTCCCATGTATATGAATAATTATAATCAGGAAAGAAACAAGATTATTTTTAAAATTTATGCAAATACCCAAGCATTTTGCAGCATGGTAGATTTTCCTTAAAATTGTACAGCAATCTTTCAAAAAAATAACATAGCTTTAACTCTAAATTGTTGCTACTGTATCTTTTGACACCTTGTTTTAAAGATTTCTTGGTTTTAGCCCAAATATTATGAACATTTAAGCTAATGCTACTAATTTTTAAGCATATTTTTCAGTGATTTCTCTTTTTTTTTCCTTTAGTAATCCAAATAAAAACCTGTCCATCTATTTCCAGTATGATACTTAAAGAATGAGTTAAGATTTAGTCAAGTGTTCCTTAAAGCATTTCCAAAATACATATCTTTATTAACATTTACAGGCAAAACAAAATACAACTGAGAGCCTCATTCTGGAGCATTTTGATGCTTACACTGTTCACCAAGGTTGGAGAGATCCCAGAGGCACGACTGCAGGAGCACCTTGTTCCAGCAGGTTAGACTTTGAACCAGGCTTTCTCCCTGTCTAATAACTGAGCTCTCTCTCTTGGGTCCTTGACAGGAGATAGAAGGAACAGGCTGCCCAAGAAGATCCAAGAGGCTGTGGGTAAGTGCACTCCACTGTGATGAGTCTCAAGTTCATGTCTTACCCAGGCCAGGACTGTGAGTGAGTCTAGTTATATCACTTTCTGAATGAGGGTCCCATTACTTGAGCTGTGAGTTATCAAGAGGTTCTCTCCATCTCTTTCTGTCTGATCATCATGACCAGCAGTTTCAGCTTAGAATAAAGAAAGCTCTACCAACAAAAATGTTACTCAAAAGAGGTTATTCCTAAAAATCCATCCAACTCAACCCAAACAAAACAAAAAAAAAACCCAAAATATCAGTTCAAATCAATTATCAACATACCCTTCCTCAAAA
>VZRO01007917.1:150654-167433 GCA_013397915.1 Daphoenositta chrysoptera
AAAAAAAAAAAAAATCCCATTCACCTCCACTTAGGAGGACAAGAAATTAGGCACATTATTTATTCACATGGAATTTGTCAAGCATTAAGGTAGCAAATCAGGTTGGCATCCATCTATCATTTTAAACAGGGAACAGATAGTCCAGTTATTTGGAACATGGTATCAAAATCACATTATTTAGGTACTTGGCTTTCAGAGTTGACCGGGGATCATTAAAAGTTTGGAAGATGCTGAAGAACTTAAACCAAATTAGTATTATTGCTACTAAAATTTTTAATGAGTTAAAAACCTGAACTCATTAAGTTTGGACTTGATCCCATGCTTTTCAGCAGGTTCGCTTAAGCTATAAATACCCAAGGGGTTCAGTTCATCCTCCAAAAGGAAAATGTGGACTATGGTTTGTCTGCATCTCACAAAAGGTGAGTGAATATTCTTGACGATTAGCCCCAAGAAGAACACACCATTGAATTTGCCCTGAAGCATTCATTGAAATTATGACATTTGTACGGGGAAAGAAAGTACATCAAAGGCTATTTAACAGCTGTGTTCTTATCAGGATGTCCCACAGCAAAACTTACAAGGTGATGTGTGGTGGGATGTTGGCACATAAGATTTTTTTGTTCTTACACGTTTCACAAAGTAACTGCTATTTGCCATAGAGACACAGCACTGGAATGGATTTGGCCTGGACCAACAGAGCCCTTTTTTATTAATTATTCCTTCCTACTAGCTCCTAGTACCAGAATATCATAATCTGTCTTTATAAATCAATTATTTTTATCCTTCTGAAAAATCATGAAACATATCCTATACAGTGAAAAGACAAGCAGAGTTTTAATGTTGAATAATGACAGTATTGTGTAGGCCAGGTGGTGTCCACTCCACAGTGTATAACAGGTTTCTAATTTATTTATAAATGAAGTCGATAACCCTAAACTCTAATAAGGGAAAGAAATAATCATTCCTGCCTGAAAAGAAGAAAATTCTTTGTTCCTTGACGCCCCATTGGTTAGGGTGGCAGGGCATAAAATCCTGAGATGAACTCAGAATCAAAAGGGGAAAGCAGTATGTGAGCTTACTTGATTTCCTTCTTTGCTTCAATGAGAATGTCCTCTCCTGCATCTTCGGCTTGCTTGGAGCCTGCAGGAAGAACCAGAACAGTGAGGTCTGGAAGAAGGTGGAATTCCCTGCTGTGGGAAAACCTACAGAAGGCCCAAGTCACAGCCACTGTCCTAAAGTACAAACAAGGATGAGGGTGAGGTCTTGGTTCTGTTCCTGAAAACGGAGCCACTCAGTACACCCCTTAAAAACTGCACAGGAATCTGTATAAACAAAGACCAGTGTTGTGGTGTATTTTTTAGTTTTCATTGTTTAATGTCCTTTCTCCCTTAAATGGTTTGTCCCTTGTTTCCCCCTACATAGTTAGTTCCTCCCTGGACTTTGTACCCCGTCCTGTTCCCTGTCATTCCAGTTATCAAGTCTCCTCCCCTGAACTTTGTGCCTCCCTTTGTTCAAGAAAATTCTTTGTTCCTTGACGCCCCATTGGTTAGTTTAAATCACTCCACTCCCCATTGAACCTATTTTATGACAATCCTACCCTGGACCCTCCCATGCTACAATTTTATTGGTTACTTTGTTTGCACTGCCCCCTGGAACCTCCCCCCCTTAAAAGGCCTTCTACACTTGTTCCCTGACTTTGTCCCTGGACCCTCCCCAGAATAATCCTTTCCCCAACCCCACATGGAGTCCTCCCTCTCATCTCTTGCCCTGGCCTGCGCTCCCGTGTCACCTGGCCCACGCTGTCCCTACCCGCTGGCAGAGTGCGGCTGCGCCCTGCCTGTCGGAGGCCTTGGGGACACCGGCTGCCGGTGCAGTGAGGGGTCCCCCTATCCGGGCAGACCCTGAGCCGTGCCAGACCAGCTCTTTATTATCCAAATTCCTCATTCCTCACTGCTATTGAACATCCTGAGAATTTTTGTTTCTCCCACACGCTGCCCAGAGTAAATTAAAATGATAAATTGGGTTTCTCCACACAGAATTATTCTGTGAGAAGTGGTGAGGAGGTTTTTCTATGGGGATAACAGGCAGAGTGCTGGACAAAGGAGAACTGATTTTTGGTTTAATCCAAAATCTCCCAGCAGAAGATCGTGGCAACCTGGGATACACCTGGTCTCTACTGCTCCCCACTGCTAAAATCTTTCTCCTCTGAGACCTGAGCACATCAGACTTCGTAAAAGGTATTCTGGTGTAACCCAGACCTGTTGAAAGGTTTTCTCTGTAAGAAAGTCAAGCCAACCCTCAGAAAGGGCTAACGGGGAAAAAGACATTAAACTTCTGTGGGTTAATGACTGATTTGTTACTGGAGCTCCTGGGAATTTTTGTTTCTCCTGTGCACTGCCCAGAGTGTATCAAATGATCTTCCCCTAAAACCGCTGAGTGGGCAGGGGCATTAGAGAGGTGCTCCAACCCTCTCATCATTTTTGTGGCCCTCCTTTGTAGCCAAAGGAGGTCTTTTTTTTTGGAAATTAGCCACATAGATTAGATTAGTTTTCTATCTTTCTAATACTTTACCATTTGTATTTTCATCCCGTCCACTGAGAGCATACTATCACATTGCACAGAGGCTACAACTGCTCTCACATGCTTTTTGGGAACATTTTATCTTTTGTTCCTAAACTACAGTTAAGGAAATCATCACTCCAGTTCATACATTGCATAATGTACAATGTTTAGGAGACATGACATGTCTTGAAATCCTGCTACAGTGCAGCACTTATCAGTAATTTCAAAATGTAAATCTCATTTGAGAGGAAAATACTGAGTTTTCAGAAAAGTAAGAGGAAAAATGGGAGTATGCCCACTGGCTCCCTTCTGGTCTCTACTGTCTTCTATATCCCCTCGCTGTCCATCTTGTTCCTTGTAGGCATCTCTGTGCTAATGCTTAGGCAAATTATTTCTGTATACAGTTATTTTTTTCATCTTAGTATTATAATTTTGTTGTAATAACTTACTCCTAGTTCTGTGCAGAGACTTTCCATGGTTAACTGAAGTGCTGCTTGAGGAAGGGAATTGCTGGCATCACTTTAATGTAGGGGCAATCAATACAAACTTTCAGAGAGAAATACATTGGATCCATTACCTCTCTGCCTAAACAAGAAAGAACTAAAAAAATTAACTTGAGAGATCACACTGAGACAGATACTAACAAAAGAAAGTTTCAAAGAGTTTTAAAAAATACTGGTCTACACTGTCGACCTAAGGCCTGTCTATACACCTCTGTTATCCAAACTGCTTATGTGCTGGCTCTCAAAACTGCCCAACAGAGGAGCAAATCTGGGCCCGCCAAGACATTGGCCTAAATTTAAACCCCTCTGGTTAAGAAATTTGAGCCACAGGATATATAAACTGAAAAAAGCCTAATGGGCTAAACTATGCCATAAATACCTGCTTTAAAGTAGTAAGGGCAAAGTCTATCCCCTGTGATTAAACAGGTCTGTGAAGAAGCATTTTGCAGTAGCATGGCTGCTACTGCAACCATTTGTTAGGGCATTATCATAACACAGCATCTGCTCCTTTATATCCTTCTTTATAGCTCTGACTTTCAGAGAGATGTTAGTGATTACTTCACATCTTTATTATATAAAAAGAGCTGTTTGCCAGTTCAGTGTTCAGGAAAAAAAAAGTTTTTGTCAGTTACTCATCAATTTGCTCATCTGTTTGTCCTATGCAACATGATGATTTCAAGTCTGCTGACACTGTTACCCAAGGGAGTATGATTCATGCAATAATTTTCCTTCCTTCCTGTCTATTTCTTTTATATTTGCTGGAACTTTAATACATCCCATACCTATTTTTCACCTACAACTATTCTATCCCTACTAGCACTAGAGTCATTTATTAATTTAACTTTTAAAACCTTATTTTCGAATTTTAGATAGGCGTTTTATGAGTATTAGACAAATACTTTCAATTAAGATGGCATACAATTTTGGTTTTGTACCCTTAACATCCCATTCTTGCCAGGATATCTATTTTCTTTTTCTCTTCTCTTGGAAAATGAACACCTTCAAGAATAAAAATTAATATTCCTAAATACATAAATAAAATACATAAATAAAAGTCATAAATATGTTTTTGTTTATAGATTCCATTATCACCAAGACTATGAGAGAATATTAGCAAGGTGGGCAGTTTCCCCTGTTTCTGTAGGGAGATCATTTAGCATTCTCCAGGATACAAGGTCAGCCTGAGGCCTTCTGAAGTAGTCTCCTCATACTGAATCCCATAGAGATTAGAGCATGGCTTGTTCAAAAAACCCATTAGGTCCTTCTAGGTGAAGTGAAACAGGTCTTCCCATTCCTATGGCGAGGGAAAGGCAATTGAGGAAGAGACCATGTTGGCAGAGGTTTCACTTTGGTGAGCTCAAATCAGGTGAATATGAAAATGCACAGCAACATACTGATCCTGGCAAAGACAAGGGTGCCAAATCTGTGTGCTAAAATGGTCATGGCTAATGATTTCATGCTCTAAATGCAATGAGCTGAGGGAAGCATTTTGACTTCTAAAGCATTTTGACTTACAAAGCTTGACTTGTAAAGCACACCCTAATCCAAAGAGTAAAGGAACAAGGAGTAATATCTTGTGGTCAGTCTACCTCTTCAGCAGAGTGCTAGAGGCAGTGCATGAGGTTTAATGGCTTTTAACTCTCAGCACTGACCAATTTATTAAGTGTTTGCTTGCTGTTTCTGAAGAACAGTTTTCATTGTCATGATCTGATGGGTTTAGAAGTTTCCAGCTTACATGCACAACATAATTTGGGTCCCTCGCACAAGAGCTCTTGTGGAGGATTTTCCCAGAGAAAGCTGCCAGGCTGTAGGAAACACTTCTTTTTACTTTACTGTCCATTTCTGTTTTCCTTCAGATAGCTGTCTTCTCCTTTCCTTGTCCCAGATGGCTGCTCTCCTATATCCACCACTTACCCCAGAAACTTTCACTTTATCATGTGCTTTTTTCTTCCATGTATTTTTTCCTCTGCTTACTGGTTTGGTTTTCTCAACATTTCCTTCCAAGTATTAGATTAAAAAAAAAAAACAAAAACAAAAAAACAACTTCCAATAAACAAAAGCACATTTAACTTCAATGCTTCATTTCTCCCAGATCTGTTTCTATACGTGCCAGATTTGTTTCTGTACAGGGCTTCCATTTCAAACCCCTTCCCATTTGCTGTGCACAGCATCCTACAGGAACAGTCCGTGAAGTTGCAATCATCCTTCAAGGTCTCTTATGTCTCAATTACTGTGGTAGCCCTCACTTTGGCCTTTAAAAGAGCATCTTCTAGACAGCTAAATCGTGGATGAAAGTTCACAGTTACCACATCCATGCTCTTTTCTCTCTTTCACATCAAACACTTCTTATTTGTGGCGCCAGGCCTTTGCTAGAGCTGTCGTTAGTCTTTGCTGGTTTTGTGCCTCTAGAAAGGAGCAGAGCCACACCTGAATCCCCTGGAAGGAAAAAAAGGAAGTACTCTTATGTGTCTTCCCCCATAAGAGATTTGTTGTTTGGAGGCAACACCCTGCCTCAACCTGTTAAAGAGAAAATTACTGCAGTGCTGTAATTTACACACAGCCATTCTAAATGGACAGTGAAGCATTCAGAAAATCAGGAGAAATTATTCAGTCATGCTTTAGTTGTTTGCCTTTAGACGAGTCCTCATGTTTTTGAAATTTGGGAACAGAGAATCTCACATTTTTGATGCTAATTCCAGTAAAACTACACACAACAACATTGTAGGCGTTCTTTTTCATCTCACAATCCTAAATCTACGTCATCAGACCTTTTAACCAGCTTGGAAGGTCCTGTACACAGTTAAACCCACGTAAACAGAGTTAATATAAGGCCTAAATTAAATTACAGTAGATGTCAGAATATGTTAAGATGACAAAATTAGTCTGTTTTCCAGTCCTACATAGCAATGGAGCCCTCTAAGGGTTACAAAGCAAACTGATCACTTTCTGGCCAAGATATAATATGGCCATTGAAACAGTTATGTATATTCTCCACTTGATCTTTTATTTTTTGATGACCTAATACAGCTACAGTACATCACTTTACTGGGTTAAATTTAAATAAGGTGACCAGTCTAGAAGGGTATCTTCTACAGAAATGATCAAAGATAATGATACTGAACAACAATGATTGTTGCAAATTGGAATTGAATTGATATACTTCTACCTAGTGAGCATACATACAAGTAAGCCAGATGGCTCTGGTGTTGCTTAGTTGAGTATGATATTCTGATATTTTAACCTACCATTTGCTAGGCAAAATAAATAACAGTAATAATAATAGAATATTAAATTTAATGCAATTAGCATACTTCCAGCATTTTTATTCAATATTTTATGTGAAGATTCAGCTAGACTTTTAAAAGAAGTTTGCTTTTATTTGAGAGGACAAGGTCTCAATTTTTCAATTGAAAGGATTTTTGGTGACATTTGTGAGCTATAGCAGGCTGGAATTTGTCAGTATTGGTATATATTAACATACACGAGAATTAAAGAAGCAGTTAGTCAAAAAATGTGATAATAATATCCTTTCTTTCCTGTAATTTTATCTTACTTGGCACTTATATTTCTTGATCATGATAGAAACATGACAAGTTGTCTTTAAGTGCATTAATTTTACTGGATTTCACTTTATAAATACATTGATATAATTTGAAATTCATACTACAAAAAAAAAAACAATCTGAAAGAGTCCAATGTATTTCATTCCACTTAAGACTGCGTGTCTTTTTGGATGATTTCTATTAATGTCGAAGTCATAAAAAGAAAAGTCATAGAACTGAAAACAGGCGGAGAGACTTGTGGTTGTTCAGCCTGGAGAAGGAAGATTCTGGGGAGACCTTAGAGCACCTTCCAGCACCTACAGGGGACCTTCAGGAGATGTGGAGAGACGCTTGACAAACGCCTGTGGTGACAGGACAAGCGGAATGACTTCAGCCTCAAAGAGAGCAGGTTTACATTAGACATTAGGAAGAAATCCTCCACTTTGAGGATGGTAAGACACTGGAACAGGTTGTCCAGAGAAGCTGTGGAAGTTTCCAAGGCCAGGTTGGATGGTGCTCTGAGTAACCTGTTCTAGTGGAAGGCATCGCTGCCCATGGCAGCAGGGTTGGAATTAGGTGATCTTCGAAGACTCTTCCAATCCAAACATTGGTAATTCTACAAAATTCCAGTGGACTCGATGATCCTTGTGGGTCTCTTCCAACTTAGAATAATCTGTCTTTCTGTGAGTTTTTTCAGAGCTTGGAGAAGAACTTTTCTTTTGACATAAATGTATAAATTAGTATCTTCAGTATATTTCATTCAAATTAAAACTTGCCAAACTTTTAATAAACTTTATGCAAGTTAATGGTTTAGCGAACCACAGCTCACACACAAACTATGTTTTTTGTACATTTTCATGTTGTTTTTTGCAAGTATCAAAGTTACTGACAATTCAAGTTTCTGAAGGACCTCTATTTATTAATATTTTGGAATATTTTTACTTCTACTTCAAAGAGATTTACATGGAAATCATATACCATTATAATTGTCATTGGTTGCTCACATATAAATCCAGACAGCTAATTTTGCATTTTACATTTGTTCTTTCTACAACATGGAGGAAGCAGAAAACTTGTATAACATACACTATTTACTAATCTATTTGAATTCTTGATGGTAAAAATCAAAGAAGCAGTTTGCTAGAAAGAAATCAGTCTCATTAGCCTTTTTTATAAATTAGGTCTTTATAATCAGATGGATGTTGTGTCCCACTTCTTGGTAATTACTGTAGAATTAATTGTCTAATTTAGGACTTAGGGACATTGAAACAAAATGGAACTGTTTTGTTTGTGTTGATTCTGGGACTTAAAAAACCAGCCTGTGATTACTTACAAAAGCTTTCACTATCAATTACGTACAAATCCAACACCTTTAAGTAAAGCCATTAAATCTGTTTCTAAGCCCATTTTTCAACACTGCTGTGGATCGAATGTATTTAAACAACCAAAACCTTACAGTTCCCCGGATTCTGATAGAAAATACTTTGCAACAAAGAGCCAAAAGCTTCCATGTTATTTGTTTAGTACATCAGCTTCCTGATTTTTGTGCTGCTTTTGCTTGAGGACAAACCTTACAAATCACAGGCTCTCCAGGATGGCTATAGGAAGCTGATTACTCTCACTAATCCCTAAATCAAGGTGATGAGTATTTTATCAGAGACATTACTCTTACAGTTACAGACCTAAATGGTTCGTGTCTTTTGATCCTACCATATTAAAACCCTTCCAAGCTTAGTGTTCTTTAAGATCAAGGTGTATTGGTTCTGATCATATGAAAAACTTCACACCCTCCTCTGCTGATCGAAACTACTCAGGTGTGTTTACTACACAGTTCTAATACTGACAGATGAGTGTGATTTCAGTGAACAGTCCTACCCTAAATGCCTCTTTGTCCAGCTGAATCTCATTCTGCCTCCCCCTGGGTCACTATGCAAACTCTTCTTGATGGAACAAAAGGGAAGAAAGGTACACAGGATTGTATTTCTTTGATTCAGGGCTGGATTAACAAATCTATTGCAAATGACATTTGGAACCTGTCCATTTTAAGGCATGTGCCTTGTTTCAATCAGTTCTGCTGAATGCCTTGTTAATTATTACAACGTTTTCAGATGAAAGAGGCAACATATTTGATCCTATCCTGTTAGTCTCAACTTCTTCTAACTTTAGACAGTGCCAAAGAAAATAGGGGCATGATTTCAGCGGGACCACTTAAAATCAGTGCTTGTAGCAGTGCAACATATTACCAGTTACAGCTCCTTTCCTGGTGTCATCACGTCTCTGAAACTATATAAGAAAAATTCCTACAGTTCATATTTATATGAAAAAATAAACACAAATATAGGAAATATAGGGGCCTTCCTTTTGAGTCCTCTGAGATATTTTCTATTCAGTACAACACTGTTCTGGTATTAGAGCAAAACAATGGTGAAAGTATGGCCACAATTTGGAGGAACTGGTTGGAAAAAGATAGATTATAAAACAGAGGTCCACAAAACACATCAGTTTTGATTTATGAGGCTGGCATTTCTCAAGCATGTTGCATTAAAATTGCCTAATCTTGTTATGTTGTTATGTGAATGGGAATGCATGTAACTCACAGGAAGTGGGACAAAGTCCATTCAAACTGTAAGTCTATATTCTTCAAGAGGTGGCATGTGGAAAATAGAACTTGGATGAATTCCAAAGGTAAATAAAACCAGGCTCAAAACCTGGTACACAAAGGAGAACATCAAGTGGAGGACACTGTGTATAGGCCTTCTCAAATGAAATCATAAAGTCTCTGAACACTCCAAAGCACTGTTTGCCAGGTGGTGGAGAAAGTCTGAAGTGATTTCTGAGAACCTCAGTAATGACTTTAAGTTACTGCCAGCTGTCACATAACAAGGACAGATGTGGTAATACTGCATTATGCAATGGTAAATCACAAAGAAACAGAGGACATGCATAAGCTCCATCGGTTCGTGAACTAGACTGCTTTACTAAACTTTCCTGCATATTGCTCACACAATAATGTAATTATTTTTCATTATTACTTTTTAATTGTTTGAAGACAGGATCCTCCTCATGAAATGTAGGTATGAGCAAACAGGGTATTTATTCCCTTGCTGCATTAAGAAATTTTAAAACACATATATACTTCCTGACTCTAGAATTATGTATGTACCTCATCACTGCTACTTTTTAATGTAAAAAGCAAGAGTGTCAATAAACAGCTGAAACACGTAACATTTTATGCTTTCAGAGGCTACAGTCCAAGGATTCTTGGTCATTCCAAAATGCTGCAGAATTTATGAAGGTATGGTGAAAAGCTCTACAGAACCCTCTCAAAAGGAAAGCTTTGAGTCAGCTTTTGCGTGTGAGATAGTGACATCCAGTGGTGAGTTTGGTTACCTGCACTGATCACTTCCCGATTGATGGAAAAACATTAATGCTTGCATTTAGTCGAAACACATTAAAATATTTCAAACATATTTGAAAATATTAAAAATATTTATATAGAGAAATATACACAGTTTTAGTTTTCCCTAAACAAAAAAACCCCCATACTTTGATAAATTAATTATGAAAATGATGTGTTCACCAGAAGTGAAAAATTACAGAATCACAGAATGGGTCACATTGGAAGGGACCACAGTGAGTCGCCTTGTCCAACCTCCTTGTTCAAGAAAGGTCATCCTAGAGTACATTCTACAGGATTGCGCCCAGAAGGTTTAATCAAGCTTACAATAAAAGTAAACAAAAATGTTTAGCTGTATTTGAAGAAATAGAACATTTCCTACAGTACAGCTGTATTCTTTTCTATCTTGTTCACACAAAGAATCACTACTCCTCTTTTTTTCTGAAAATCTCAGTTCCTATAAAAATGGAGTTCAAGATCTGAGCTTATGATCCTCAACATCCACAAAGGAACTTTTGTAAACTCTTCCTCCATTTAGGATTCACAGCCACAGCAAATCACCATCTCATAGAGTAGATCCCTTCTTTCAAGATCCAGCTGTTGAAAAGCACTAAGACTGTCCTTCAAAGTTCTGTTTAGAATATACTCAAGCATGTAGAAGACCTCAATTCACTATCCTTCTGTGACTTTCAGGGATATGTGGGTTTTTTATTGGAGATGGAGATCAATGTACCTACTAAGCCAGGAAATACTGCTGAGGAAGAAATACTAAAAATCCCTTATTGCATCTGTTCCGTTTTGTCTAGAATAATGAAATTCATTGGTCCAAAAAGAGATGAAAATACATCCCACGTTAAGAACATGGTATTTCAGTGAATATGGAAAAAGAGCGTATTCTAGGTTCTCATTTTTGGAAAAATCATCTCACCTCAGTTATTACTTTTTTGTAGGAAACAAGGCCAACCTCAAACTCCAGCTAATTTACCAATTAATTTCTGATAATCTCTCTTTTCACAGATTATCATTATTTCACAGTGCAACAACTCTACCTTCTACTATGATAAAGTTGCCAGGTCAATATTACTTTCTCCCTTGTAATGTTTTTCCATGAAGCTGACACCATGTGCTGTCATGGAAAGACACATTAAGGCAGAAGAAGATTGAAGATTTGAGTCACTGCCTTCAAGATACACAGACCAGTAACAAATCACCTCTGTCTTGTCTCACTCTCCAAAGGACCCAGCTGAGCAGCTACCAGCTTTTCTGTATGCACGCTTGAAAATGAAATAAACAGGCTCTTTCGCAAGCAACCTAAATTCAGGTTCCTCAATTAAAAGCAAAGGTATTCCACTAGTCTTAAACATTTGGCTCTCCTTCACTTATACATATAAATTCTAAGCAGGCAAAACAGCCTCTAAATTCATGATATAATTATTTTGGTTTGTCAGCAAGTAGGCCCATACTTAATGTTATTGCACTATCACTTCATAAATCCAGACTCATGAGGGAAAAACTCATGCTTCACTTACTGAGGGTTTCTCTTATGGTTTATGGTACCTTCTTTTAAGAAAAAAAACAAAGTAAACCAACAAACAACTTCACTCTTAAACTTAGTGTTTCTTAGGCAAGTTTAGCTAGAGGAGAACACAGGTAAATTTGAGTGTTTCTGAAATGTAGAAAATGGGAATATTTTTCTGACAAACACACATGCCCATGCAAGACAAGGTCATTTAAGACCACCAACAAGGCTTCTCTAAGGGCAAATCCTGTCTGACCCACCCAGGGGCCTTCTATGATGGAGTGACTGCAACAATCAACAAGGGGAAGACGGACAGATCTCATCTACATAGACTTCTGCAAGGCCTGTGACACAGTCCCACACATCCTCATCACTGAGCTGGAGACATGGATTTGATCTGTGGACTAGTCCATGGATAAGAAATTGGCTGGATGGACACAAGCAGAGGATTGCAGTAAATTGCTTATGTCCAGGTGGAGGCCAGTGGCAAGGAGTGTCCCTCAGGGCCCTTGTCTTGGCATTGGTGCCTTTAATGCTTTTATCGATGACACAGTGAGATCCAGTGCACCCTGAGCAAGTTTGCAAATTACACAAAGCTGAGTGGTGCAGGTGACACAAAAGAAGGAAGGGATGTCATCCAGAGATGTTCAGCCTGGATAAGGGAAAGCTCCAGGGAAACCTTGTTGCATCTTTTCAGTACTTAGGTGTACTTAGGGTGCTTACAAAAAACAGGGAGAGCGATTTTCTGAAAGGATGTCTAGTGATAGGACAAAGGGGAACAGCTTTCAACTAAAAGAGGGCAGGTTTAGTTTTGTGAGGAGGAAAGTCTTCACTCAGAAAATGGTGAGCCCTGGTTGTCCAGAGAAACTGTGGATGCCACAGTTCAAGGCCAGGTAGGACTGGGTCTTGAGCCACCCATTCTAGTGGGTGGAACCCCTGACCATGGCTGAGGGGTCAGAACCAGATGATCTTCAAGGTCCCTTCCAACCCACATGCTTTTGTGACATATGGAAACCACATTTTTGTGTTCGTGAAAATTTATCTCCTATAACTGTTACATTTACTTATTGTAGTTGCAGGAGTCAGGGAAGATTTTAGACTCACAACTTTGAGATGCTCATCCTTCAAAAAAAATACTAATAGTTTTTGAATTTGGAACTGTATGTACTTTCACACAGCATCTAAACCAAGTGTTACCCATCTTTTTCCCAACCTCACACACAAGATGGACAAAATACCAAACTATTTGGAGAAAGTTTGCCTTGGATGTACTAAATAAGGCACATTGTTTTCCATTGCAAGAGACTTGTTGCTTAGCTGCTCTGAACCTCCTCACTTACTATGAATCACATTCATTCACTTCACACTGTGAAGCCAAAGGTTACTTGGTAACAGGTGGTATCTCCATATGAAGTATTACAGCTTCCAGTGTGTGACACTAAAACAACTGTGCACTGATATGGCTGCAGAACAGTTATCACCGGGAAAGTCAGGAGCACAACATTTGAGTGGTCATGCTTAGGGCCACGTGTGAAAATTGCACCTCTCCTCATCAAACTGTATGAGCAAGGCTGAACTTTTATGAACAGCCTGGGAGGACATCCTGTGCATATGGAATCAGAAAGGTCTGTTCTTTGGTCCTGGTGACAGCTGCCACACAGCCCACCAGGCAGTCATTTGGACAGATTCTCTTCACTCCTTCCCAAAAGGCACACATGATCTACCAGACCACCTGAGATTTCTCTGTACAGTTCACATCACCCAACACTGCACCAGGACTCGCAGCAGAATGGTCAGAGTGGGACAACACACAAACCTGTGTCTATTGAGTTTGCTAATATAAAATAGTCTAGCTGTCAGTAGTTCTGCATGGAGCAATGAGTAGGTAAAGGAATGCCAAGGAGGCACGGGAAAAGTAAAGAAATGGATCCAACACTAACACTTCATTGCCCTTCTAGTAGGAGTTCCACTTTTTCCTTATTTACGAGACTTGCAAACTGTGCATGATATGCATCTGCTCTCTTCCTCAAGCCCGTATCTCTGCTCTTGTAAAGACTATTCAAGTAATTAAAATTAGTTTCACAAATATGTCCTTAGCTTATAAACTTACTCATGTTCTGCAATTTTGTACCCAAATGTTTTTCACATTTTTCTAAGATCAGTTTTGCAGATCATCTTTTCTATGTCTTAAATTACACCTATTTTAGACAGCACTGTACATCTCCACATAAAGATACAACTTTTACTAAACAGGGACAGTCTCCACTGTGCTCACATCCCTTGTCAAATTACCTTAATTTAATAAAAGAGGCTACTGGAAGTGAAGCTGAAGCCTTCTTCATTTCTACCTATTTTTAATTTTCAGTTATTTATTTTAAAAAAGCATTAAAAAGTGAACAAAATGGCACAGAACAGTACTAAGATTATTCCCTTCCTTTCTGTTCTACAAAGAAACATAAAACTATCAAATTTTCATCCAGTTTTAAAAAATATATTTATCTACAAGCCTTAAAAACATGAAGTGTACTTTAAAAGAAATGCACAGATCATTTTGAATTATTTACACAAATTAAACTGAGAAATTTGCCAAAGTGGGAATTTTTATGAGAAAAAAAGAAGGAAAAAGTCTGATTAAAAATGAATACAAATTAAGATACAGTGAGTGGATAGTTTTATTTATAAAATGCCACTGGCACATAGTACACATAGGATGTATGAAACTTGATTTATAAAGAAGTGAAATGCTTCACAGAAGCATGGATTCCTGAGTTATTCTGAATAAAAGCTCTAATTTACTGTAATTCACAACACAGTTTCAATTGGCTTAAGCAGAAGAATTGATACTTGATAAGCACAGAGTAACATAGCTAAAAAATACACAGGCAAATGGAAACTGGAAGATTGTGTTTCATCAATACTAACAGCCTTGGTCATGGTGGAAAGCTATCTCACACTGAAGGGCACAAAGACTTTTTAAGACTGGGTTTCATAATTTCACAGCCAATTCAAATGTACTGTAGATACCTGCTTTCATCTCAATGTCCACAGCCACAACTACAGAGTCCTCTTGACATCTGGCACAAAAATACTTCTATTTCTGCATAACCATACAGAAGAACTGATTACTCAGACAGGCGTTATTACAACAGAAGAAAGAAAAATAGTGTTTGGCATTTTCACTTCTTTTTCTCTTTTTCTGCTTTCTTTCTCTGCTGTAGCATCTTTAGTTCAGTCATTACATTCAAAGTTCTGTAAACCCAGGTGACCTGAAAAATAAGTAAATTATTAAATTCAACTAATCCATATATCTTTACTTACCCATTTAATGAAAGGACCTATACGAATCAACACATACATACCACAATTATAATAGTATTCACCAGCAGTGGCGCTGAAAATACAAGTGAAATAAACATTCCTCTTGAATCAAAGTATTGGTATTTAGAAAAAAGCCTAAAAGAAAAACAATGAAAATGAAAGATGAAGCTTTATTTAGTGTAGTTCACACATGCAACTTTCCCAGCAACTATTCTACATGGGCATTGTACACATCATCCCACATCTTGGGATCACCAAGCATAGGCCAGCATTCTACTGTGTTAAGTCAGAAAAAACAGGCAGTCAATACCTCATCAGTTATGAGCATTAATATCAGTCTTTCTCTTCCTTACAGTTTTACTGTGAAAAACTTACTAACATGACTATGAGAGTACATCAGAAGAAAATATTACAAACCATGCTTATTCTGAAGCATCTGAAATGACTTTTCTAGGTATTTTGCTTACTTATATTAAAAAATATAACAAAAATAATAAATGTAGCAAAGCTCTAATTAGGTCATGTATGTCTGAAGTGAAACAAAAAGACTACAACTAGATGCCAGTATAAAGTGGTGTTAAACACATAACTTCTAGTCATATCAGGTAAAGATTAATTCAATGCTTATCAAAATAAACCATCAATTTAATTCTGGTATACAGGTTTAGTAAAACAGACAAATGTTAATGTTTTTTATACATATAAGTAAATATATAAAGCAGCAGTGGGATTTTTGAGAAGTGGTTCTTAACTTCAGCTATTAAACATGAATACCAAAGAAAATCCAACAAAAACATATCCCAAAGTTCACATGCTTTCCTCCTTAACCACAGTAATCTGCTTTTCTCTCAGTTCTTTGACCACTTAGTTTACAAATATCCATATAAACAGATTTTCAGGAGTACAATAAATTGTTATTAATAATTATTATTTCTTTCAAGCTATGTTGCATAATTTTATTCAAAAAATGAAAGTAAAAACATTTACCTCCAATTCATGGCTGCTAATTCATTGATATATTCAGCGCAGTACACTAAGCCCGCTATACAACAAAAGAAAAACGTTAGATTCAGTATTGCTTTAAAAGTAAACTGCTCGTAATAAATCATCTAGTCGAAATCCATGTGATCTTAAACCAAAGCTAGTATGTGTTCTGCCAGTCAGCCATGGCTGCTTTGGCTGGGCAAGGTCACAGTGGATTCTCAGGCTGATAAACCCCGAGACAACACAAGTTGTTACTGCAATGTACATGCCATTGTCACAGCTGTCAGCAGGGCATATGCTGAACTTGCTTCAGAAACTAAAGCTGACCGTATTCAGCATTAGAACAAGGCAGAGTAGAAAGCAACTGCTGGCTCTCAGTCGATTTCTTTTCTGCTTCTCCAGGACAGCAACACTTCACTGGGAAGCTGTGACACACGGCAGTGATCATGCAAGAAACCTTACTCATCCCAGACTCCCACTAAGGCCAGAGTTTTAAGTCACTACTCCACACATTTTCTTGGAAATAAAACAAACACATGTTTACGGGTCGTAGCAGGTCCTACCGCAGATTATCGCAGCCAGACACACGCAATGCTAGCAGAGACGCAGGAGGCTGCGGGCACGGCTCTGGTGCCCGGCAGCACACGGCGTGCCCGAGCACTCACTCACCCATGCAGAGGAAGTGCCCGACCTGCAGCCGGCGGTGCTGCAGGGACGCGCACGTCAGGAGGAAGCAGAGCAGGTGGAAGGCCGCCAGCCCCAGCAGCCAGGGCTCGGACCAGTCCGTGCTCTGTGGGCAGAGGAAAACCGGGTCAGGCAGCGGCGGCCAAGGGGCGTCGCCGGGCGGCCACGGCGCCCGGCGCTCTTCCCGCACCGAACGCGGCCGGTCCCGGTCACGGACCGCGCCCCGCAGCCCCCGCACCGGGCTCGGCAAGGAGCGCGCCCCAGCAAGGG
>VZRO01007917.1:167461-190588 GCA_013397915.1 Daphoenositta chrysoptera
GCTGCCGCTGCCGCTGCCGGGCGGTGGCGGGAAAGGGGCGGCGGGGCCCGAGGCCGCCCCGCGTTCCCCGCGGCGAAGGGACTGCGGAGCGGCCCGTGCTTGGGAGGACGGGCGGACGTGGCTCCGCACGCCCCGACGGCTCCTTCTCCTGAGGGTGGCTGACAGAAGCAGCCCTGGCTTTTGGGAGCGGGCGAGCAGCTCTGGTCGCGTTCTCAGCGTTTGACCTCGGGAGGCCACCGGTGTCGCCATCTGCTCTGTGGGGTCCCGCTGGACTCGGCCCTTCGGGTCCGTGGCCTAGCACTGGTGTTGGCTTTTGGTCTCCTCTCAGCAACACCCAGGGTTGGCTTTAGCGATAGAAGTGCAAGAAAAAAAGAGCTTTAAGCCCATCTGGGAGTTCTTTAAAAACAAACAAAGTTGAGCTCTCCGGTCAGGAACTCAAGTCAAACGAAAACCACTGCTCTCCCAAGCAGTGCCCACCGCGACCCCCGCCCACATCGACGGGCAGCGGGGCCCCCTCCTGTTCTCGCCACTACGGCAGAGCTCAAGGACATGTTTTAACTTGGGAAGTTGAAAAAATGTAAAATACTACAATGGAAAGGGAACAAAACACAGGTTTAACATCGTATTTTATATGTGTCTAGGTCTGAAAGAACCAGCCACTCTTAAGGCTTACCACTTAAAGACCATTTCAAACTCAGAATCCTAACAACTAAGCCAAATCTAATCTAAAGGATTAGATTTGTTGAACAAACGATACTTTAGCCACATTCAGCTTTCATTAAAATATTTTTTTCTGACATTTTGGCTTATCAGATGTGAAGTTTTGGCTTTTTTTTTTTTTTTTTTTTTTTTTTTTAAAATGTTTTGAAGTGCATGTATATGTAAATATTACAGATACTCCTAATTTAGTTTACCATATAGCCAGATACAGATCATTACTGTGACCTGGTCTCTCTTCACTGTCACACTTCTGCAATTTAGTGTGAGATACCTGAAACTGAGGCTTTTAAAATTTTTTTTTCCTTTAGGTTTTTATTAGTCTTTTCTCAGCAAAAATACTGTCTGGAGGCTAATCACAGCTTTCACGTGAAGTGTTGTAAAATTGAATAAGGTGATAGGTAGTAATTTCTACTAACATTATTGTCTTAAAATTAAGACTAGGAGAGAAAAGATATTTTTTATCCCACATTGTAAATTGAAAAACAAGACTGGAATAAACCCGTGCACAAGCACAGGCTGGGGTATGTGCACAAGCACAGCAGGGAATCAGCTCTGTGGAGAAGGACCTGGGGGTCCTGGTGGACAACAAGCTGTCCATGAGCCAGCAGTGTGTCCTTGTGGCCAAGAAGGCCAAGGGAATCCTGGGGTGCATTGGGAAGAGCTTTGCCAGCAGGTCACAGGAGGTGATGCTGCCCTTCTGCTCAGCCCTGGTGAGGCACATCTGGAGTGCTGTGTCCAGCTCTGGGCTCCTCAGGACAAGAGGGATGTGGAGCACCTGGAGCGGGTCTGATGCGGGGCTACAAAGGTGATTAAGGGACTGGAACATCTCTCTTTAGAGGAAAGGCTGAGGGAGCTGGGCCTTTCAGCCTCAAGAAGAGGTGACTGAGAGGGGATAGGATCAATATCTGTCAGTATCTGAAGGGAGATGTCAGACAGTGTTTCCAGGCTCTCCGTTGTTGTGCCTAGCAGTAGGACAGGAGACAACAGACAGAAACTGATGCACAGGAAGTTCCACCTGAACATGAGGAAGAACTTTTTTATTGTGCAGGTGACTGAGCACTGGGACAGATTGCCCAGAGAGGCTGTGGATTCTGCCTGACTGGAGATAATCCTGTGCCATGTGCTCTGGGATGACCCTGCTTGAGCAGGGAGGTTGGACCAGATGCCCCACTGTGGTCCCTTCCAACGTGACCTGTTCTGTGACTTGTCTGGACAGTCTTACAGCTAATAATAAATTAAATGGGTTTGTGTTTTGTAAATGAGGAATGAGTTTCTTGTAATTGCTCAGTAACAGACTTGAGAAGCTATCTGCAGTAGCTGAAGGGCTTCAGTGAATGCAGGATACAGTCAGTGTTGTATGAGTGGAATCCGCTGGTCAGTGGTGAATTTGTGATGCAGACAAGATGGGTGGAAAAGAAATTTTTGGCTTACTATGGCTAAAACATGCTGAATTAAAAATTCATGGAGCTTTTACTGTCAGCCACTGTAGCAAAGTGGAAACTTTCCTATAGGGAAATAGGAGTTGCTTCTTTAAGATTGACTAAGATAAAGTCAGTAATGCTGTTTGTCAGCAGATGGTAGTAGATACATAACAATTGCCAGATCTTTTGTGTGGTATATGTTCTCTTTCATTTATTTTTGGAGGAGAATGAAATGTGAACAGAAAATACTTAAAAGACAATGAACAGATACATTATTGTTTTATAGGGAAAAACTTCTGTATCTGTCCTTCTACAGCTTCTTTGCAGAGCCAGTAATCTACAATTAGATCCTAATTTTTAGAATACTTTACTAACCATAAGTATACAGTACCAATAATAATAATAATAATAATACAGAAATGTGTTTCTATTCTTGCTATTATAGGTAACTTAAGTAGTTTCTAAAACTCACTCTCAGTTTTCTGTTGCAAGATTCAGATTCCTGTGTAATTTCCTTCTGCACTACAGTATTATCCAAACAGTTTGGATGAAAGATAAAAAAAAGCTGATTGCTAAAAGGATTTCTTTCCCCTTTCAACAACTAAAAAACTTCATTTACTTTACATAAGAAAGGATCTAAAACCAGCCATTTATCTTAAGTTTATGTTGCTGAAAAAAAAAGCTGGCTGGTAAAAGCCTACGTATGATAGGGAATCCCAAATTTAAATGCTAAATTATGTTCCTAGTCATAGCCCTACATGCATGTTTGCTAGCAAATCATATTTCGCAGTACTAGAAACCACTTGGAAGTGCCTTTTACACTTCCTGCTGAGGGAAGTGCAACCCCGATTCTGCAGGAGAAGATGTAAGGTGTGTGTGAGCAAGTGAATGGGGGAGCCCCTCACCTCATCAGTCAAAGATGGAAGGTGGGCACATGTTGGGGTTACTGACAGGTATTGAAAGCCCAATTTCGGTGCTTTGTAAGATCCCACTGCTGAGTTGTGCTGTGGGGACAGGGACTGCTCATCTCTGCATCTCCTGCCTGTCTCACAGCCTGCTCCTGTGAAATTAGGTGTTGTACTGCTGGAGTGAGAGCTCCTCTGGACCCAGGCCCAGACGAAAGCCAAAGCACAGGGATTGAATTAAAACCTTTGAACAAGCTGAGATAGATGAAATCACACCGAAGTGAAATAGAAATACAGATTTTTAACCTTTAGTAGAAATATATGCTAAGTATTTTAAACATTGAAAAGCTGCAGCAAAGAGGCCTTAGACACAGTTTGTACTGCAGCAGTTTTACCCTTTCACAGAATTTCTTTATTTTAGACAAAACATAGATGGAACTATACTGTTTACATTTTTTAGATGAAGTGTTCACACAAACAATAACAGCTGATAGAAACTATATACGCAAATCTGTGTAATACCCATGTAAGACTAGTGGAAGATTTACGATCATCAGAATTAGACCAGGTTAGGTTAAGAAAAGAAAGATAGAATCGTGTGTTAATTTTATTGGTCAATTAACAAACATGATCCACAGTTCTGTAAGTTTAGACAATGGATGGAAGAAGAAGAAGAAGAAGAAGAAGAAGAAGAAGAAGAAGAAGAAGAAGAAGGAAAAGAAAAGGAAGATGCCATTTTCTGCTTGCTATTAGCCCGCTGTTCCTGCTGCTGCCTTATCATGTTTCCCCTTCGACCTCTACCTTCAGAAAACTATGGAACTATGAAATAAAAGACTTTAGCAAAGCAGCAGCTGCTCTCTGCTCTTTTCACCCTTGGTCCCTGTGGGAGAGAGTCCTGTTTCAAGCTTCAGCATTGTACTGTCTTGGATAGTCTTGCCAGAGCTTTGAGAGGCATGAGCAGTTTCACTATGAAAACAGGCTGAGCCTGGGAGAGGAGTCTGGATGATCATGGTTGCTGTGGTCACTTCCAGGCCATCATTTATATCTACTCTGAAAATTTTCCGTATATTCATGGTTGTGCTCAAAAGCTGTCTTAAATTTGTATTTGCTTCCCAACGCAACTGAAGTGAGCCTGAGTCTGGCACTCATTCTAATACATGATTCACTGAAATCCTTCACTTTCACTGTCCTTGCCATTAAAAAATAATTATTTTTGAGTGCTTCAATTATTTTTTTTGCAGCTGCTGTCATTTCTTTATCTTTTTATAGTACCAGCTTTTATTGGTTACGACATGGTTGGAAAATAAGAATAATAATCATAGTTTTGTAAAGATGTCTAAGGAAATAGAATTTAAAACTGACTGGATTGTTTAATGTATGTAATTTGTGAGTTTCAGGTTTAGATGATGGATGCCACTTCATGTAAACTTGAGGTTAGCCCTGGTTTTGAGAAAGAGTTTGACTGGATGACCTCCAGAGGTCTGACCTACATTGCTGTATACTTTTGATTTTTTCCCAGGGATATGGACTGGGACCAACTGGCTTGGGAGCAGCACTGCTGAGCACAACCTGGAGAGCCTGGGGGGTGCAAAAAACTGAACATAAACCAGCAGTGTGACCTGGCAGCAAATACTGTCAGCACTTTCCTGGGCTGTATTAACAGCACACCCAGGAGATTAAGGGATTCAGCATTCATCAGAATACATCTGTGTCTACCTATAAGGACGATAGAGCTAAATGGCGAAAATTCAGCAGAGAGCTGTCAAAATACTCAGGGAGTTGAAGCACTTGTCCTGGGGCAGAGGCTGGGGGAGCTGGGCTGGTTTGGCCTGGCAAGGGGTGTCTCCAGGGAAAACCTGTTTGCAACCTGACAGTGCTTATGAGGAGCTTGTAAAGAAGATGGAGCCAGGCTCTCCTGGTGGTGTGGTGTGAGAATGAGGGGCAATGCACCTCAAGTGAAGCTAGAAATTTGGGCTGGATATGAGGGAAAGATTTTTTCTCAAAAGGACAGTCTAACTATGGAAAAGATATCCAAAGACGTGGGATGCCTCTTTTTTGGAGATTTTCAGGACACAGTTGGATAAAACCCTGAGCAACATGGTCTGGCCTCATAGTGAATCTAGCTTTGAGCAGGAGGTTGAAATGACTTTTTAAGGTCCCCTCCAACCTGAATTATTTTGAATCAATGATTCCAGAATTTAAAATGAAAAAAATCAACTATTTAGTAGTGTTCACTAAACAATATTGCTTTATTCTGTAAGTAAAATAAATGCTTTTGTATGTTTTTTTTTTTCAGAATCTTATTCCCTTAACTTTCTCTCTTTCATCCACTTTCTGTCAGGCCTTTTTTTGCTCATTGCATAGCAGCTTCAGGCATCTTCGTGCTTATTTTTCTTCCTTTGCTATTCCCAGACAGTATACACAGTCTGAAAGGCAAGTGTCTTTTTGTTCTCTACCTACTAACATGACCGCCTGTTAAATTATTCCACTAATCCCAACAAAGATCTCAGAATTCTTTCAAAACCCTACTGTATTCTGG
Source organism: Daphoenositta chrysoptera (assembly GCA_013397915.1). NCBI lineage: Eukaryota > Metazoa > Chordata > Aves > Passeriformes > Daphoenositta > Daphoenositta chrysoptera. The sequence goes on from VZRO01007917.1 coordinate 173,047, forward strand.
CAAAGCAACCAGATTTTATTTCTGTTGGGATCTCTGGCCAGTCAGGGTGGAAGAGGCCAAGCGTAGTTGCAAGCAAAAAGCAGTCCTTAGAATCTCAGATCCTGTTCTTAATTATACACTTTACTGTCTCATTGACTCCTTCTGAAGTGTTCTTCTCACAGAATTTCTGCATTGATTGTTTTTCATCTCAGAAATACCATCTTGTGTCATTTCATGGAATGGTATGGAAATAAAGCACCTCTACATTTCTTTGATGTGTGACTGCATTGCACCCGACACATAATGCAGTGCATTTAAGTTGCAATGCAGCTGTTGTAAAAAAAGGGCAAGAAGGAATAGAAGTAGCTGGGACGTGCAGGGCAACTTTCATGATTGTATCTGATCTGACTACAGAACTTCATGTCAGCATTGCATTTTCTGCTTAAGGACATGCTCCTAAGGCACATCTCAGCTGCTCCTGCCTGTCATTCTTAACGTGTAGGGGAAGTACAAGCTGCATGGAGCAGGGAGCAGCAGGAGGAGGATCAGCAACTGGAAGAGACATTGTTCTGAACATGTCATTGTTCTGAGAGATCTCAGCCTTTTCATCTCTGAGACTGAACACTTGATACAAATCTTGTACTTTGAGACTCCTGCTGCTTCTTGCTTATCATCATTCTCTAATGAATGCAGAATGAAGGGTGGAAAAGCAGTGGTAACTCGGCAAGAGACAGCCAAGAGCTAGAAAGCCATCACATCCATCTATTGATCCTGGAGCTATCCATGGTTGTTGCTTTCTGGTTTTGTCTATTCCATCTCCTGAGCAATCCATAGTTCTCTTGGTATAATTTGTCCAAGTGGCTCAGACCATCTGAGCACTTTAGTTAAGATTTGGTTTTTTGGAAATAGAAGTTGACACACACAAATTATATACTTTCAAATACAACAGTAATTTCAAAGGTGTAAATGTCTATACATTTAACATGTGGTAATGTTGAATTAGCACCTATCAACTCCTTAATATCTGTGAAATAAAAGCATATGACCTGAGAATATTCACATGTTGAAATTTTCTGGCACAGCTGTGGGAGCTCCACTGCAACATCTTGCATCAGAAGAGTCGAGAAGCAGTCAGTTAATCCTCCAGCTTTTTTGCAGTTTGAGGTTTTACAGATTCAGAGGTTGTTCCATGGTGTCGCTCCCTCATGATTGATGGGAAATGTCTCTAGCTGTATTCCTGACTGGATGGGGGTGTTGCTATGGTGATGATGTTTTGAATTGTTCACATACCACTCTGCAATGTGTGATATGTGTATTTTAATTCAATGTTGTCTCCCATAATAGCACACCAGTGCTGACAAGTCCACTGTTGGGAAGATTATGACAGAGGTTTTAGATACTATTCTGTATATGGGTTTTATGACACTTCTGTATCAGAATTTGTTGTGGAATCATCAGAGATTTTGAGTTATGAGGACTTTCCAATTTTTTAAGTATCTGTGGTAGGGACAGAGATTTGCAGCTCCCCTAAAAGCTGAGATGTCATCCTTGTACAAGGAATTAACCGATGGATGGAAGCTTTGAGGCACTAGAAAAGGAAATGTATGAGAGATAAATCAGCAAAAATGTTGAGGAAGCTAACACACAGCATATCTGGAAAACCTGTGAGAAAAGTCAAGTTGCACAAATTCCAAGTCAATGATGAATGCAAGAAGGAGACCACATAGAATATTCTGGGCAAAGACTAATTTTCAGAGATGCAGATGAAAGAATTGCAGGCCGAACTCCTGAATTCTGAGTTGCAGGCCTAACTCCTGAATTCTTACTTGCAGGCCTAATGTTTGCAATTCCAGGATTGTGAAACATAATATTTGGACAGTGAAACACATAAAATCATATCTGTTCTGAAAATGCCATTGGCCGAGAAACACTGTCATGGGAGTGGTTGTACATCGGGCATGTTGAAGATGTGTACAGTGCAAAAGATAACCTGTTTCAAATTGAGAGTTGTGGGGTTTAGATTGGAAAAGCCCGTGTTCTGTTGAAATAAAGGAATTCAGCAAGAAATATATATACCTGTCCAGTAACTATATCCTATACTTCCTTCCTGGAAAAGTATTCTACAACTGGAGATCCCCTCCTCCAGCTCCATCCTCCCATTTTTACTTTCTGTGTCCAGTCCTTCCACACCCTGCTTGTAGCATAAACAGTAACATCAGAAAGTAAGGTAGTAGGCATTTGTTAAAAAAAACCATAAAATTCTCCCCTGCAGTGCCTTTTGGTGGCATACTGCAAAATACAAAATGAGAAAGAAAGAGCACAGCAGAGGAAAGACAATGACAAAATATGGTAACACCTGGGGCACCACTAAAAATCTATTCTAGAGCCGGCATTATCAATTAAAGGACAGTGCTTCTCTGTGTGCTTGACCCCACAGATGCAGTATGAGGAATGGCAACATTCACCCTTATTCAGTGTACATTGTAGCATCCTTTCCTTGTTACTGCTGTGTTCTCTGGGTGCAATTAAACTTTACCTTGCTTAACAGTACTGTCTGTGGTTTCAAAACAGGCTCTCCTAAAATGTTGCCAGATGCTGTATTTGCATGAGTGTGGATAACACACATTCACAGAGGGACAGGGAGAGAAACTGTTTCACTGTTGTCCTAATGAAAACAAATAAATGTATGATCCTATGAAACTAGCTGCTCTGCCTTCCTTGCCCCATCCCTGAAGTCAAACTACTGCATGGGTTCACTGTGTCATTACGTGTTGCTAGGGGAAAGATGCAGAGATATTTTCCTTAAAGATTAAGTTTAGGCTTTCACCATTAGCAGTAGATACGCAATCTTCCAAATGTCATGAACCACAGGAATTAACTGTCTCTCACCAGTACAATACTGAGTAAAAGTCAGGGCTCTAGCATTATCAAATCTCTTCGGCTTCAAAAATGCCCATGGGGAGACTCCAGGGTATTGGGATGTTCTCACTGGGGAGAGTGGTTAATCTCCCTTTTCCAAAACCTTTGAATATCTCTCAAAAGGGTCCTCTGGTCTCTTCCAAGCTTCAGAGACTTTGTGTTGAGTAGTGCAGTAGCCTTGGTTTTCTTCTCCCAGTCAAAATTCTTCAGTTCCCTGTAACAGATGGATTTTTCTGTGTTTGGCAGACTTAGCTTTTGTCCCTACTTTTCAAATGTTGCCTTCATTTTAATTTTAACTTCATGCAACATTGATTTGGTAGGGTGGGACTCTGCAGGGATGGCCTTGTGACCTTTGCAGACTGCTATCAGATCATTCAACCTCACAATGAAAGTTTTGGTCCTTTTGATGACTGAATTCACCAGAATCAGGATGGTGACCCTCTGACAGCTGCCCTTGTTCTTGTTCTCCTGAACTGAAGATGTAATGGTGGTGTAAGGTCACTTACATTGATGGGTTAAATACTGCATTAAAGTTGTTCTCTTTGGAAGTAGAAAAGCCACGTATACATTTTTGTCTCAGCTAGCAGTTTGCAGTGATGATCCCACCAAGATGCTGCTCTGGCTATTTTTTTTTTTTTCGGGAAGGTCTGTAAGCTTGTGACTGGTCTCCGATTACTTGCCTCATCATTTTGGATTTCCTTCAACTGTAGAGGAAGGACAAGACATATAAATATTTCCAGATCTGTTGCTTGCAAATAGCAGGAGGACTTCAGAGTTGCTGAATTCTTTCTTTAAAGGCTGTACTTTGTGTTCCCAGTAACCCTGGTACTCTGGATTGCATCTCAGTGTGAAACCTTCAGCTTAGTTCAGGAGAGAAGCCACAGTGTGTGCATGGGCTGTGTGCCCAAAGTGTGCTCCTTGTAACTCCAAGCACGGATACTCAGCACATTCATACCTAGGAGAAGTGATGCTGCTCAGTAAACCGTTATTGTAGATTCACCTTAACTGTTCAAGTTAAGTATGTTATCCTTAGTTAATTAACTCAGAAGTTCATCCTCACTGGATGAAAAGAAGGCAGTCTGAGGACAAAGGTCTAAGACAGAAGGTTGAAGAAATCTCTGAGACTTTCTTTCCATGGAAAAATTCAGAGAGCTATTTAATTTAGTTTGTTTCTGTTTAAATTGAGTGAAAGTAATATTTGTCTGTGTATTTGTTAGTTTTTTTATTCGATCTGTTTAACATACAAAGGGAAAATCAAAATAGTAGTTTTGGTATCTGTTAACTGCTAGTCTGCTGGGGGTTTTCTTTGCAGATTTCAGAGCATTTTTGAGGGCTTATCTCTAGTTTTGGTGGGGTTTTTTTAGTGCTGTTAAAAGGCTAAAGTTGTTACAGGAAAGCCTTCCTTTTATGGACAATGGACTTTTATGGACTAACTGGTACATTTGTGTTTGTCAGTGTCCAGTAACAGATTCCTAGGGAAGAAAATAAGAAAAGGACAATAAGATAGTGATACTTTCCCAATAAATTCTCTCTGTATCTTGCAGCTCTTTGGTTTTGAATATTGAGAGCTGGAAGAGATCTTCTGTGATTGAGATTTGAACTGAAGTCGCTAAAGGCTCAGTACAAAAGAGTAACCAATTTCTGGTGAACACCACAAACAGGATTTAAGCGTTTCGGCGTCCAAATACACGTTCAGTAAACCCGATATATCTCAGCTGGGTGTGAGTCCAAGGGTACTTCAGTGCGCAGTGGGAGATGAGGAAGAGAAACTGGCATCCAGCACCTGTTTCCTGTTAAAAAGCAGCGGCAGGTGGCGCTCTGACTTTGCTTTTCCTCAGGACATCTCTGTTCCAGGAGCACTGGAGCAGTATTCACGAAACAGGCTTTGAGGAACATTCCCATGAAGGAAGTTTTGTGCTATAGATCCTCAACATAATAAAAAGCCCAGAACACCTCGTAAGTGTATGGAACAGCGTCTATGCTTCCCGCAGGCATTAGTAATTGCTTCTTTAGCCCCTACTGCTAAATATTTTCTGTGGGTACAAAGACGCTGCAGACTTCTTTAGGACCCTAATTGTTAGGGAAAAATGCAGGCACGGTCTTTTACCTTAAAGGTTGGGGAATCAAAAAAAATGTAACCAGTAAGATTTAAAAAATGCGTTGGGCATCTCTGCGGAAACACTGAAAATTGTTCTGTTTTTCTGAGTGTGTGCTATGAGCCAATACCGCCTGCAAGTGTGTCTGTCCCATGCACAGTCTGCTGTGCTGTGCATGAGAAACAGCATCTGCTTGGGTCCGTTTGTGCTGTGTCCTACAGCTGTTGCTGCTACCAGAAAAGGAAGTCTGTATTTGGACATGGGAGGGCTGGTGAATAGGAGGGCAGTAGCCAAGTGACTCTGAGCTTTCTAGCCATGCCAAGTACAATCACTCACCGTGCTTATCTAATAGTGCCCTATGACATGCTTTTACTAAGTAGAATTTCTTTGTAGTGTACTTGATCAGTGCTGCCTTCTAAGCACATTTATTAACCTAAGAATAATTTGAGATTTATGAGGACAAAGAAATTACCTCAGAGTTTGGATTGCATGTGGATTCTGCCATGCTCCCTGCTGCAGCTTAAAATGCAGATCCCCGTGGATCTTGATGTCTTTGTTGAGGCTGGCTCTGGAACGCCCACTAGCTGCACACAACTGGAGAATCTCCATATGATGATGTGATGGACAGTAGAATCCTGGCATAAAATTTAGTTTCACAAAGGAGGGAAGACCTGACTTTCTTTCCAAGAAAAACAGTTGCATTATTAGGTAAGCAGTTAATCCTCCTTCAGTTTTCTGATTTTGAATACATAAAGATCAGGTGTTTGGTGAAACCAGGTTTTGGCCATCTGTTAGGTGAAAGCAGATTACTACAGAGAGGTGCTGCTGGGCTGCATTCACAACAATCCAAGTTCCTTGTATTCTCTAGACACTCATGATGATGGTGTAGGGAGAAACTGCCCTAAAAATGAACAGGTAATTTGTGTCTTTTGGAGAAGGAAAGGTTTGGTAGAGAATGGGTTAGCATGCTGTACACAGTGGAACAAGAATTAGGGTTTACTGTGGGGATGACATGTGCCTCTCTGGCTTATTGAGATGCATTTGAAGATTATGGAAAATTCTGCATGAAACCAGCCTTGTTGAATTCTTGTATATATTATCAGTGGGATTAGTACTGAAGTGCAGCCTGACCTTTCTGAATGCCCATTTTCCTGTTTGAGGAATGTTCTGGTAGGAAGAAAATTTCGGTCTGATTATGTGCCCAAACACAGGCAAATATGCAGTCATGGAAAAATACGAATCCTGGAACTTAAGTGCACCTGAAAAATGTGACCTGAAACTTGTATTATATAAATTTCTGGGTTTTTTTTTGTTGTTGTTGTTTTTGTTTGTTTGTTTGTTTGTTTTGTTTTTCCTTCTGTACTAGCTAAATGTTTGTTTTGTAAACTGCAGAACTGTTTTTGATTTCACAATATTGGTCTCTTGGAAAATACTGCTGTTAGTGACTCCTGGTTTGAAGAGTCTTCTGTTATGAACAGTGAAAATCTGTGTTAGTTGCAAGCACCAAAGGCATAAAGAAAGTGCCTGGTTATAGATATTAAAAAATGGACTTCTTTTAGGACTTCTAATTAATGCTTCTGTGGAAAAAAATAGATAAATAAAAAAACATTTCATGGAACATGAATGTTACTGAAATGTTACTGAATGAATAAGGAGGTAATGAAAGAACAATGGGATTTTCAGGTCTTCGCATTTTCTTGGGAAACTACGAACAGTTTGGCAGTGGTGTACAAAGAAACCCTGCAGTAAATTGGAAAAAATAGTAATATAGACTAAAGTTCCATTTTGTTGGCATCAACTGTAAGCAATCTTAGTGATAATTTGTGTATTGTAATTAGTGGATTCACAGTGTAACGATTAATGGGAGATGCAAAGCTGGAACAATTTTAGTAATTAAAATGTTTAAAAACAGATGGAGCTAAGACATTTGTTGCATGTATGACAGTGAAAATTAAATAATATCTGATAGGTAATATTAAAGGAAAACTCGATATAAAAGGAAAATTTTAGGACTGCGAACTTGAATTGCAATGCCAGAAAATAAGAACTATTGACTTACTGTATTGATTCTTTTAAAAATGTATGTGTGCATGAAATTCTGTGCACGTGGTGTTTTCTCCTAACAAAATAGTTTGAGAGAAAAGTGTCAGTTACAGAAAACACTTTTTTCTTACAAGCGTTTGCTGGAATTAAGAGCTATTAATTTAGGCTGTACTAGTAAGAGGTTTGACTATAGTAGCTGAAGGGGGCAGGACTACCAAAAGCCTTGCAGGCAATTCACTTTTATGAGAATTGTGTGCGGGACCTAGTCAGCTCTCTGGTTTTACTTTTTCTATCCAACTGCTCTCTTTAAGAAGACTTGTTTGGGGATAAACCTAAGGAGAAAGACTCCTGTGTTGGGCATTCTGTAACTAAACACTTCATGCACCTTTTCCAGACAAATCAGTAAGTAGCATGTCCAGCTGATGTTCCTACCCAGTCAGAGTGCTGGGGGTATTCAGCTTTACATAGTTTTCTATGTATTTGAAAGTAAAAATTGGTTGTACCTTGTTTAGTCAGCCATCTTCAACATCTATTTATAAATACTGGAGAATCACTTGTCTAGAGAAATGATGAGTATCATGAAGGACTTAAAAAAATGGCACTGTTCCCTCACATGATGGTTTTTTTTTATTTCAGTTGAACACTATCAATGTAGCATCTCTGTCTCTGGATATTTTCAAAACTTGCATGGACAAGGCTCTGAGCAACATGACCTAACCCTGAAGTTAGCCCTGCTGAGATTATGAGGTTTGATTGGATGGCCTCCATGGTCTCTTCTATTGTAAACTTTCGCATTATTGTGAAGATTCAGTTTCAAATATTAAAATACCTCTTTTATAAAGGACAAGATAACTCAGTTCTATTCTGACATAAACTCTTGGTATAAGGAATATACAACAATTTTTTTCATAAACAAATACTCTAAGAATTTTTCTCCTGGATTTTTTTTGAATGAGAGGAGTCCTTTCTGCAAAGTTACACCTTTTTCTTCACCTTGATGATGAATGGGGTTTCTTGAATAAAGAAAGGACTTTTACAGCCAAGTGAATACCCATGATTCTGCCTTTGTTAGTCATGAAATATTCCATTTGCTTTCCATGCATATATTAATTATTGTCCACTTTTACATATATATCTATATATATATATTAACATTTTTCTTATGCAGGGAGAAAGTGCAGTATTTGTTTTTTGTGGTACATTTGGCAATACCACAAATTTCATACCAAGGGGCTATTCCCAAAGAAGCCATTCAGGAGTTCGTGTCTGAGAAGGGGTGGGAACAAAGACATTGCTGAGGATACCATGCAGCTTGAGGCCCCTCCAGGATCAGATACCTGAGCAGCAGGAGGTGGCATGGTGACAGCTGTGAGATAGCTTCTTCAGCCTCACCAAAGAGCCTTTTAACAGGTGTTCGTGCTCAGCTTTGACAAAATGCAGTTTCTGATAATCCTGTTGAAGCATGCCGTGATAGTTATTCCCACAGGCTCACCTCAGCAGTTGATCAGGCACGAGGTGTTGGCAGAGTGACAGTCCAGTGTGTATCAGTTCCTCAAAACACTGGTAGACTTGGGGCTTGTGTAGAGCCTAGACCCAGGTCAGGACATTCCCAGTCCTTCAGAGTCTAGGCTGAGAATTCTTGGAATCATTTTAGAAACTGGTAGGCTTTTAAAATAGAGAACACATTAACTAGGAAATGACTCCCTGGTAGTGCTTAAGCAACACCTTTACTGAAGCCAAGTTACCACTCATAAAAATAATAGCAAAGGCTGTTTAGGATTACACTTAAGAATTACATTTTAAAGGCTATTACAGGAATTGAAAATAATTTCTATAAAAACTTGCAATGTTAAAGCACAAGAAATAATTCAAAAGCTAGGTCTATAAAAGCTGTTCTGATAATTTTTTGTCATCAAGATTAAGTCAGTATCAGTGTCAGTTCAGGAAAAGTTACAAATTACTGTGTATTTTATAGTGTTACCCAGTGTCACCCAAAGGCTACAGTACAACCCAAACATACAGTGAGACAATGACAGATTGTAATTACTAATGTTTCATCCTGAACAAACCCACGCATTCTCTTCTTTCCTTGTAATGAGAGGGTAGTTCAGAATTTTCTTGGTGGGCAGAAGGCATGCACCAAGTTATCTATTTCTGCTAGCTTGCCTAAAGCAAGCTCAGTGCTGTAAAATTTAAAACAGAAAGCTATGGAAAAAACACAGAAGAGGAGATTAGCACAATGTGAACAGCTGGCAACTACCCAATTGTCTGCTGTGTCTGGTATTCATAGCACCCCAGTTTCAGTGTTTGCATCATTGTGAGTGAGATGAAGTCATAAAGCATTAACAAGTGATTTTATTTTTTTTCTATTATAATTTTAATTGGGTACTGAGGGTGGGGTGCTGTTGTGATTTAAGGTAACAGCTTATCAAATGAAATGTAGTGTAGCCAGCCCTTCAGTCTGGCTGAGGGGACATGGATTAATATAAGCTCTTGAAATTTTTACACATTCTGGTGCTAGACAGGAATGTTTTATTGCGAAAGGAGTTCAGAAACATAAAAAGCACTAACACATTTGGGGCAAGATGAAGGGGAGGTGGCAAAAGCAAAAAAGGGGTGGCACTCAGGAGGTGAAGAGAACGAAGCAAAGAGAAGGCATTCTTAAAGGACGAGGACAAAGGGCCTAGAAACAAAACTAAAACCAAAAAAAAGTCTGAAGCATCAATGGATTAAAAAAAAGCTCTCCCATGGGTGATTTTCAAATATATACAGACCTCCAGAGCTGCCAAGTACCAAAGAGAAGAAATGCTTTAAACAGAAAGAAGCCAAGTAGGGAGGACTACCACCTCAACCAGGATAACCCACATACTGCCATGTTACAAGATTTTTTCTTTGTCAATGTAAAACTGACACTTTTGTAAACTTTAACTTCGCATCGTCATTCACTTTTCCACGGTTAAGCATTGTGGTGGGTTGACTATGGCCAGCTGCCAAACACCCACCCAGCCCCTATAATTCCCACCCTTCAACAGGACAGGGAAAGAAAGTAAGATAGAAAACCCCAAGAATCAAGATACAGACAGGGAGATGTATCACTTAGCAATTACCATCAAGGGCAAAACAGACCTACCTTCAGGAAGATTAATTAATTGTCCACTAGAGTTGGATGGAGAGAAACAAAGACAAAAATTAAAGCACTTCCTTTCCTACCCCTCCTTCCCAGGCTCAACTTCAGTCCTTCTTTCCTGACTCCTCTATGTCCTTCTTTCCACACACTGAAAAGTACAGAAGGATGCGGAATAAGGATTGTAGTCAGTTCATAACACTTCATCTCTGTGGCTCCTTCCTCCATGTCTCCCTTGCTCCAGCAAGTATTCTTTCATGGCCTGTAGTCCTTTGGGATAAACCCACTCCTGCATGGCCTCTCCAGTCTGTAGTTCATTTAGAGCACATCCATCTGCTCTGGCATGGTGTCTGCCATGGCTGCAGGGTGGATATCTGTTTCGACATAATCCTCCATATGCTGCAGGGTGACAGCCTCCTTCCCCATGGTCTTCTCCATGGACTGCAGGGGAATCTCTGCTCCAGTGCATGGAGCACCATTTCTGCCTGCTTCTTCTCTCACCTTGGTGTCTGCAGGGCTTTTTCTCACACATTTTCCCTTCCACTCTATTGCACAGTGGTTTTTGCCTTTCCTTAAATGTATTCTCCCAACGGTGCTGGCATTGTGGCTGTGGGGCTCAGCTGTGCCCTAAGGTAGATTGTGTTGGAGCTCTCTGGAACTTGATGTGTCCCACCAGGATAGCCCTGTCCTCTACTCATCATGACTCTTCTACACCCCCACTGTCCAGCACCTTGCACATAAACCCAGTACAAGCATCACTGGCACGGCTCGAGGTCAGCCTGGACCGAAGGACCCTTGACTGCACCAGGTCAGCCAGGTATCCCCAGATATGCCCAGGTATCCCCAGGTATGCCCAGGTATCCCCAGGTATCCCCAGCGCCGAACCTCTGAACGACCGGGCGAGGCTTTGCTCAGGCGTTGGGTGAAGAGCTCACAGGAGCCAGGTGACGCAGGGCACCAGCGAGAGCAAGGACTGAGAGGCAGGACTCCATATGGGCTCCAGGAGGATCTTCATTTGCTGAAGGGTCCAGGCATGGAGTCACTCAAGAAGGCTTGTGCAGGGGGTTTTAAAGAGGGGAGGATCAAGGGGAAGTACAAACAAACTGTCCAATCACGAAACAACATAGGAGGGTCCAGGGAAAGATTGGCATAATGGAAACTTATTTGATGGGCTGGGGGGAGTGGGGTGATTTAAACAAACCAATGGGGTATCGAACAACATTGAAAGTTCTAGAAGGGAGGGCAGCACAATAAAGTGATTGATAGGGGAATAGGTGGGATACAAAGTCAGGGGAGGAACCAACTTTAACAGGGGACAACAAGGAACAAACCATTTTTAGAACCAACAGTATTTAAACCAGACATCAAAAACCGCACCACAACACATCATGACACCTCTAGCCACTTTCTTCAAAAAATGTAAGAGACAGAGAGGGTATATATGTTGTCATTTCATGCTGGGCCATGCCTGTTTGAAAAATATCAGTGTTTGTAGTCTTCCCTATGGCCTAGATCTGAAAAATACAGCAGTATTGTTATTTTTTTCCAAATGAGGACAAACGTAATTGATGGAGTCAGAGTGCTTATCTGTATGGGGCTGATAAGGCAAAACCCCTTTTTCACTGGGTAATACAGCCTTACCTAGACAGTGAAAGATCACATTGCCAATTCAGGCATGCACTTTTCTTGTGCCACAGCATGATGGACCATTCCTTTGGTAGTCTTTCTGCAGGCAGAGATGGCTATGAAATTTGTAAGTACCAATGTTTTGAACACTTTGTGAATAACTGAAACCTGACATGCTCTTCCCATCTACTGATGTGAAGATGCAAGAGAAAGATTTTACTGTGGCTGGACTGCAATTGTCCTCCCAGCCTACAGCAACTACTTGTAGCACATGTAATGCACAGGAGGAGATCATAATCTGAAATGCTGTTTTCAGCCTATTAAGTAACAGTGGTGATAACTCTCTCCATGATTCATAAAATCCATTAAGTGATTGTTAGTGAAGTGTCATTTTAGGAAAAAAAAATACTTGTCTTGTAAATCCATGCTGGTTTTCACAGGTACTATTGTGATGTTTGTTTTCTGTCTTCTCTTCTGGCTTTTGATGAGTCAGAATCCATGCAAGGACTGGCATTGTCATATGTATGAAATGAGACATTCCCTGTTTTAGGAAGACATAGATGCCTTTTTCATTATTGCTGTAATCTCTTCTGAAGGATAATTTATGGATGCAATCTCATAACAAAACTACACATATGACAGTTGAAACTGCATAACCTTTGCTGGAAATAAATATGCCTCTGTAGGACAGTGAGAGGAAAGGATTTCTAGCTCTAACAGTGTGTATGGGAATCTGCATGGCATCTTCTTGATAGTATGGCCTGAGTAACAACAACTGATACAACAGGAATATGAATGAGTGAATGGTATACCTCAAACAAACTATTCTGAAGGGTATTTGCCCAAAAATCTGATACTGCTAGGAAGAATGTAACAATGATCAAGTTTGCTTTAGATGACCTTCATTATGATTAAATTATAACAAAGAAATTACCAATATACTTTTGAGAAAACAAATCAATTTGGAAAGTAAAAAAACCTTGGAAAGTAAAAAAAAAAAAAAAAAGGATTGAAAATTTGTGATTGTGGGGAGAGATCTTCAAGTTAGTGGAACAGAACAGCAACTTAGTCAGATGCCATGAGCATCCAGACACTGGAGCAACAGTCTGGGTGGCAACACAGCGACCCACACCTTAGATGTGTGTATGTGAACTAGTGACATGCTTTTTCATCAGTGTGTCTTGGCAGATTATAAGGATATACACAGAAAACTAGAGAACCCTTATCTCCATCAGCAGCTGTGGGTAAGAATGGAGAACTTCTCCAAAAGTGCGGTTACATAGTGTGGATGCAGGAAGAAATGTATGTGTCATTTGAACAGGAGGTCCAGAGGGATGTGTGGGTGGCAAGGTGGATAACATACCCACAGTGGGTATTAGGGGAAGACAGGTCTCTTTTCAAAAGCAGAAGTGACACTGGTACACAAAGAGTTTGCATTTCAAGGTTAAAAAGAGGAGCAGAAAGATGAGTGTGGGACAGATCAGCAAGGAGAACATTCTGGTACACAGCTGAAAAAATTGAAAGGGTGAAAAAACTGGGCAAATATAACACAGCAGTTGACAACTCGTGCAGTGCTGGAATGCATCGTTGCAGAGGAGGAAAAGCCATGCTGCACTTTAGAAAATTGCCAGTCAAAAAAGAACTGCATAATTAGAAAATTACAGTTTAGGGGAGCTTTCATGAAAAGACATATTGACAACACCCCCCCCCNAGAAATCTTAATGAAGAAGAGTAGGTGCTGCCAAAGGAAGCTGCTTCCAGTTCAGATGAGCAGTATTGTAAAATTTGTGCAGGAAGAGAGCAGGGGAGGTGAGGAGATCTCTTTGAGTGGTGACTGACTCTTTTCAGAAAGCTTGGACAGTGAGTGGTGAGGTGAAGGTGAACCACTGCTCTGGTTTTAGAAAGCTGGAAGCTATTTGCAGGAGATCTTACATGCAGCTGCCGAGATAAAGTGTTCATAACTGCTTCAGCCTTTTTTGCTTTTTTCTTCCAGCAGTCCAAATTTTAGCAGTAGGAAAAAAGGGAAATAATTTTAATGAAACAAGAGCAAAACATAATTCTTACTGAAACTAATCCCAGTTGCTTGAATAACCAAATGTCTGCTGAAGGTGATTTTCTCAACCCCCTTATTTTCAGAAGAATGTGTGTGACAGCACTGAGTACTCTCACCTGTACTTGGCTTTTCATATCAACGATGTGTGCATTTATGTGTTCTTAGAAGAGAAAGCTACACTGACCAGAATATTCTTGTTCCTTTGTTGGCCAAAGAGAAAGTATAAATATTGGAAATGTCTCCCTGCAACAGCAATTCACTATGTAAAAAACTCTCCTGTCCTAGCTGGTAGGGCGATGGAGGGCAATTCCCTTCTCTAGAACAGGAACCTCCTAGTACAGTGCTCATGTTCTAAACAAACTCTCAGCATTAGCACATGAATGGCAGAGGTAAAGTGCAGTCTACTGCTGAAGATTAAATATGAGATGTTTTTTCAGTAGAGATGCTCCAAATACCTTTATAATCTCATTTGGATATACAGAGTGGTGTGGCTGCTAGAAGAGAACGATACCATTTAGTGATATAAAAATTTACTTATTTGATAGGACAGGTGTAACAGGTGGGTAGCAATACCTGCTCTGTGAGCAGACCCTCCTCCCTCCTACCAACATGCACATGTACATGGGAATCAGAGCTTCAGCCCCACCAGCCCAGTGTAGACGCGGTAAATACCAGTGAGGGAGCAAGGTGCTTGCTCTGCCTGGTTCTGTGCTGCAGCCACAGAGGACAGCCCAGCTCCATGGTGGTTTCTGTCCTTGCACTTTTATTTCTATAGATGTTAGATATCTGTGTATTATGACTTCCTTTCAAGGAAGATAATGCCATAATTATTTATTGTTTTCTAATGGCTTTGCTAATCTTGTAGCCTTCAACCAGCCCTTGAACTTCCTCCATCACTGAGGCTAAGTAGAGGTTGCTACCAATTGTGGTTTATGTTACTCATCTGGTTCTGCCATGGTATGTTTCAGAAAAATGGGTATATTTGTTGTCTGGGTCAAACCAGATGAATCCGATCACCTTATGCTGCAGGTAACCAACAGCAGTCCCTTGCACAGGTAATCTGTGTTTCTGCTGGGTCGTGTGACACCTGTAAAAGGTTTAAACCAATTGTCTGCAAAGTCTCTGGGTTGTTCTGCTGGAACCTTTTGCCTGCTTGGTTTGTGGGTGATTTAAAATTGCTGGTGGTCAGATAAGAAAAACAACTTAGAACTGAGTTATGAGATTGATGTAAAAGCCTTCAAATCAGTGTCTTGGATGTTGAGTTATGTAACTCCAAGTCTGTTAAGCTGTCTTCATGAAAAGCTTAGGAAACAGTGGCTGCCTTTCAATGATCTTCCTCACCTTTTTAAGATTTCTTGACATGAGAGGGAGGTACATGATCTGTAGGTATTTCCAATATTATCTATGCAGTCATTGCTAGGACAAAACAATCTGGTGCCTTACTTCCGGAAGCGCAGTATCCTATGTTCTCACTACAGACGGGGCTACTACACGTGGGCTCCAGTGTGCAGCTTACCACTTCGTTCAAACAGGATGAGCAACTTACGTGAACCAATTGTCAGAGACTGGATGAATCAACATCTCGAGTGCCAGTGTTTGTGTCTGGCGGGAGGAGCAGGCCACGCTTCGCGCGGGTGAGGCAGTGCCCTGCCCCGCCCCCCAGACCCCCAGCTGAGCAGAGCTCTCCACCAATCACATCCCAGGGCAGTGTGATCCCAGCCTCTGATTGGCAGAGCTGTCCATCAATCACACACTGGGGTGCCAGCCCAGTCTCTGATTGGCTGAGCAACTGGCAGGCCCACCTGAGGGGTGGGCCCATGAAGCCCCAAGGGTTTAAAAGGGGCTGACCGTGAGGTGGCCTTTTGTCTGGGCCCTGCCTTCTCCTGTCCTCCACGGGAACCCAGGAGTTGGTAGCTATGCGTCTGTTTTTCTGTAGCCTTTCTGTCTTTCTCCTTTTTCTCCTCATTCTCTTTACATGGAACATATTTGGGTAACTTAACATCTCATAGGTATAAATGTTTCTAGGTTGAATGGGCTGAGTTTATGCTACGTTAATATTAAAATAATACTAATTAATGCTATAATAAGTGCTTTATATTGAGTTTGGTGTTATATTTATTCCTTTGCCAAAGTTCCTTAATTTTCATTATTTTGGCCAGTAAACTTCTGTGTATTTAGGACCTCTTGAGAATATCTAGCTGGGATTTCTCCTTAAACCAAATTAGAGTAAAGGAACCTTTGGTTTAACCCCTGGGTTTGTTCTGGGGTGTAACACCAGCACTGCCTGGTATTGCAATGCATATAATTCCAGCTGTGGTCATATGTGGAAGTAGAACCTAAGAAGAACTGATGTTGCTCACTAAGCTGCTGATGTAGACACCGCTGGAGTGCTTCAGATGGCACTTAACACCTTTTACGACTGCAGAGTCATGCCCCATGCAGTTTCTTCTGGTTCCCAAGAGCTTCATGGCTAGAGTTTTAGCAAAGCATTGTGTTTTCTGTAATTTTGTTGGAGGTATTTTTGTGGAAAGAATCAAATCCTTTTTCTTTAAAAGACTTTCCACTGTTATTGCATCCTTGCGCATTGTCCTGGCTTGCTGAGAAGAAGTCTTGGGCTTTTTAGCATTGTCAGCCACAGGAACTCTTTCTTGTTTCTGAGAAGGGTAGAGGAAGGAGGTGAGGTGAAGAAGGATCAGGGGGTTTTCTGGCATTTCCAAACCTGCAGGAGATGGCTATGACGTAAGCTCATCGAACACTATACTTGGCTACTTAGGCAGACAAGTCTTTGAAATGTAGGTTTGAGGTTTTTATCTTAAGTTGCAGCTTGAAAAACGTGTCCGACTGTTTTTGTGCTTCTTGCTTCAACTGACCAGAAGATAAAAGAAGGCTGAGCATACTATTGCAAAAGGGAGAACTAGCTGTCAAAAGCACATGTATAATTCTGAAGGATGCTGAAAGGCACTTTGGCCACATGATCTGTCCATGAGAGCACTACTGTATAATGACATTGAGTGCAACAGTACTACATGGATGGGTAAGTGGTGATATGACAAGTTGTTTCTGAAATGTCACAAACTGTTCTTTATTCCTTGAGTTGTTTTTAATCCCTACAGAAAGAAAACCTAGCTTTTCCCTGTTGTTGCAATTTTATAGAACCATACATTAATGTTTTCCTGTTTCTTTCATGGCCATCTTGTGCATAATCTGCCCCAGCAAAAAATGCTAGATGTGCACTAGTTCTGTGCTGCTCTGTTAATGTGACTCATGTCGTATTTCAAAAAATGTAATACTATTTCCATCCTTTACCAGAGTAAGAACCTGCAAGTAAGCAATATATAGCACAGCTGCCGAACTGTGGAGTTACTGGTGATAACTTGAAAGTACAGAATCTCTGAGTATTTTGTTTTACGAAGTCCCTTTTCCAGTGCATCAGCTCCTGTGCATCATTTGAAAAACTGAATAGGATGCGACCATTGCTTCTGGTGAGATGGACAACTGACATGGGCTGTGATCAATGGTCCACTTCAAAGAATGGTCTTCTTCAAAGAACTGCAGCATATATGTATTAAATATAAAATATTAAAATTTCAAAACATTCTGGTTTCAGTGATCCAAGCTGATAATGTTAGCATTGAGATGTCAGGTTTATAAATGTCAGGTTTTTTATAAACAAGGTTTGTTCTGGTTTTCTTTTTTTTTTTT
>VZRO01007917.1:191742-224334 GCA_013397915.1 Daphoenositta chrysoptera
ACATGGAGGTTTTTTTTTTTTTTGTTTTTTTTTTTTTTTTTTTGTTTGTTTGTTTTTTTGTTAGCTAAAGAAATAAATTGAGAGAATCTAATATAGCCCATGCAAGTGCAGTGGCTAATCCTAGTTCTTGTGCTCCTAATAGGAATAAAACAACAGTTTTATTTGGCCTTCTGGGATTTTATCTTCACATGGACACTTCAGGTTGATAAGCTAGACAACAAATACATTGTACAGCAGCTATGCTCTTCTGGACAGCACTCATTTATTTGAACACCGGAAGTCTAAAAGTTTGTAGTCTGAGCTTAGTGAGTAACCTTCATCTTTTCATGTATTCTTCA
Organism: Daphoenositta chrysoptera; assembly: GCA_013397915.1. Classification (NCBI taxonomy): domain Eukaryota; kingdom Metazoa; phylum Chordata; class Aves; order Passeriformes; genus Daphoenositta; species Daphoenositta chrysoptera. The sequence continues at coordinate 192,081 of VZRO01007917.1, forward strand.
TGTAAATAGAACTCTTTGTCTCCAAAAGATACTTCATCTTGCTTTTATAGATCTACCTTAGGATGACAGAGAGATTTTATAAAAGAAGCCTGAATCCCAAAAAAACTTTTACTGATGATCTATGGCAGGTGTTTGGCACAAAAGCACTTTTAATATTCCATGTTGGAGGCCTGAATCAGGTTAGTTTGGAGTAGCTATGTACTGTCCCTGAATCCATTGCTTTATAGCTTCCCTTCCTCCAAGTTAAGAAGTTAATTCACTGACAAACTCTGGTTAAACGGACATTTAGGATTAGCTTGCAAGGAATTTAAGGTAAGCAACTTGCCATTACCCCTGCAAAACACTTGTAAAATAAAGATATGCGCATTTTTAGAAGATATAAAAAACTTGAAAAATAACAACCTCACAGTCATGATTTATAAAACCACTTTTATTTGTTCTAAAATTGAAAGTGGAAAAAAAAATGCTTTATGTATTCATTCCACCCTCACCAGAATGAAAATAATCAGGTGTTAATTTGGATGTGAGAAATGTTTCAGTTCTGCTTCAAGAAAGTATTATTAAAACTTGATGGGAGCTAATGGCAAGCACAGGCAGCAAGTATTAATAATGCTGGAGACCTAGCATAATCAAGTCGTAATAGCTGCTTCCAAAGGGATGTTTTTGTCTTCTCTGCATGGTTCAATTTTCTATCATAGACAGGAGGAGAGCATCTGAGCAATAGGAGAGATCAGCCTCCCAGGCACAACAGTTATGTCTGCTCCTACCTTCAAGTTGTGCTCCTTCCTCTTTTTCTGGTGACACATGTCAGATGAGTTAATGATGAGTACTAGGCTGCCAGTAACAAGGAAACGCTTTTTTTTTTTTTTTTTTTGTTTTGTAAAGATCTGTTTGCTTTAATGCAGATGTGTGCTTATTGTGACCCTGGTATGGAGTTGAGTGTAGATGATCATGCCAGGGATGAATTCACATTGCAGATAACAATTTTAAGTAGATTAATTAGTCTGAAAACCCTAATTGGTAAAAAATCCCCAAGTTTTCAAGGGCAAGATTTTTTTTGTATGTAAGTACAAAAGCAGTCAGACATTTGTAACTTTCAGTTGCCCTGAGGGTTTGGAAAACCTGTAGAGAAATCTGTCACTTTGCAAGCCTGTAAGAGTAGGAACAAGAAATTACTCTTACCAGGCTGGATCCAGGAGACTTATCACTTAGAAGGATCAATATTCCTGATGCTTCCTGAGGTTTATGTTGATATTTACATGAGCACTTGCTATCTGCTGAACAGGATAGAGTTGCCAGTTTCATAGTCTGGATGAGATGTGAATTATGGCTCCTCCCTGAGACCACATATGAAAAGGTTATGAAAGAGCAGAGATGAGGGAACATCCTGGATTTTACTTACATGGAAGACTTTTACATACTTGCAAATTGTGAACCTACATAACTCAGAGTATCGGTGAAGACTCAGTCTTGGTACCTCTCAGAATATGCATGATCCCCCATCCTGTGTGGATTACCTGTGCTGCTGTTTTTTCCAGTTTCACAGCCTTTGGGAATTGCTTTAATTCTCAGGAAAAAGAGTTCAGAAATAGAGAATTATATGACAACATACAAAGAATTCCAGTTAGTGGCACAAACTTTTTACTGATTTGGTCATTGAACTACGTGGCTTATTAGAGAAGTAATTTGATTTTCTAGTGTTTTAAGGATTGTCCCCCTTCCTCTGTTTCTTTTTTCCCTCCTGGAAATTGCTCTTTCAGAATATCCATTTCCAGAGGCAGGAGTGGTATGTTAGTCTTTTTCTAAGAATAATTTTCATAGAGGGGAAGAGGTCTTTTAAAAGGGACAGGAAGAAAGAATATTGATGTGACAGAGTGGTACCTTAGATTAATCCTGAGTTAACAGTGTTCAGGACTCACCTTTCGGCTATTTCAATCTGCTGCAACACCTGACAGGTTGGGAGCTGGACTCAGGCTTTCTAAACCCTCTCTTAATTTAAAAAAATGCAGACAATCCCTGCCAAAGTCAGTCTGGTAACAGTATTGTCAGTTTCACTCAGGTGGGAGGCCTTGTTAGGTGTGTCAAAGTAGTTTGGGTAACTGAGGATGTAGAGAAAAGCTGTAAAACTGGTATGACATTCTCCTTTCTACAGCAGACTGAAAAACTAAGAATGGAAGCTCCTTGCTGGTGACAAGGAGATATTACACAAGGGGTAGCAAGGGAGTTAATGTGAATATAGGACACAGGCACTCATTTGGTTAGACAACTATTCATAAATGAAGGAGATATGAAGGTAAAAAAAAAAAAAAGTGATATAACGTTTGAATCTTTGGCCAAGTTTCTGTATGGTCCTTTACTTGTGCATTTGACCCAGTATCTAGGCGTGTCACTGAAAAACAGGAAATAAACTCTCCAACCAATTTACTAGATTAGAAAGTCAATGTAACTTTATTAGCAGCTCTGGATGCATGGGGAATTCTTGTCAAAGCATGCACACCCAGTGACCCAACAGAACAGGTTATATTCCTCAAATTAATACATATTTATCACATTTCCTGAATATGTGCATATATGCTAATTATTTCCACAGACTTGCTGGCTATGGTTCTGGATCTTCTCATGAATCTTATCTCCTTGAGAGTATGTAAAATATGTGGTCAGGGCATAATGTACTTCTCTTACCATTCTTTGTTCTCACTCAAAATCCTTGTTCTCAAAACGAAGATATCTCCTAGCACATATTAATCACTGATATAAGTAAATAAGGAAGCATTAGCTGACACAAGACTTCTAGTAGTATTAGTCAGAGATTTAGGGAGTTAACACAAGGCCACATTAATCTCTGGTATTTGTACTAATCACTGTATGGTACAAAACTAAGGATTAATAACCACGAATACAAGGATCATACACTCTTGTGCTAAAGTTAAAAGAATTTTCCAACATCTTCCCCAGTGCTGCATAGACTTCTTAAAGAAATACAACTTGTTTGGTAACTGTGTGGATCTGCCAAGTGGAATTTCTTCATTCCCAGCTTCTATTTTTCACTTTGTGGCTTGAAACACACCTGAGGCTATTGCCTTACTCCTCAGATCTAACTGAAAGTTGAGAAGCTTTATTTCCAACAGATTTAGTGGTTCAGTGCTGCATGTCAGAAGAGGTTTGTTTTTTTATTTAAGTAACAGGTATTTGTAACTTCAGTCAAGATGCAAATCACTGAAATCACACATTCCAACTGATTAGGGATTTCTGAACGATCTGATACCTTAACGATAATTGTTTATTCTAGAAAAGATAAAATCTATCAGTATCAATGATCAAATTTAAACAAGGCGGTGGGGGGAGTCACTTTCTGTGGTAATATTGTTTCTTTAAGCTGTTATGCTTACAAGCACATGCTTACCAGCAGGATGGTGGGGTGGGAAAGCAGGGTGGCTTGGAATAAATTTCCCCCATTCTAGAAGTTATACCATTTTGACCAGCAGTCTCCCAGCATTTTTATTCTTTCTTCTTTTTTTTCCCCCCTCTAACAAACCATGTATATGTAATAACTTTCATCGGTATTAATTGTTCATGCTTTTGTAACTTTTGAGCTGGCAAATGCTTCATTATCACTTCAGTAACACTGTGAATCAGCAGGATACTAGCCATTAGTGTGTAGTGTAAAGGAGTAGCTGCTGTTATACTGAAATCTCACAGAAACCTAATAACATGGAGGCTGCTCTGCTGTAAGTCAGTCTCTGATCAGTGATATCCATTGCTTCTGTAGAAATTTATGTTTTCATTTCCGTTCCATTGAGGCATTTAGAAACACACTAGATTGTGCTAAACAGCATTTACCAGGGACAGAAGGACTTGAGTTCTGTGTCTTTTCAGGGATTGCAATGAATCTTTTTACAAATGCTGATTGCTCTGTGTTGTCTTTTTCTTTCCTACACATTGCTCTCCTTTGTTATTGCTTTTATTAATAATCACATTTTGCTTTTAATTTACAATTAACATTTTAATTTGTTATTTATATCAACTAGGCTTGTACTGTCTCAGAGAACTTATACTTACATAATTTGGTTGTAGATACCTGTATGCTGCTGCTTCAGCAGGCATAATTCTTACACTTGTATTTAGCATATGCATTGCGTGGTACATGATGTGGCCATACTTTCCCACCAGAGTCTTGACAGGTCATAGAATCATAGAATATGCTAAGTTGGAAGGGACCCATAAGGATCTTAGAGTCCAGCTCCTGGCTCTGTGCAGGATACCCCAAGAACCACACCATGTGCCTGAGAGTGTTGTCCAAAAGCTTCTTGATCTCTGTCAGGCTTGGAGCTGTGACCACTTCCCTGGGGAGCTGTTCCAGTGCCCAAACACCCTCTGGGTGAAGGGCCTTTTCCTGATATCCAACCTAAACCTCCTCTGACACAACTTCAGGCCGTTCCCTTTGGTCCTGTCATTGATCATGAGTGAAGAGATCCATGTCTGTCCTGCTTGCACTGATGAGGAAGTTGTACCTGCAGTGAGGTCTCCCCTCAGTCTCCTCCAGGCTGAACAGCTCAAGAGGCCTCATGTGCTCCTCATACGGCTTTCCCTTATGGCCCTTCACCATCCTTGTGGCCTCTTGTGGACATTCTAATAGTTTAGGGTCTTTCTTCTACTGCAGTGCCCAAAACTGCACACAATATTCAAGGTGAAGCTGCCCCAGAGCAGAGCAGAGAGGGACAATCCCCTCCTTTGCCTGGCTGGTGATGCTGTACCTGATGCAATTTGGGACTTGATTGGTCCTCCCGCCTGCCAGGCCACACTGTCATTTTCCCATCAGACATAGAATTCTGTTCAGGTATTTGGCAAGGAGGGAGTATATCAAGCCCTCCTTTCCCCTGGGACACTTGTAACTGGTTCTGGTGGTGCCTCATGGTGGAATATCTGAAAAGAAATCCTTAAGCACAGAAAACCAAGAATTCTATGTGTGACCTGAGCCTGCATACTCACCGCAACATCTGCAATCGTCCACAAATAGTGTCTTTTTTTATAGTTTCCATCACAGTGGCCTCAGCCTACTCTTAACAAAACATCCTTGCCTTTTTGTGATTTCTGCTGCAATGTGCACAAAGGAAGTAAATAATATTGCTGGGATACTGAAAATAATGCCTAGTCACCCTCGTTTAGGTATCTTGAGTTGTCTCTCTGACCTTAATGCAGAAAATGACAAAATCACTTTGAAGCCCCTCTTTCCTTCTTTGATTTACAATGCCTCTAGAAAAAGTATTAGCTCTTTTAGCTGGGTAGTTCATCTTTATAAGGCTGCTATGCCAATGTATCCCTCTCTAACATCTGGGACTCTTGATAGTATTGTGAGGCTTGGAAAGAAAGTGGCTGAATGGTGCCATGCTTGTACAGGCTTTTAAAGCAGGTGTTAAAAGTGCAGCCTGTCCAACAGTCACCTTTAGTTCCCGTGCTGTGCTTGCCCTTTGGGAAGGCTGGTTAGCAGAGAGAGTACCAGGAGTTGGCTGTGATTCCTTTGCCCCCAAGTTTGGATTGCTAGTGAAAGCCTCTTGTCTGTGGATTGACCATCTGTGACTCCTTGGAGTGGCTGAGTGTTGGCAGAGGTTTATCTCCCTATCTTGTCTGTGAAGGCAAGTTGTCCCAGAATAGGCTTTCTGTGCATTTGTAGCAGGGTTGGCTATGTTGCTCCATGGCCAAGTGCAGAGTCCTTGGTGGGTGTGTACTTGTGTGCTTTGGGAGTCTGAAGGGAGAGAGGAACGTGATGCTTCTGCGGGGAATTGTGTGCTGTGTAAATGCAGGTATCAGTATAGGAATCTCTCACTGATGCTCCTGCACTGTGTGCATCTGGGAAGCAAGCAGACTTCTCCAACGTAGTAATAAAGGCCGTAGGTATCCCTGCCAGGCATCTCCCCCTGAGGTAGCAACACATTTCTGGCTGTGATTAGAAATTCTGAGTTTTTGACATTGGCTTGCAGATCGTCAATAGGCCTCTAGTTAACTCACAGTTGTGGTAGTGGGGTAGGTTTCAAAGGCATTTTTGTTATTCTTGGTGGCAGATAAGGAGTCTTCTGATAGTGTATTTTCTCCTTCTGCCCTGGTACTGTCCTGTCTCTGTGCAGTGCAGAGACAGGGGACGCTGGATGTGTATTGTGAAGGGTCTTTCAAAGTGCTCACTGCCTGCGCTGCTCACTGATTGCTATCAATAACCTTCCCTGCCACTCCTTTTCCTTGTGTGTACTCCATTTGCAGTTCTGTACAGTGGAAAGCTGTTTCTTATGCACTCAAATGTAGTTTGACCTTTGTGGCAGAGGGCTGTAGCAATCAACTTACTATGTACGGCATAATTGTATACCCTGAATTGGCCAGATACACAACAGGCTCAGCCCTTACTGAACTGCCTTATACATTGTTTTGTCCTTACTACCTACAGCAACCACTGTTATTTCATCACTAATTGTACATTCCAATGATGTACCCTCTCACCAGAACTGAGGAGCAGTACAGTTTCCATTGTATGGGTGATAGAGGTCAGCTGGCATCTTGACAATGGAGTTGAGAACCCTCTACTTGCCTGGCAGCATACTAGAGTATGACCTTTAAAAGTTGAATGGATTGTTTTTTTCCTAGGCGTTGTTTAGTAAAAATCACTAATAACTGGTCTGTGAAACATTTCTAATTAGGTGCTTGAAGATGCTAAAAGTTGAGATAGCATTGAGAAGATGCAAAAGAAATAGAGACCGCAGGGTAATGTAGGAGGACAGAGTCCAGCAGCAGGTGACAAAGATGATGAGGGGACTGGAATATCCCTTTTACAAGGCAAGGCTGAGGGAGCCAGGCCTGTTCAGCCTTGAGAAGACACAATAGAGAGGGGCCCTTGTCAATGTCTACAAGTATCTGAAGGGAGGGTGCCACAAGGATGGAGCCCAGCCTTTCTCAGTGGTGCCAAGTAATGTCACAAGAGGCAATAGGCAAAAAGTGATGATCAGCAAGCTCCACCAGAAGGAAGAACTTTACTGTGAGGGTGACCAAGCACTGGAACAGATTGTGCAGAGAGGTTGTGGAGTCTCTCCCTCACTGGAGATATTCAAGAACTGTCTGGACACAATCCTGTGCTGTGTGCTCCGGGATGCTCTAGGTTGGACCAGATGACCCACTGTGGTCCCTTTCAGCCTGACCCATTCTGTGATTCTGTGATGTGGTGCACATCCCCTCTCCACCACCTCTTCAGGCTGCTAGGATCTCAGAAATGCTCATCAGGCCTCAGCGTTGACGAAGAGGACCTGGGCTCAGCTCCTCTTGAGTTGATCAGAAACACTGTCTGCTCCCCCGAACCTATGCAGTCTAATGATCTCCTGTTTTTAACAAACAGCCTTGGAAAATTATTTTTCTTGCCTGAGTAACAACCCAAGTGGAACAATAGTTTTGTTACTGAACTTCCTTTGAAAGTTACCAACCTGAACTGCAGCCGGGGTGGAAAATTACCATGACCAAAGTTAACCCTCTTGTGATCTATAAACAGCAGTCCTAAGTGAGACCCTTTGAGCTCTTCTAGCCTGTGATGGGCTGTGACCTGAAAACTCCCTCCGAGTGGGGCCTCTCAGAGCCAGCAAACTTTCAAGTTTGCTATACTTGGAGGACTGCCAACAAAGACCACAGTAGAGCCTGGGCTGATAGCCCCATTCCTTGGTGGGGAGGATGCAAAGGCATCTGAACTGAGTACTTAACTGAATATAAGGGGAATTTTTCATAAGTGTACCTTGTACACACTCATTTAGGTCTGTGTGCATGCAAGTGTGAATGTCCCATTAATGTTACTCTCCTAGATTCTGAAGTACTTTAGATTCATAGCTAGATTTGACCTATAGGTGAGTTACTGTTCTGCCTATAGTAAATTCTATTGGATCTTTTGATGAACTGTTTAAATTAGGCTATTGATTAAGTGCTGTTAAGTCTAAGTGTTGAAACCTTTAGGCCTAAACTGGGCAATCTAGGGCTTGGTTTGGCAAGTGGCTTCATTCCGAACCTCGTGGCAAGGTGAGAGGGTCTCCCTTATCCTTTTTATCCTTACCTTCTCCTGTCCTTACCCTTGTCTATCCCCAGTGTCCACATAGATAATTTTTGGTTGATTTTAGGTTTTAGTCCAATTTTTCTGTGTGCTTTAACCATCTTGTAAGTAGTAGAGCGAACCTTGCCGAGGAACCTTGTCACGCTTTCACTTAAATAACAAACCTGCTGTTGCCAATACATTTGCTGGTGATTGAACCATCTGAAGCACTCATTCACCACGTGTGATTTGGTAAATGGAGATGGGGTGCGGTTCAATAGCCCATTAAATACAGTGCTGCCATTGCTAGTAACAGACTGCAGAATTTTTATTTACTTTGGAATGCTTCTGGACTATGGCTTGCCAAGTTTAGTCTAGACTCTTCTGCCGTATATAGAGTTTTATTTTAGCTTGTTTGGCTCAACCAGCAATGGTTTAACAAGCAGGTAACTATTATGTAACTTGTTTAGCTTTAGCTGTCATTATGCACTTGTGTAGTCGTATAGTAATTTTGATGTCTTTCTGCAAATTACAGGTAGCAATTCCAAGCAGTTCTTCTGTGTACAGTGAACTGTCTATGACCCTAGAACAATAATGTGAATTGGAGTACAAGTAAAGGATGGTAGTAGAGGCTTTGATGGTACAAGAACAGGAAAATAACAGAGGCCATAAAGAAATCGCCAATGGTCAGTTATAGTTCATTAAAGTAATGCAATCTTGGGAGCTCAGTTAAACCATTGAGGATAACAGAATAAAACCCAAATACTCAACACATATAAAGCACAGTATGTACAGTATATTTAGGAAAGATCTTGAATTATGGACCATGAAAAAACAGCAAACTGTAAAAAATAAAATAATTTAAAAATTAAAATAAATAACATAAAAAATTAAGTCAAACACTTGCCACACTTTGAAATTAGAAGAAAATAAACCCCACCATCAATATCAATATTCTCCTCTTCTGGTTCTCCTCCTCTTCTTCATGAAGAGGATTGGAGCAGTAATTGGTTAGTGTAACAGCAGAGATAGGTGTGTTTGTGTGTGTATGTATGTGTCTAGCAATTTTAACTGCAGAATTTTGAGAATTTATGAATTGAATTTTTTTATGTGTTCTTCCTTGCTTTTTCTGTAATGATCATATCTGAAATAATAACTATTTGGTTAGAATGTTAATATTATAAACCAATAAATTACTGATTTCACCTAAAAAGGGTGTTTCTGTGGCACAAATAAACTGCACGTGCTGTAGCATAACATGACAGGTTAAAATCCCTTCTAACTATATTCAGAAAAGTGCTTCATATTATTGCTTCTCAGTATTACTGAGGTTAGAGAGGAGGAGGAAGAATGACTTGTGCAGATGGAGTGGCAAGGACAGACTGGGTAGGGGTGTCAGGAAGATGTCACATGACTCTCCTCTGGAGTTATGGGTAAGAAGAATAAGTGTTTTAAAATAAGTAGTCAAGCAAGATAAACATTACTGCTTAGTTTAAACATTAGATAAATATTAAAGCAAGAAATGAAGCTCCATCTAGTGTTATATATTCTATGTTATTTATGATCTATTCTTTTTTAATAGTATTGATATCTATTATCTAACTCAAATTAGTGTTAACTGTTACTAGATGGAGGTGGACAATTTGCCAGTTTTATGGATGAGAAAGTGAAAATGCTCAATGATATTTCTAGTTCACAGTTGAAAAAAGATTTGATTTATTTAGATTATAATGATAACACATTGTGCCGGTTTGGCCAAAATTTAAAGGAGAATATCCTCCGAGGGAAAGGCAGGATACCACCACCCCTTCCCCCACCACCAGGTTCGGGAAAGAAAAAAATTCCTCGAAGGAAAGTGAAAGAGATAAAAACTATTTATTTAACAAACACACAAAGAAAAGGATAATAATGCTAAATAATAAAATCCCTCGCTGTGGAGGGAAACCTGGGAAGATTTTCAGAGTCCGTCTCTGGGTGTGGCCCTCTCTCCTCCTGAGAGCTGGTTTGGTGGGCCCCCCCCTTCCAGGGGCCTCGGGGGAAAATTCTCCCCCGATACGCTCCGGTGTTGTAAAACAGTCCCGAAGAGAAGAAGAGGTAAAAAAAAACCCCAAACCAAAAGTCCCAAGAAAGCTCTCCGGAGAGAAAGAGCCGAAAGCTGGCTGGAAAGCAAGGTCGCCTCTGCCACCCTCCTTGCCGCCGAGCCCAGAGCAGAGAGCTGTGTGTCCTTGAGCAATTGTTTTGAAAAGTTCACTCAGTTTTTCTTTCGCACCCAGGCTTAAAGGCACAGGATTCATCTTCTGGGCATAGGGTGGTGATAGGGGATACACATCATAAAGTCAGTCCAAGACACACATCCTACTCCAATAATAATTCAGAAATATGTGAAAGAACCTATGCTAAAATTAATTATTTTACAGTCATCTGGCCAAGGTAATTTACATACAGGAGTTTTAAAACAGGAGATTGAATGGTTCTTCCAATAAATCTGGAAGGTGTTAGGAAATCCAAGAGATCTAAAAGAAAACTCTAATGTCAATATTTTTTAAAAGGTTGAACAATAGGACCCAGGATTTTGGCCCCTTGGATTGATCAGCGGTAAATGAGGTCGTAAGTGATGCACAATGTTAAAAGTATGTAATGAAGTTAATGCTAAACAATGTGTCAAGTTGACAAACTGTCAGCTTGAAACTAATAAGCTTAGATATGATAGAAATCAGACTCCTAATATATTTTTGTAAAAGATTTAATTTTACACAGCCTTAATTAATGGAGTAGTAGAAACCTGATCCCAGTAGGCTGATTTAATGCTCCTGAAGTAAATGTATGCAATGTCAGTACATCAGGAACAATTCAAGCAACTTGGGTAGCACCTGGAGCTCCAGGGGCCTTCTGACAGAAAAGTAGGCCAGCCAGGAAGTAAGGAAGTGATATGAAAAAGATGTATAACTTTAGATGAAGGAATGCTGTCTCTATTAGTAAACAGCAGCATGAGCCATGGACACTGGGTTGTAATCGCTCAGACTATGAAGTTGCCATGCGGGAGATCTTAGAGACCGCAGTATAGCTGCACACAATCCCCAGGCATGGCAATGCATCGTATTGATGGCAATTTCCAAGAAAAATCATAATGAATATACCTTTTTGCACCTGTAATATACAAAGATTCATGTGGAATTTTGTATTGCCAGGATCTTAAAAGAGGCTTTGTTGTTAAATAGCTACGCAGATTCCTGCTGCTGAGTGGTTGCAGGACCGGAGGTCTTTGTCTAGCTTTGCTGTTCCTACCTCTTTCCCAGCCACTGCTACCATGACACAGACAGGGCAGCACACCAGCACTATTAAGACTATTAAACTATCAAGACTGTTAAACATCATACATGTATACAGTATCTTACAGTTGCAAAACAACTGTGGAGTTGCAACTTAGAAAATTTTCTAAAAATTGATACTGTGCCAGCAGTTGCCTTTTACTATGCTAAAGACAAACATGTGTTTTTTCACATTCTATCTGAACTTACTGCTGCTCCTCATTAAGCTAATTAATTGTGGTCAGTCAGCATGGCATGATAGATGCAGTGGTATGAGCCCTTGTGTGAAATCATGCTCCTTGTCACAGTTATGAATTCAGAAACGGTTCTCTAATGCTTCTCTGGCTAAGCTGCATTTCATGAGGGCCTTTTTTTTCACATGGGTTCTATTTTTGTTTTAAATGAGATTACAGGATGCTATGTGCCCACCCACATGCTTATCATGCACAGTTGAGAAGAGAATAAGACAAAGACTCACCTGGTAAAAACAATATTTCAAAAACTCAATTTCAATAAAGAGTTCTTAGCCGGCTCTGACTTCCAGAGCAATGTATTACATTTGTGTCTTGGATTTTTCCTCTGACTTAGCATGCTTTAGAAAGTTTGAGTGAATGTAAAGGGTGCACAATAAACCTTTGAAGAGAATCAACCTTACCTTACTTTGGTAAGATATTGATGATCTGATTCTGAAGCAAGACCTGCACATCTTAATACAGGTAGGAAGTTATAATGGCCCAAGCCTGCATAATTGGCTGATGGCTATAAAAAGGTATGTTTTAGGCAATTCTTTCTTTTGCAACTGCATTGAATATCGAAGATAAAGTTTGGAATTGTGTGGGTGAAGAAATCAGAATAAATATTTACTGTGTCTTCTGGTAAATTGTGTGCTCAAATCCAATTCTTTCATTGTTAGCTCTAGTTGTCAGGCTGAACATTCAAGAAGCAATGTCCTCTAATACAGTGTTGCAAGCATGTTCATCAGCATCCCTCAAAGTACAATTTGAGATACAGCTGACAAGGAGTCAAAGAGTGCCTTTCTGTTACAGCTGGAGCCTCCTTTACTTGGCACAGCTTCCGGGGAATCACAGTCTGATATCCAAACTGATGTCTGATACAGATTGGAAGATGCTTCATATTTTTTTACTCCAGCAGAGAAAGCTAACATCTGCCATGAGTAAATCCAGAGCATTTGTTGGTTTTTTTTGGTGCTGCTGTTTTCGCCTCTTGTTGGATTTATCTGAGGTAGCAAATTATAATGTCAACTGTTTCACTACTACTTCTATCATCTACTGACTGTTGAATGGCAGCAGCTTTTTGCTGAAAAGAAAGTTGCAGATCCTTCTTGATCATATGGACAGTGGGAAGTGTGTCACCTTTTGCAATCTTCCTGTGCTCTTCATTTATCATGCTAAGGGATGAGCGTGACAATGCAATGATATGAGCTTCCTCTCATACCAGAAGGTGCCATGTGGTGCACTAATTTGCTCTCAGGGAAGATTGTTCAAGGCATATATTCCCTGTGGCATTTCCATGGTCACTGCATTCCAGTGCACAGTTACCATGATTTAAATGTTGTAATCCTTTCAAGGAGTGTGATTGCATTCAGCTGCATAAAATGCACTTGACAAGCACTCTTGATTGTACTGTATTGCCAGGTGTTAGGACTAGCAAATACACGTATCCTTTGAAGCTACAAAAAATCAGAAACTTATCTTGTTTAAGGAAACATGTTAAAGTATTTACTTGGTAAGGAACATTATTGTACCTGAAGATATTTTAATACAAAAAAGTGTTCTCAAAACAAAAATGTAAAGATTAAACTATATGCCTTGTAGCTATCAAGTAAGTCAGGTTTGATACTAGGCTGGAGTTACATTACTGTTTATGGAAGAAAAATCAGCTAAATTCAATAAAGTTTTCAACAGGTAAGAAATACAAGCTTGCCTTGGAATAAGTCAGCTAGCCTTAGTTTGGAAAAATTCTAATTATATTACCAGTAAAGGATAAAACCTCCACAAACCCAGAACATTTTCTGCATCTCCAACCCTACTGAAAATCCAAAAAGAATTAACATCAAGTATGTGTGATTACTTGTCCAAACCTGCTATGCTTTTGGCAAGGCAAACATATTATGGTCTGTAACAAGCTCTACGGTAAAAAATGACAACTAGAGAAGCAAAAGAAGAATTCATTATTCAGCAAAACCCAAATTAAATTCAAGGTTGTAATCAGTTTCATCAAGTTTCTTCTAATCTAAACATAGAAAGATGCTTGTTAGTGCTTTATTTTTTTTCCTGATTGCATTTCTCTTATTTTGAAGCTGGTATATACATCAAACAGCTGAACTAGAGGAATATCTTTGGGTACAGAAAAAAGTTATTTTAAAATTGTCTCTACATTAATTTTTTTAATGTTTTTAAGCTGTACATTTCAAAAATATATGTATCCTTTGTACAGTGCTTTCTTAATAATTTAATTCTTAAATGCTTAGCTCTTTATATAAGTCAAGCTTGTAGACATGTAAAAAACAGATTTGAAAAGTCCCCTTTCCATGAAAAGGTAGAAGCGTTTTGGTTTATATTTTCTATCAAAGTTTATCTTTGTGCTGTGCTTATTTGTTTTTTTTTCCTTTAGGTTAGAGTCTCTTAAAAAATGCTGTGGGTTTCTTTTTTTCTTCCTTTTTTGTCTAATTCTTCCAGAATGAATTTTAGCAAGATCTGGCACAAATACAACATCCAAGAAATATTTTTATTTTTACATTTTACTTGTATGGGAGATGTATGATGATTTTTCTCTAGGCATCCAGTTTTCTGTATGTCAGTACATAGTCATAAGGGAAGCAATAGAAAATTAACTCACTACATGTTATGCGTGTAAGCTATTAGATTCCTTTGTATTTGCCCAGTCTGATGATTTTTTTACCATAGAAGCAATTTTACTTTGCTCTATCACTGTACATTGCAGATACCATCTCTACTTCCTTGAACAAATTTTGTGTATGTTTTGCTGTTATAGTAAAAATACATTGCAGTACAAAGTATTCTACATTCAGCTAATATGTTTAGAAAAAAGACACCATCACTTTTTTGGCCCTGATATTCAGGGTCAATTTCTATGAATGTCACTTATGAAAAGAGTTTTGATGATTTCTTTCTATCCGCCTGGCTGCCAAACTCTGCACTTACATCTGGAGAAGTTACAAAGGCTCCTTCTCCTGTGTTTTGCCATTATGTAGCTTGCTTCTTGGCATTGTTCTTCTACCATGCTGGCTTGTTTAGTTGAGTGCATGAAGTGCTATTATAACAAGGAAAGTCCCTTCACATGATTCTATCAGAAGCAGAGTCAAGTATCAAAACATACAAGAGGTTGAAAAATGCAAGGTGTTAGGGCAAAAGTACTAGGAAAAAAAAGTACTATTAAAAAAAACCATGCTTTTTACCCCGGTTTTATTTTTCCAAGTAAAGCTACCTCATTTAAAATCCTGGTAAGTGAATCCTGCCTATTCTACCCATATTATTCCCTTTGATCACTTGTTCTCAGGAGAATGCTGCTACATACTTGCAATTTTTTCTATGTACTAGATTAAAGATAGTCTTTCCTGTCTGAAAACTATATTAGATACATACATTCTATGGGAAACTAAAATGAGTGTTTATGAAATAATGTTCACTTAAGCATCTGGTTTTGTGTAATTGGTGTCATTAAGCATTCCAAATTAGTTTACTACTCCAGTAAAACTCTACTAAAAAATATGTGTTATGAGTAATCCCCTGGCTTAAGTTTTCAACGTGAAAAACCCCTAAACTTCTAAAAGAGAGGGGAGCCTTTACTGGGGGAAGAAAAAAGTCTGATTTACTTTGAGAGTTATTTTATAGTTTGGAAGTTAATTGTATGATATTATCAAGTTATTTTAGTGCTGTCCACCACGTTGGTGTCTTGGAGCATACGGACCGAGTGGCCCAGGGGTAGGGCTGCCGTGTCGGGCTCGAACCAGGTCGCCGCAATATTTTAGCTTTGAGTCTGTTTTAGAACAAGAACAAGAAATAAAGAAGGCAGGAGGACAGTTAAAGATTTAACAACAAACTACTGTCAAAAACTGTCCACTCATGTAGAAAATAACTACTTTGTTTTGAAGTTTGTGATCAATACTATCCTCTATATCTTGTAGTTGGTCCCACAACAAGTCTCTCTTCCACTGACATTATCTCTTAATTATAACAGAAAAAAAGAAGATGGACTAACAGGCACATTTTAAGTGATTGAGTTCTTTTTCTTGGAAGTTTTATTCTAGATAAATGAAAGCTGTTGGTTTGTTTCAGGAATAATTACATGTCAGGGACAGAATAATTTGTAGTAGTCTGTCACTAATCCTTTGTCTCTGAATCAATAAAAATGTCACTAGAATCTGTGTAATGAACTGCCATAGGAAGGGACACAGTCACAGGAAAAGAGAATTGAATCTGAGATTTCTGGCACTACACCTTGGACTAGCTGTATTTGTGTGGACAGACGATTAAGCTTGTGATTTCCATGGTTCACTAATGAAATACAGAAAATACTGCAGATGTGTTTCTGTGCCTTGGTAGTAATTTCAGTAGTACTTAGATCCCAGTTTAACTGTCCTGACATGTCCAAAATAACTGGGAAGTATGCCAGTCACTATTGGCCCCACAGGAAAGCCTAGGCAATGCTTGTGAAGTGTTCCCAACCCCAGATATATTTTTCAGTTTGAAGATGATTTCATTTTTACATGGAGACTTTTGATATCGATGCTTAATGATCAGATTTATGTATTTTTTCCCCTTTAATGTGTCGAGAAGAATCTCAGAATCTAAGGAGTTCTTAGGAGGCTGCTATTTTGCTATCTATGGGACAGTTTTCAGAGGATTCCTGTGCACAAAGGCCAGCACTTGGATTTTAGCTGAATGCTAATTTAGTGATTATAAATTATGAGCTTGTGTTAGCCATATGCCACCTTCTCTTGAAGGCCTGTAGAAAGTATTTTGAGATGAAGCAGAAGCCTAGACTGATAAACTAATAGAGTCATTTTTGCACTGGTGTGTGCTTTAGCAATGGATCTGTCATTTCTCACTGAAGGAAAAAGGTTGCAGTCGTCTAGACAGTGGCAAACTGAACTGACAATTAACAACCAACTCTGGCATGTTTGCTGTAGGCGTCTCCAAAACTGTGACTGACTTGGTGCACCTAATCTGGGTAAAGAATAATCCAAATATAATACCTGGGTTTCAGATACTACTTCACCCAGTTGAGCCAGGACAGTTGATGGCTCCATTTGCCAAACAATTGTTCACTGAGGAGTTTTCCAGAATATGCAAACAGAAGATGACTTTTTCACTGAGGTCCACTGGCTGTTTCCCTGCCTGCAAGCTGAATCTCTGCCATTATCTTCTTTGCTTTCCTTTGCACGAACATTCTCACAGGATGTGTTCATACACCAGTGGGTGACTGGCTGTGGTCTTGAGGACAGAGTATATAAGAAGCATCTACAGAGAACATTTCACCACTGGTTTGCAGCAAGACACCTTATACAAACAGTTCAGCTGCTCTCCCTGGGTGCTGTGCCAGGGAAACTGCAAGCCACTGATCCAAATTCTCCCCAGATATAATAGGTAATATTAAGACTTTACAATGCTAAGGCAGGTAGATACAAAAAAACCCAACAAAACCATCCATGATAGGGAAAGACATCTGTTCCTCTTTGCTAGTAACAGTTTCTCCCAGAACACCTCAGTATTCAAATAAGTACAAAAGTAGGTTTTCTTTGGTGGCTTCTGACTGGTACTAAATTAAAAGAAAGGTGGATTTTTTGAAAGAGGAAAACCTAATATGAATAATGTCCTTCAGATAATCCAGTAGGCAAAGACTGAAACAAAGGGAATTATTGTATCAGTTAGTCTACAGTAGGACGAACTGCTGAAAGTAAAATGTACAGTGTTGTATATCAAACCCCCACAATTCTGTGTGGAAAACACTGAGTTGGATTTAAATTCATTCTTGATAGCTTAAGGCGTCTCTGTGAGGAAACTTGAATGACTCTGGAAGGAATGTTACTAAAAATCAATGCAAGTCATTGCTGATTGCAGTGTATTTCACATCATGTAGCCATTATGTCTCTCACATTTCCATCTGTTGTTTATTTAATGTGGCCTGTTGTGTTGGTGCTATGACATTAACAGGTTAACTAAAATGTTAATGAGTTCTAGCAGAGCCCAGAGAAAAAAGTGGAAGCAGAGTGTCTGAATGATAGAAGCCTGTTACCAAATATTTACAGATTCTGAAGGAATCATTGATTGCCTGTATCTTGCAAAGTGTTTTGATTAGACAAAGACTACACAAGCATCCACCGTCCACAAAAAGGATACTGGGCAGCTAGACATATCATCTGCCATTTGTATCTACCTGCCAAGCTTCCCCACCTATTCAGAGAAAACGTATAGTGCAGAAACGTTCTGCTGCCAAATAGCAGTAATAGCCCTACACATCCTTCTGTGGTGTGGGCTGGAATGGAGATCCAGGGAACTACAGGCCTGTCAGTCTGACCTCTTCATGGAGCAGATCATCATGAGTGGCATCATGCAGCACATACAGGACAACCAGGGCATCAGGCCGAGCCAGCAAGGGTTTGCAAAAGGTCCTGCTTGACCAGCCTGATCTCCTTCTATGATGAAGTGACCTGCTTAGTGGATGAGGGGAGGGTTGTGGATGTCTGCCTGAACCTTAGTAAAGCCTTTGTTCCTGTCTCCCCCCGCATTCTCCTGGAGAAACTGGGTGCTCATGGCTTGGACAGGTGCACTCTTCACTGGGTAAAACCTGGCTGGATGGGTGAGCCCAGAGTGTGCTGGTGAAGGGAGTAACAACCAGCTGGGAGCCAGTCACAAGAAGTGTTCTTCTGCACTCGGTGTTTGGGCCAGGCCTGTTTCACATCTTTATCAATCATCTGGACTACAGGATTGAGTGCAGCCTCAGTCAGTTTGCAGATTACACCAAGTTGGGTGGGAATATTGATCTCCTAGAGGGTAGGAAGACTCTGCAGAGGGATCTGGACAGGCTGGATCTATGGGCCAAGGCCAATTGCATGAGGTTGTACAATACCAAGTGCCAGGTTCTGCCCTTGGATCACAGTGAACCCCTGCAGTGCTACAGGCTGGGGGCAGAGTGGCTGGAAAGCTGCCCAGAGGAAAAAGACCTGGGGGTGCTGGTTGGCAGTGACCAAACATGAGCCAGCGTGTGCCCGGGTGGCCCAGAAGGCCAATCAGCAGGACCAGGGCAGTGATTTTTCTTCTGTATTCAGCACTGGTGAGGCCACACCGCAAGTCCTGTGTTCAGTTCTGGGCTCATCCCTAGAAGAAAGACATTGAGGTGCTGGAGTGTGTCCAGAGAAGGGCAATGGAGCTGGTGGAGCAGAAGTCCTATGAGGAGCTGCTGATGGAGCAGAGGTTGTTTAGTCTGGAGAAAAGGAGACCGGGGGGAGACTTTATTACTCCCTACAACTACCTAAACAAGTTACAACCAATAGGATAAAAAGAAACAATCTCAAGTTGCACAAGGGCAGGTGTAGACTGGATAGTAGGAAAAATTTTTCACTGAAAGGGCTGTCAAGCACTGGAACAGGCTGCCCAGAAAATGGTGCAGTCACCATCTCTGGTGGTATTTAAAAGATGTGTAGATGTGGCTCTTAAGGACATGGTTGTATTCAATGAACTTAAAGATCCTTTCCAACAAAAAAAATTCTATGATACTATGATTCTGTGATTTTTTTTTTTGTCTTCTATAATTGATTTTTTGTAGCTAACAATAAAAGGAAGCCCTAAAATGAACTAAGCCCTAAAATGAATGAACCCCAAAATATCATTTGTAGTTGGCAACTGTAGGGAGCTCTGAGGGAAATGGAGAATGGACCTGGGCTATTGATGGAACCACAGAAAAGAAGTATGTGATACACCCTCAGCAAACATGATTCATGTCTATGCTGCCTTCTTTTTCAGTAGCTTTTGTGAGGTAATTTTTTTCCTGATTCCTAACCCACTGCAAAATTGCCTTTTTTTACATCTATGTGGTTCATTCAAGGAGCAGTGACCACTGAAAGCTGTGATTTATCAAAGTATGAAAGTACTTTGATGCTATAAGCAGAATGTGAGCTAATTTATGTAAAATTTAAGAAGAAAATATTCACTTAGAGACTGCAGGGAATGCCCTTTATGAGAAGGTAGAATCAGAGTTCTATTTTGATTTTGGTCCCTGTCTTCACCAAATTTGCTTTTAATTTTTTGAAGTGAGGTCATACAAAATTCTAGTTTGCCTTTTCTTAACTGATGATATGCTCTCCTTGCCACAAAATTTCAAAGACAAGAATATAATGCCCCCTTTACTTTCAAGCAAACCAGCAGCTTCTTCTTGTACCTTGATTATTTCCATTCCTTCCTTGCTAAATATCTTGAAAGAAGTAATTGCCATTATTGACCAATACCTTATTTTGAAAATGTATTCCAAGGGAATGGAAGGAGAATTTTTCCTAAATGGGAATTTTTAGGAGTACATATTGCACATGAAATTTCTAGATGCAAATAATGTTTCTTTAGTAACAAATGAAAGCAACTTGAGATAGTTCCATTTGTTTGCTATTTATGAATTTGGCAGTTATTCCCCCTATATTGTCCTCTGTTGCAATTAAGCCTGCTTTTGTTGTGGCTCAGATTTTCTAGTTCTCTGAACTGTGTTTTCCATTGCATAGTGATTCATATGAGGCCTTGAAAAGGTTGGGGAGGGTGGATATTATACATCACCTGTCCTGCTTGACCTTGGCTAGGGTTTGCATTTTCCAGACCAGCTGGTATTTGATTATATTCATCATGTCCTACACTCTAGTCCAGAAGAGTGACCTCTCTTTTAATTATGTTAATAATGTGAATTGTGCAAAATGACCGTTTTTATGCTCAGGATATTTGTGATAGACACTCCTATACATCCCATGTTCATTTGGGAAAGGGAGGGAGTAGCACTCACAGACTGAAGCATCTGTATTCCTGGGTGCTCAAAGCGGTTCCTTACTCCCAGAGCAGGATGAGAAAATGCCTTAGCACACTTTCCATTTGCTGCCTGTCATCTAATAAATACCACTATACTTCCTAACCAGATACATGCTAACAAGTGTAAGTTTTTACTGAAATAATGAATAAAACCTTTACATTAGACTCCTATATCTGTATTGATACATTTATTTTACCATTAGAAAAAGGAAGGGTGAAGGTCAGAAAAACAGTAATGACAGTGGTTAGTAGATTAGGATATTAAATGATCTGTGAAGAATCTCTTAAGTGAGAGATGGAAAGGAGATGAATAACAAGATATTACTGAAATAGTCTAGTTAAAACCTCCTCCTGGAATCACATCCTGCTGTCACTGATGTCCCGTGGTTTAATCAGTTCTGGAATGGCGTTAGAAGTGTGTTGGTTTCTCTTTGCTGTGCTGAAACCATGTTCAGCTCTATACTCTAAAAAAAGAAAAATGAAAACAACTGAAATCTGTTCTTCTGTAAGCATCTCTATTTCTCTGCTAATCAGTGTAATGTTGGCTAGCAAAGTAAGGAGAGATGAAAGCTTAGATCTGCAAAGTTACAAGGTGTATATATAGGCATAAAATAGAAATGATTTAGAGAAAACATTATGTACAGGCTAGAGAAGGGAGGGGTGACTAAGGCTGAGCAGATACAGGGATTTTCTATTTTCTTCCTGCAGACTGTGTGAGAGGAGACCTGGATCCAAAGTGGGATTCTGGCCTGGTCTGTGCAATGTGACAGGTTGGGTCATACAGTCTAATCCATGATCTCTCCCTGGATGCAGTGCCCATGCTAAAAATCAGTCTCAACAACTATAGATTTTATGTGTGGATCCAAGACACTTCTAAGCATTTTCATGACTCCAAAGTCACACTAAATCATTATATCAAAAATTAGACTCACGGTAATTTTAATGTTTGTTAGCATGCTTTTCTTTATTGATCTGCAGCTCCCCAGTACATCTGAACTTAACGTGTATGACTATTTTGCACATCAGACACTGTGTCTTTATTCTTTCTGTTACCCCAAAACTATTTTTGGCTGGCTTCAAGTTTGCATTTCTTCAACTGACCCTGGTTGAGTTGTTCATAACTGTGGACCCTCCAGTGCCAAGTCTCTGCCCCACCTCTTATTGCCTCATGCCCATACTCCCCTGTACCCCATCTGGTGCCTCCACTTCGGAAAGCCTGTGCAGTCAGCTCAGGCTTGTAGTTCTTGCTTTATGCCATATGTCATACCCAGGCTGCATGAAAAAAAGCACGGCCACCAGGCTGAGCAGGGTCATTCCCTACTCTGTTCTCAGGAGACCGCACCTGGAGTGCTGTGTCCAGCCCAAGAAAGACTTGGACCCATTAGAGCAGTTCCAGAGGAGGGTACCAAAAATAATCAGAGGGCTGCGACATCTCTCATGTGAGGAAAGGCTAAGAGAGTTGGAGAAGAGAAGGTTCTGGAGAGACCTTATTGTGATCTCTCGCTGTATGAAGTGTGCTTATTAGAAAGATAAGATTTTTTTTTATGGGGGTATGTTTTGAATGGATACAAGGAAGAATGTTTTCAATGTGAGGGTGGTGAGACACTGGAAGAGGGTGAGACACTGCAACGGGTTGCTCAGAGAAGATGTCGATGCCCCATCCCTGGAGGTGTTTAAAGCCAGGCTGGATGGGGCTTTGAGCAGCTTGATCATTTGGAAGGTGTCCCTGCCCATGGCAGGAAGGTAGGAACTTTAAGGTATCTCCCAACCTAAGTGTTTCTATGATTCTGTTATATTAGTCATAAATGTCTAATTCTATATAGGATAAGTCTTTTTTACTTCTATGCATTTAGAACTATGGTTGTACTCTGCACAGATAAACAAAAGTGAAACACATTACATACCAACAACTGGCCAGCTAAAGAAATTCCAGTCACAGCTAAACCACGTAAACTAAAGTTCACACAAATCAGACTGGATAAACCTCAGTTCTGAGGCTTTGAAAACTCCATACAAAGCTTATATCCTGTTACTACCAGTGGCAGTACCACTGCCAGAGTTACAGCTCTGCACAGCAATTAGGAGCTGTTTGGCAGATTGTCTTGAAGTAATAAGAGAAAGCTAAGTTTGTGGAAAGTGACTCCTGAAATGTGCTAACATTTCCACAAGGTCTGTAGCTCCTCTGTGGCTTTTTACTCTGGAGTGGTTTCTGAGTATTTTCACAGGCATAAGTGGTGCAAGAAATAAGAGTTATGACATTGTGAGTGGTTGATGAAATAAAATCCAGGCTTAAACATAGCTGAGATACTCTCACAGAGTTTCACCACCTCACTTCCCAACCTGAGGCATACCCTGTCAGCTATGATTCACGTTTAAAACCAGCCATATATGTGAGGTCAACAGCTCCATTTAAATTCTCCTGAAGTAAAAATAACCTGCTTTTCATGACAGGAGTGTTTTCTTCACTTAATAATAGTAGCAGTCAATTAATATCTAAAAGGCTATTTGTGTTTATAGGTCTATTCCTGTTTTTAATTTTTTTTTTCTTTCTGAACAGGAATATCTTTTGACTCCTATATGAAAGTAAACAGCCCACACAGTATTTCCATTTCTTAAACACTTGATTTAGATTTATAATATAGTATTTCCCTCTCTCTTCTCTGAACAATTTTAATTGTCTAAGGAGATGGTGAAGACAAAGCTGGTAGGCCAGGTTTTCCAGCAACTTTTCTGTCCTATTTGGAGAGATGGCAAAGTGGTTTCTTTTTACGCCACTGAAGTCCCACACTCACTGAGAAATTGATTTTCTGCATTTTCAGTACATTGAGATAATGATATTAAAGGGTTTGTTTGTCAAAAATTACTGCAGTCTCAGAAATTTATGAGTAACTCTTTGCTGTCTTTGTCAAAAGCACTGTGACCCAAACTATACATTTGTCAGCAATTTTTCCCTTTTATACATGATAAATATTGAAGTGGAATGTGAAGCAGTTGCTAAATAGTTTACCTGGTAGAGAATGGGGAAGCGGGTGGTATTTGGGATGCCAAGTCTGTTTCAGAACAACTTGCTGCTGAGAGCTGTGGGGTTGGAATCAGGAGTACAACAGCATGTTTACAGAGCAACTTTGGTCAAGTGAGATTTTCATTTTACCACTGTTGTTTTGTTCCCGTTGGTTGAAACATTGTGCAAATTTACATCCAAAATTCAGAACGTGAGACAAAGGTCAATATAAACCCAAATTTTATCTGTATGACTTGGAGTTTAAATAACAGTAAACAGAAAATTCAACCATAAAACGATCAGATTTCCAAGACAAGAAGTAATGATCTTTCATTTTTTAAACAGCAAACTCAGCAGTTAAGTCCCACCCTATTACTAAAAAGTTGTCCAAATTAAGCACAACAAATGATGTACCTCTAAATACCTAAAGCATGCATATTGAAAAAATACTAACCTGCAGTAGTTTTGTGTGGTAGCCTGGTTTCCCTAGTTGTATGAAATATGCATCAGGATACTTCTTCAGTTTCTTAGTCTCTTTAAAATGTCTTTACCTTTGTTTCACAGTCAATGTGCAGAACAAAGCAGGCAGTCATTCAGAGGGCATTCTGGACATTCCAGTTGTTCCTGTGGCTTAAGGCTTTGTTTTGTATTTAAACTACCTGTACTTCTTGGCTATTAGGTGCTGCTTAGTAAGTCAAAGAAGCAAGTTTTAGGTCACATTACATAGTCCCAAAAATCTGTTGCTTGAGAACAATAGTGCAATGTTACAGTCCGAAGGTGAAATAGATGTATTTTGCCTTACTAATCAATTTAAGGGAAAAGAAAGCCTAAGACTATGACCAAGGCAGTCCATGATTTACACACTTCAACCTTACTGTAGTAACCTTTGACCAGAAAACTGATGGGACTCTTGGCAAAAGATCTATGTCATTGCAAGTACACATGGGCATAGCTAAGATAATATTGTTTGTAAATGGCTGGACAAACAATTATGTAGTTCACAAGGTACAAAGCAGTTCACGAAGTTTGCAATATAAAAGTAAGCAATCCTCCATCAAAGCCTCTGTTAACCTGGGTTTTTTTTACACTGTTGTCACTGTCATAAATTTTTTCAAGAAGAAATAGGTTCAAATGGCTTAACATAATCCTTTCATGATTCTCAGGCACTGCTTTTTCTCAAGAAGCAGAGGAAAGGGGAAATTAGAACTTGAGACTGAAAAGTCTGTTCCATGGAGATGCAGTATGATCTCTCTATTCCCAAAACTTTTGAAAGGAATTTTTGACTAGCAGCTATGACATAATTTCTCAAGATAGTGAGCAAGATAGCTTCTAATTTACTTCTGTCCTTGGGCACTGATTTTGATCACTGAGTGCTGGTTTGAGAGCAAAAGAAAGTACAAGATCTTATTTTGGATACGATCTTCTAATTTCAGGTGTGAAATGAGAACCCACTTTCTGTTATGCATAGATGAAGTTCTTCACATGTTAATGACATGCTCTGCAAAGATTTAGCCATGAAATACTCTAAGCAACCAGTTCTATAGCCCTGAGGTGTCTTTATGCATCACTCTTAATTGTGGGTTTGTTCTGAGAGATAATTCTCTAGATAGGTACATGTCTGTCCATATAGACCTGTTACACATTCTGTGGGTTAGATATTCCTCTCCTAACATGCCTAAGTGGTGCACTAGAACATCAACTTTCAACTATTGAGTTTATGCTAAGGTAGACCAAAACTCTTCTCTTTTTTTGCCGTGAGTTAAAAGACCTCCTTCAGTTTTTGGTTGGTTTTTTTTTTTTTTTTTTATGGTGGATATAATGTTGGCTGTGTGTCCCATTTTTCTGGCCTTTGCAGGAGAAATGAAGAATTGTATACTTCTTTCTTTATTTCCAGCTAATTGAATTGAGATGAAGATACCTTCTCTATGTCTTTAACTTACTCCTGTACAAGCTGCAGAACTTTTATCAGAGGTACTTGGAGACAAAGAGATTTTGTGCTATTAAAATGAAGGTTCTGTTCATTTCCTTAGGCAGAGTTTTGGGCATTACAGATGAGTTCATATTTTGACTCTATATGCTATTTTGTCCATGGTACAGGATATATATTGCATGAATATCAGGCATACAAAAAAGTCATAATTCGATTCTGGGTACACAACAAAAATGTATCCAAACGCTTGTTTAGAAATGACAGTGGAAATAGAATAAGATAAGACATTCTCCAGAAGTTTATAATTCTTTATCTTACTTTCAAACCTTTAGATGAACAACTGAGAGAGTTTTGGGCACTTCTGCTTTGAAACAGTAACATTCTAACCCAACAGAGGCAAACTCACGAAGTGGAAGCTCATATGGCAATTTGTGACCTGTAGATACCAGTAAGCTTTATAGTTACCCCATCTTAATATTTTGTAAGTTGTAGGTTGTGCAGTCACATGTGCCCTTTGGCAAAGCTTCTCTTAATGCAGGTAGGGAGAAATGCTCAAAATTCCCTTGAATTTCAGTGATATTTTCATAGAGTTTTTGTCACCAGGGCAATGTGCTTTAGCTTCTTTTGTTTGGCATGACTGTCATGGAGGTGGGCACCTTAGACATTTGGTAAGGTCACTACTGCCCTTCAGAGAATCCACAGTAAAAACTGTTCAATGTAACGTGAGAAAGGAATTCTGTAGGGATGTTGTGTTTTAGCCTCAAAGTGAGATAGACTGGCAGAACAGGAACAGGTTTATTGCAACATTTGGAAAGGCACAGAGGTGCCAGCTCTTAATCAAATGCAGCAAATACAGGATAGGAGGGTAAGGAAGGGAATTGGCAAACAGACCAAAAAGTGAAAGGCAAGAGCCAAACAAAACAGCGACATGGGCTGGGCAAGTGTGCTCAGGCAGTATTCTCCAGGAAAGGACAGGCAGCATCCGTATGTTTCAAAGTGGGATGATATCCAGTTCACAGAAGCTTTTTCTGGATGTTTTTGAAGAAATCTGCATCCATAGGTAATGCCTGAGTCTTGTTACACGATACTGCCTGTCTGATACGTTTAGGAGTAGTTTTGATCCAGACATAGCGTTACGTATTTCAGAGCTGTTTGGGACGTAGTCCTCTGGCTGTTAAGGCTCCTTGACCATTTTACTGGCTTCGTATCCCAGCCACTTTAGCCCCATCACAGAGATCAAACATCATCCACTGTCCCAAGTCTTTTGTCATTGGGGATCTTCCACTCTATCAGTAAAATTCATCCTGCACCCCAGGAAGTAAATTTATGTCTGAATGCATACTGCCCCTTACACATAATGGCTGAGTGCAGTGCAAACATGACTCCTTAGGACCTGCCGTTCCTGGTTCATGATTATCATATTCCACCTTCAGCAGCTGGGTTGCATTTTTTGCTTGTCTAAAACTCCGTATGCATTGTATTGAACCTGAAATACATTTCTTAGTTGAATTAATCTGTCCTCTGCCTTTTGTGCCTTCTTCCTTCTTATCATTGGTAAGTACCTAAAGTATACATCCTGCATTTAGCATCCCTGGAACAGGTTAGAGGTGATTTGATTTTGTACGTTTTGTGTCCTGTCAAGGTGGCACATGAATATGGATGAACATTTTCTGTCTCCAGACTTGGTGTTCCAGGTCTAACCAGTGCCTATCTGTTAGTCCAGATTTGTGCTACACAATGTGTCTTGAAAAAGCAGCGAGGAAGATAATGGGAAATATCTGAATCATTCTCTGAAAATGCCAGTTGTTCTCTACTGACTATAGAGGGAGACGAGGTTCTAATTTAGGTGTTTTAGTTAAGTGCCATTACTTTGTGGGAAGGATTCAAGTCCTGGAATCCACTAAAGCAAAAATTTTTGTATGTATGTGACCACAAAGGAAGTAAAGAAGTAGACTGTGTATGTGTTTGCTTGTATGTCAGGTGTGATCTGACATTCCAAAAATTTCACATAGCCTTAGGGAGAAAAAAATGAGGGAAGTTGCTGAAGTTACACTAAGAAAATGTCTCTTATTGTGCTATATTGCAGCCTATCTGTTCATTTTTGAATTTGCAGCAACCACAGGTGTTGCAGGCTTTAGGCTCCTCGGTGTTACAAACGAAGGAAATGATTCTTCTTCATTATCACAGAATATATGCAACTGGAAATTTATTAAAACAAACTATAAAAATGAAACAAAATCATAGAAACTATCAATTCATCACGCAAATGATGATGCAGAGCAAAGCAACTTTTAACATACCAATCGATGAGTATCACAATTAGATCAAAAGTAAATTCATGGCAGAATGAAAATAGGTAAAGGTAGCTAAGATCTCTTATTTCTACTTATATAACATTTACAGGTGCTGTTAAAATAAGATTTTTACTGTGCCAAGGGGAAAGTCTTTTCAGCAAAGCAAAATTCATTTTGTGTATGACCTTTAAAAGTCATCAGTTTCAGATGACCTCCTCACATACAATGTAGTAGCCCTTTTCAGGTAGTAATGAACTGTCTGCTCTAATACTTTCAGGTAAAGTGGCAGTTAAAGTTATAAATGTGGAGAAAATAAGCTCCCAGACTTATCTCATTGGCTTCATCTTTAAAACACCATCAGACCTGCACAACAAACTAACTTAATACAGCCCCAGACTGAAGTTATCAAGGCACCAGAAGCAGAATGCCTTGCATTTTTCATTTAAGTAAAATGTGAGGCAAAACCTACCTTGTAAATATGTCAAAGTGTGATAAATTCTTTTTACACCTGGCACTGCCTAGAGAACAGATTTTAAATTTTAAAATTGCTGTACTACAGCTGGTTACTTCCTGTCAATATTAATATTAGAGAACAGTATACTAATCCAGTATTTACGTGACTGAAGAGGCACACTTGGTACAAGATAAAGTATAGCACCATTTCAATTAATGAGAACATCAGTTTTTAAAATCCTCTTGAAAATGCTGAAGAAGGTATTTTGATATGTATCACTTTGAATAAAATGTTGCTAATGCTCTATGACATGCTTTCAAGATAAAATCTATTGCACTAGTGTAGAGAAACCATTTCTGCAATAGCAGAATGTTAAAATGAAAAGAGAAGGTCTGAGAAAGTACTATGAGGGGGAAAACTCATTTTTTAAAAATAAGAGGGTTGGGATTAGGGGCTTAGATTATTTACTGTGTTCCTGAGGGTTTAGAAGGATGTAAGTTTACCTTTTTCCAGGATATAGGTATTTGAGGATAAACTGAAGTTGAATTGTTTCAGTTCATTATAATTGTTCTAGGGAGCACTGAGAATAGTCTGTAGAAGCACAGAAGTGTGCAAAAAATGTTATAAACTGCTGTTAGTCTAATTCCTGTAAAACTAAGAAACCTCCAGGTAGCTCTAGTTAAAGTTTTCTTAAAAACAGTTTTTTAAAAACCTTACTACATCATTTCTACAATGAATAATTGCATTCACTTTGTGCTATTTTTTAAAAGATATTAATTTTTATCTCATGTGTTTCTTGTTTAAAGAAGTAGTTTAAAATATTACTTGCACATTAAACTGATAATGTGGTTAACATACATTGACGTTTTCTGTTTAGTTCATTTGGGATTTCTCATATCTGTAAACTCAAAATGATAAATCAGTTAATGAAACTTTAATATTTTTGTGTGGTCCAATTTTTATCCCTCAAGTATAACAGGGTTTTGCTAGTTATTTCACAAAGAGCAGTGAAGAAACTTGCCAAAAGTGTAAGTTTTGATAAGAAATCAACTGTTCATATTAAATAAATGAAGAGGAAAAATGGATGGGTGATAAATGAAATTTTTTTTAATAAATCAAATATGCTGGTCCTTGGAAACTAACTTATTTGATATTTTCAGTCTCCAGTGTCTATGTTTAATGAACTTGAGGTGCCTAGAAGAGCTTCATTTTCTGTCTAATCAGAATTCCTTAAATAATCAATGGTTAGCCTGTACCTGAAGCAGGAGCCCCTGTGAAAAAAAAGCCCAACAGTACATAGATACAGAAAGTACTGAAAGATTGGCTTGGACAGTTATTCTTAACTATAATATTTCCTGAATATTTCTTTCTAGCAGGAAGTCCTTCTAGCAGGAAGAATACTATCTTAAGTTTTTGTTTCTTTCTTTAAGTCTTGCTTTCCCAACATTTCATATTATTGGATTTTTAAAAAGCAAAAAAAAAGTGTGTGTAGCAGGCGGTGGAGGTTGGAAGGGGCCGCAGGAGGTCAATTCCTGATCCAATTCCCCTGCTCAAGCAAGTTCACCCACCCCTGGTTGCCCAGGACTGTGTCCAGACAGTTTTTGAATATCTCTAATGAATGACTCCACAAAATCCCTGGACAATCTGTGCCAGTCCTCAGTCATCCTCCCAGTAGCAAAGTGTTGAAGTTTGAGAGCACCTCATATTTTTCATTTTATGTTCTTTGCCTTTTGAACTTCTCATTGTTTCTGTAAAAGCAATTTTAACCTCTTAATGAAACTTTATACTCATCAAAAACCCCTCGAAGCCCCTAACAGATGTTTACAGAAGAGGCCCAAATATGAATTGGTGGAACTTGGATAGAAGGTGGTGTTTACAGGACTACTTTGTGCCTGGTTAGACAAGGTTTTCTCAGCAACTTGATAGTGAACTGCATATGCAGCCTCTCGATTCCTCCATTCCTGAAACAAGGATTGTATTGTTTGCTCTATTCTTAGATTAAAACAGGCAAGTCTGAGTCTGTGGAGAAACTTTGTGTGAATTCAGCTGTTAGAGTTCAGTGAAAAAAATTTAGAATTAAAGTTCCTGTCATTAATGTTATCACTGGCATTGTGTGAATGATGGAGAAACAACATCTTAATTTATCTCCTGCCCAGAGAACGAGTATCACACAATGGTTTCCATAGCATTGGGCAGTTGTGTTGACTTTAGAAATAAATAGATGTAACTGGAAAGTTTTGAGATTTTAGGAGTTCTCTAAGACGTTTTAGTGTTAAAAGTATGTCTCCTACTTCAGAATTAGATTCTGGTTATGTTTCAAATTTTTATTCAAGTCTCATACCATTATTAGAACTACTGAAAATCCATCTTGGAAAAAAAAGAAACTCTTCAGGGATGACAGTAGTCCATAATCTTTTCTAAAGTTAGTATTAAAACCTTTTTCTCTTCCATTTAATTAAAAGCAGATGAATAATGAAAAAAGTAGCTTGCACATTTATTTTGATTTAAAGCAATTGGGAATAGAATTGTGTTTATAGTTGTGTTTATGGCCAACATGTATACATAAAGATTGTAAAAAAAGAATACAGTATAGCTACATTATATGGTTTTGCTTGAAGATATTGCTGTAATGTCAGAGTTTGTAGAAAACAGAGCCAGCAGAAGCCTTCTAGATTGTAAATCTGCTACAGTTATTAACTGCAG
The DNA here is from genome assembly GCA_013397915.1 of Daphoenositta chrysoptera. Classification (NCBI taxonomy): domain Eukaryota; kingdom Metazoa; phylum Chordata; class Aves; order Passeriformes; genus Daphoenositta; species Daphoenositta chrysoptera. The sequence continues at coordinate 222,865 of VZRO01007917.1, forward strand.
ATTTTAATATTTTTCATAAATGTCACCTTTTTGAGGCTAAAGTCTTTTTTAACTCAGACTTGACTGTCTTGTTTTTTTCTTGTCACCCTCCTACAGTACTGTTTAATTTTTTTCTATTATTTCTATCCTAAAATTAAACACTGCTAATTCATACCCATATATTCTGAAGTCTTGTTCTTTATTTTAAACAGCTATTCTCCATTCATGATATATATTCCTAGATGTATTTTTAGAGAACAATCAGGTCTTCTGGAATTAGTACTTTTAAAATAGATACCACACTAATTGCCTTCTTATTTCATGCAAATCTTACAGGCTGGAGGCCCCTCTCAAGCCTGGACTACTAAGTGAGATTTTTTCTCTTTGTTTGCAGGTTGTTCTCTGTTTTCAGGGTCCTATATCCTGTAGTAGGTCAAGAGCATGTAGGCAGAGAAGATGAGGGTGGGAGTATTCAGAGCTGCCCTGCTGGCAAGGGTTACACAGTTACCTCCTCTCACACCTATAATATTATTGGTTTATGTTCAGTCCTTCAGGAAAGTGCATGCTTTTCTTTGCCTTTATTTTTCATTGGTATTTGAGGAAATACTTTCTTTATGCAGCCTTGAGCTAATCTCACTCTCAACACCTGTATTAAAATGAATTAATTTCATAAAAGAGAAGCAAGAATATCATCTTTGTCTGCTACAATTAGCTTCCAAAAGACATTAGAATACAGAATCAGACAAAGAACCTCAAACTGAATCCCTAGCTATTTCTCTAGAATTCCAATGTTGATTAAATTTCATTGACTTCTAAAGCACCCTTTCTTGGTTCTTTTCAAAGGCCATGATATACTTTTCCCTGCCCTAAAAAAGGAGGGGACAGTTTTATTTGTTGTATTAGGTGTAAGTATTAGATGTTCTGCAGTTGATACTTTGATATCAAGAGTTATAAATTGATAACTGCAATCCAGGGACGTGCTCTTTTGCTAGCAAGAGCAGAACTACATGTCAGACTTAGGTAGAACAGACGGGCAGAGCAAGCTCCAAGCCAGACTATCTCTATGTAACGGGTTGGGTTTAATGAACAAGTTGAAACACCAGTTGTAGCTGGGATTCAGTTCACTAATTTGTTTTTGTGAGATATAAATATATAAATTAGGAGAAAAGCATGGCAAAACAGGCCTACTCACTTCTAAACAGTATGAAGATAGTTTATTGTTACTAGGTAGAATTAACAGGAAAAAAACTACACCGAGAAAGTAGAAAGGAAAAAAAAAAACCACATTCCTTCTTTTGCCAATGCCTTCGCCCCTCCCCCCAGGGCTTCTCAAAGCCCTCAGACCTCCTCACAGGTTTCTCAAGAGAGAGGACAAAGAAATTAACAAACATGGAATTTCTGGTCAGTATTAGAGTCCTTAAAAAGTCCTTCCACTCTCCAGGAAAAGAAAAGAGGTCCACTTTGCTTCTGTGTGGGTCCAGAACTGTCACC
>VZRO01007917.1:224515-296409 GCA_013397915.1 Daphoenositta chrysoptera
ACCCGGGGGAGTGGGGGAGGGGGAAACCCCTCCCGATTTCTTGGGAAGTTACCCGGCTCTTGGCAGCAGCTTCCCGAGAGCTCCTTGGCCACTATGCAGCTTTTGGGGAGGGGAGGGGAGGGGGGGGTGCCCCGATGCATTTGGGGACCCCTTTTCCTGGCATTTGGGGGAGGGGTGCCCAGCCCCGGGCCCTCCAGGCCCACGGGCCGGAGCGGTTCCCCTCCCCCGCCCCCCCCGTCCGTCCCAGCCGCTGCCGCGAGATCAAAGAGGCTCTTCCGGCTTCTTGCCAGCTTTAAATATGCACAATCGCAGAAGCGCTTATTGGATTAGAAAGCTGCCAATTAATTTCAGCTCCAATCCATGACACTCTACTACCTTGGTAACCATTTTAAAAGTGGGATTACAGGTCCCTCATTGTATCTAAGAAGAGTTTAGCAGGGCCTTAGATGGGGAATGTTCCCTATTCCCACATGTCTTCTTCATGTGAGGCAAATAGGTCGTAAGTGTAACTGCATTGTCGGGGTTCCTCACCTGCATTAAAAAAAAAGTCATGTGTTGTCATTTGTGAATGAAGTTGTATATAGTTTGAGGGCATTGAAGCTGGTAGGTAGGAAAAATCAAGAGGGTGTTGGAAGTCACTTTCTCCTGGAGTTCTTGGTGCAGTTTACTCTCCTGGTTAATGAGGAGGAGGTGTGAGTAATTTCAACTCTCAGAAAGGAAGGAAGAGAACCAAAGAAACACTTATTTGCAAAGGCTGTTGCCCAACAGCATATAGGAACTTATAATAATGCCTGATATCAAAAGAGAATGGCTTAAATTAATAAGACTGCTGTGATTGTATACAGAGTTACACTGCATTAAATATTGGGCACAGTTACTTCTTTGTGAAATCACAGTTGCTTGCACCCAAGAGGATTTGTGTCCATATCCTTTGTCAAATCTCTGCTTACTGTCTCTTTTTTTTGTGCTTCTTCTAAACTAAAGGTCAGCTGGGCATCTTCATTTTTATGTTTCAAAGGATCAGAAGTATGAAGAAAACTCTGAACTATCGAGTGACTTGAAAGACAGGTCTATGGCAGTTCAACGAAGTCAGTAAAGACTATGAAAATAAACAGCCTGCATTAATGCTTAGCATCACTGAACTGCTGGCTCTTGGGCATCAAAGGATTAATCAGCTTTTATTCTCACAGAAGAAGCATCGATTAAGGTTGGGTTTGGATTTTTATTTTTTTTCATAAGAGGCATTTTTGGCTTACTGCCAGCACTAGCAAACTTGCACAAACAGACAAATTGCACTGGGATGGTATCTGTAGCCTGTGAGGGGAGAGGCTGCTTGCAACATACATTTTTATAACATGCTATAAAAGAAATGCGATTTGCACTTGCTGACACTGAACTCCTTTATCACAGCCAACCAGGTATTACAAAGCAAGTTATAGAGTTTGCTTTTGTGTGTTACAGGGAATTTATATATATTTCCTCAAGTTTTATCTAATCTGGGAATTTAAATTGATAGAATGTGTGGTTGGAACCACCTATACACTCAGATTACAAACATCTAGGGCTTTCTTCTCATTTTTCTAGTCCCATTGGTCCATTCAATTTATTGTCTATGTGAGGTTTAGAAATACTGGCTTTTGAGAAAAATATGGTAGTAAATATTGCTGTCACAGCTTTTCTCTTTGGGGTTTTCAGTGAAGAAGCTGTTACTTTAGGAGCAATAGTATGAAAGGAACCTTCTTCTGAATTGTATGCATTTTATCATGTCTTTCTGTTTGCTTCCTGTGCTGATTCTGTAGTGGAGATGGGTAGAAGTTTCATTTATTTTATGCTTCTATTTGCAGTTCCTTATCATTTGTGGTTTTGATTTATAGTGTTGTCTTGATGCAATTCAGGAAGGCATAGCTGCTGTAAACAGTTTCAGGTGGTTGATTGACTGTGGGCAAAGGCATGTCATGTTCAAAATGTTTCCCTTTTTGATGATTTGAATAGCCATTTAAATTTTACAAACTATGACCTGTGATTTCAATCACATGGACTGGAAAAAAATATAGTCCTGAGTATATAGATTTCCTATGAGGTGCCTCTGTTCTACCACTGTATTTAATATGATTTCTTTTCAAGAATACATTTTCTGTTGTTTAGTAATCACTAATGTATTTTCTGCTAATGCTAATGGATTTTCTCATGGATATGCAAATATGCTTTATTCTGTAGATTGGGTCAAACCAACAAAGGTATATGAATCCCTACATGAGATGGTCAGATATGTTTTCCTCCCCAGAAATCACCTAACTGTGAAAAAAATATAGTCAGTGCAAGCTTACTATTATTATTATTATTATTATTATTATTATCACAACACCCCAATTAACGTGTGTGAGGAAACAACCATCTAAAGTGAATACAGAGGCAAGACTTATGGTTGCTAGGCCAGCAAATTGTGGCACAGAAGGTCAACGAGAAAGGTCAATTCAATGCTTATGCAAAGAAAAAAGGGGGAAAAACCCCTTCTTTTTTTTTTTTTAAAGTCACCAGTATTTCATGGAAACAACATAAAGAGAATAAAATTTATATACTTTCGGTTGATTTCTTCTAGTTGAGGTCTTAATTCCCATGGGCTCTTTGAGTAGTTTAGCTTTCTAGTATCTCATTGTTTCACAGTAATAAATTAAAACCTTTTGCTGTCTAAAGGAATATGGAGTTGTCCACGCGTCCTATGATTCTGTGCTTCCTGTTTGCTGGTGTGTTCCATGTGATAATAGCCTCCGCACCTGCGTACTTCTTTTGACCGTATTCCCATTTCCAGTTAGAGTAGGGGATCGTCTACCTGTTCAGTAGCAGCGGTCTGTGTTGGTTTGACGCGGCCTGGTTCATGGCAGTGCGGGGGGCACAGAGATGGCTTCTGGCAGAAGCGTCCAGAAGNGTATTTCATGGAAACAACATAAAGAGAATAAAATTTATATACTTTCGGTTGATTTCTTCTAGTTGAGGTCTTAATTCCCATGGGCTCTTTGAGTAGTTTAGCTTTCTAGTATCTCATTGTTTCACAGTAATAAATTAAAACCTTTTGCTGTCTAAAGGAATATGGAGTTGTCCACGCGTCCTATGATTCTGTGCTTCCTGTTTGCTGGTGTGTTCCATGTGATAATAGCCTCCACACCTGCGTAGTTCTTTTGACCATATTCCCATTTAGGGGATCGTCTACCTGTTCAGTAGCAGCGGTCTGTGTTGGTTTGACGCGGCCTGGTTCATGGCAGTGCGGGGGGCACAGAGATGGCTTCTGGCAGAAGCGTCCAGAAGCTTCCGCCATGTCCAGCAGAGGCATTCCCTGATGGCTCTGAGGGTGGGTGTGCCACTGGCCAAGGCTGGGCCAATTAGAAATGGTGGTAACGCCTCTGTGATAACGTATTTAAGGAAGAAATCAAACAAAGTTTTAATTCCAGCCAGAGTAGGACTGAGAATTTGTGAGCAGAACAACAATGGAGACACCAAGGTCAGTGCAGAAGGAGGGACAGGAGGTGCTCCAGGCACCGGAGCCGAGGTTCCTCTGCAGGCCGTGGTGAGGACCATGGTGAGCCAGCTGTGCCCCTGCAGCCCTGGGGATCCACGGGGGATGAGAGATCCACCCGCAGCCCTGGGGATCCACGGGGGATGCAGAGATCCACCCGCAGCCCTGGGGATCCCCGGGGGATGCAGAGATCCACCCGCAGCCCTGGGGATCCCCGGGGGATGCAGAGATCCACCCGCAGCCCGTGGGGATCCACGGGGGATGCAGAGATCCACCCGCAGCCCCTGGGGATCCACGGGGGATGCAGAGATCCACCCGCAGCCCGTGGGGAGGTGCCCGTGCCGGAGCGGGTGGATGCCTGGAGGAGGCTGTGATCCTGTGGGAGACCCGGTGGAGAGAGGGACTCTGCTCCCAGGCTGGAGCAGCCTGTCCTTGGAGGTCTGCACCCCATGGAAGAGTGACCCATGCTGCAGCAGTTTTGGGAGGACTGCGTGCCCGTGGGAGGGGCTCACATTGCAGCAGTTTTGGGAGGACTGTTGGTTGTGAGATGGAGCCACATCAGAGAAGTTCCTGGAGAGCTGTCTCCCGTGGGAGGGACCCCACGGTGCCGCAGGGGAAGGACTCCTCCCCCTGAGCAGCGAGAGAAACCACAGGAGACGAACTGACCAAAAGCCCCACTGCCTGTCTACTTGAACTGTTAGTGGGAAGGAGGGAGGTGTTTTTAAGGGCTTATTTTACTTCTCATTACCGTGCTCTGATTTTGTTAGTAATAAATTCACTTAATATCTCTAAATTGAGCCTGGTTTGTCCTTGATGGTAATGGATAAGTGTTTTCTCCCAGTAGTTATCTCAATTAATGAACCTTTTGTTATATTTTCTCCCCTCTGTCTAGCTGAGGCGGGGAGTGAGTGTGAGGCTTTTGTCTATGCCCGAGTTTTGGCCAGCATCAAACCATGACACAGTCCTGCTCAGTGAAGGTGTCTGTTCCGTGCTCCAGTTCTTCTGGTGCAATGCCTCTTTCAGTACATCAGAATATCCTCTGACAGACCCTTTTGTCATTCATGGACTGAACTGGGAGACACCCGAGGCTGAATGGTTATTCTGGTCTGTTATTCAGCTTTCCTCATGTGATTGTCACCTTCTTTATATGGTGTGTCAGATAGAACCAACTAGACCCAACAAGTGAGGGATGGAGAGCTGATGGAAGATGAAATGCATTAAAAACTGTGCATTAGCTGGTCATAGTACAGGGGATGGAGACTGGTGACTGCTTTAAACAGGGAAATTCAAAGATACTTGGACCTGTGTTTCATGACTTGTCCTTAAGTGTGGTTTGAGGACCAAAATCTTCCTTGATTACTTGGTGGCCATACCCATGGAGACCAAGGTAATTTTAACAATAAGTTCAGTGGGTCCAGGATCAACTCTTTAGTGAATAAATAATTTAACTTTCAAAGAAGTCTCAACACTGAAAATATTCTGATGTCAAAGACTTGTATTCCTGTCTTCTATTAATATTCATTAAGAACTGAAAGAAACATGTATTATATTCCACTGGGATATAGCTTCTACTTTTTTTGTTCATACTGAAGTTTCTTTTAATATATTCTGAAAAGTCTTTGGTAACCTTTACACTCTTTAGTTGTGTGCAAGCTTTTACACTTCTTTCTCCACAGGAATCACTGTCTGCTTCTGAATGTATTCTGTTGTTTTCTGTCATATTGCAGACCTCCTTTGTAGCTTGTTGAAATAGAGTGAATCTTCTGTTCATCTTGAATGAAAGCTGGTACAGAAAATTGGACACATTCACCAGGGTAATTGCATCTATTTGCAGTTCAGCTTTCAGTGGTTTTGTTGCAGCGAGAGAATTGAGATATGGTGACACTGTTAGGCTTTTTGGCGCTAAGCTGGGTGAGACTCAAGTATGATGCATTACATTAATTTCTCATTCTATGGAAAGGAGAAGACCTGTAGAAAAAATACTTGTCTTCCCATCTACTGTTGTCTAGGTTCACTGTCTTTTATTTCCATATTCTGTGTTAGAATTTTGCTTGTGATTATGGTGAACTTATATTTCCTTTGAGTAGTTGTAAATGATTCCCATTTTGGAATATTATTATATACTAAGAAGTATATTGAAATGCCATCTTGACAACTGTCATTAATGTAAATGATTGGTACATGTGGTGCTCAAGGTAACTTTTAGGTCGTTAAGTGTTTTAGTTACAGGGCAATACCTAGAAATTACAGGGTAAATTTCTGATTTTCTAGAATCATTTTTATTTAATCTTTGAAAATATTGGTTCCAGTGTCTCTTAACTGGTCTTAATTTCTCAAAGGATTCTGTAACAAACAGATGAATGCATGAATCATAAAGAAACCCCATTTTCATACTCTATTCTCATGGAGTGCAAAAAAGGATACTACCATATTTCTGTGAAAATTTAAAGAAAAAAGGTATTTATGGTATTTCTACCATAAATGTTTATATTTATAGATATGGTTTTCAGGTTACTCTGATAGTGGCAGGTCATGTTTTGTAGGTGGAAGATTAGTTACTGAAAAATTTAAATCTTCAAATATAAAGCAGTGATGAAATCTTTAGTAAAGATCACGTTTTCAGCCATGTTTGCTGAAGTCAATGACAGAGATTACACAAGTTTTCAAGCAGATGGATAGCCTGAAATTTCAGGAGCAAATGAAAATGTATTGTTTTTGACAGAGCTCCAGCCCAGGCTTTGACTTGTATCTTTTAAATGATTGCTTTGAGAAGGCGTATAAAGGACTTAATGAAGATCTCAGAGTAGTGGTGGTACTCTGAAATTCTACAATATCAGAAGGAAAAAAAATCTGCCTGCTCACAGCAAGGTATTTATTGTGGCAATAAGAGAAATTTGCATTAAACTGTGTGAAAGTCAATCAAGATGCTGACATTAATACAGTATAGGCTTTTTAGTATTGAATAGAGGAATGTTCAGTGACAAATGGTTCTTTAACCCACAAGCTGTTCAGAACTAGTGATAACACAGAAAGCAATTGCAAGCCCTCACTACCAAACCTCAGTCGTAGGCTCCTTCTGGCCCAATCAGTCTTGTACTGTGAGCTACACGATGACAGAAATTTGCCAGAGGATAATGAGAGCTCACAGCTTGTTGACTGCAGCACTTTTGCAAGAGATGAGAGATCTGTCTTATTCAAGCTGCAGAGAAGGCTCCTCTGTGTGTTAAGAAGCATGAAGCAGCTGTATTACACAAAGACACATCCAAAGGCATCCAAATGAAGGAATAGGTCCAGGCAGGGAATCCCTAACACACAAATAAGACCAGTCTGAGGGAGAGGAGGATTTCAGACATGCTTCTGTCTTTGTAAGAGTCTAAGCATTAGGAGGATTGCTGAGACTTGCCTGAATTTTCACTCACCGAATAAAGACCCAAAATGACTAAGCATGGGGTTTAAGGATTTAATTCCTAGTCAGATGCTTAAAACTTAGGTATGACAGCACAGAAATTGCTTGTGAATTGAGGCCTGAGGCTTTTCTTGCATCATTCACAAAATTCCTAAGAGCTGCTTATTCTTACAGGTTTCTGTAAAAAATAAGAATATTCAGTGCATACTTAATGTTATGACTTAAGAACACCAATTGTTGCGGAAGAAAATACACATGAAAATATGTTTGCCATGTTTATAAATTTTACATCCTCAAATAATTGATATATCTGGGATAATTGTATAAGATGACTTGCCATTATTTTGCTGAGGGAAAAAAAAACTTTCAGAACATGAACCATGCCACAAATAAAAAGGTTTAGCTGTGATTAGGATAGGCCTGATGGCTGAGGCCTAAAAGGGACATCAATCTCCCTCCCTCCCAAAGGAGAGGTTTGGAGGTCAGTATGAGCTCTGTTACTGATACTTGGTGGAGAGAATGAGAGGTAAGTGAAGAGAGTCCAGTGAGCAATTATGGAACAAGTTTATTTTGTAGATGTTAGGGATCTTTTGGGATTTGGGGTTATTTTTTGGTACACATTTCCTTTTAAAAAGGGAAGTGTGCTAAATATGTGGTGAAAGGTTGATAGTTAAAAACGTACTATCACAAATGAAAACTGAGTATGCTAGTTGTGTTTAAATGTTCTTGAAGTTCATGGCCACTCTTTCTTAGCAGCTTACAACCCCAGCATCCTAAAACCATATCCCTAAAAAAGGAAAAAGTCATAGCCCTTCTTGGCCCCCTTGCGCCCTGCCCAAGGAGCCAGGAGACCCCTGCTGGCTCTGCCCAGGTCCCCCTGTCCCAAGTGGTCCTGGTCATGCCAGTGCCCAGCTGTGTTCCCTCACCTCATGGCTGGATTTTCTGGACCTCACTGGACTTTCTATAAAATGACATCTGTGTATAAGAGGTGGTAGTACTCATTGCCGTTTATAAGATGTCAGCAGAGAATGAAGAATTATTTATTTATTAAGCAAACATTAAAAAAAAATTGTTAAACCAACTGATATACACAGAAAAACCTGAAGCGTCCTGGTTACGACAAAACACAGTTATGTGCACTTTCTTAACAACATAGGAACTTTTGTTAATATGTCTTCTGATTACTGCATCAAGGAAAGAATACAGTAATTAAAGTAGGCAAAAGGAATCTTAATCAAAGAATACTACAGAAGAGGAGTAAGTGAAATGAAGTTTCCAACTCTTATGCGGTGCCTTTATCACACGGCATTAGTTAAATGGAAAAAACTTAATAAGGAAGGAGGCAACACCCAAGTTTTTCTAGCTATGTGGGAGAATGTACGTGAATCTCATTTTTTGTCTCCTGGGAATGACTGCAGTCATCATAAGTAATGAAATTTTTAGGTTAAAAGAGTGCCAGTACAGGTCAAGAAAGTAGGACATGAAATTTTTGAAGCTATTCAGCTGTTATTATGGGGAGCTTAACAATGTGATTTACAGGAAATTTCAACATAAATTAAAAGAAGCATAGCTCTGTAGAAGATACCTGTATTATAGTGTGAAAATGTAGAGAGTAATTCTGTGGACGTGTCAATGCTGTATGACTGGAGCACAGAGCTTGGCATGCTGTTCATAGGGATGTGGGGCTGTGTTTGGAGAGAGCTATGGGAACCCTAACAAAAATTCAGTTCCTCCACACACTGCTTTAGGAGATCCAGCTTTAAAAGGATGCACTTCCATGGAAGATACATGGATTATTTTGAGACTTGCATTGAAGAGGCTCTTTAGGACTGCTTGTAGATAGGAAATCTCTTCTGTATGTGCTATTACCTGGCAGTGAGGAGCTCATATGAAACTTGGGGGTGATTTTGTTACAGTGGACATTGACACCACTCCTTCCTGGTTTGTTTTCTTGTTTGTAATTTTTTTTTGTTTTAAAGAGAACCTGTTACCTCGTGTCTTTTGTCATATTTCTAAAATCACTTTATCAAGCTCCATCCCATTTGGTGGCACTGGGGCCTCCCTGTCCCAGTTAATTTGGGATTTTCCTGTTACTGCTGGATGCCTAGCAGAGCCAAATGAAAAAGTTGTGCTTTCTATCAGAGCCATCTGGGGACTTGCTGAAAAGGAAATCGTTCTGTTAGAGGAGTTATTGGCTGTATTCATGTTCTTGTGTGTGTATGTGCCTCTCCAAGTGTCAGAACATGGTTTCATGTCCACTGGAGATACTACCTGCTTTGATTGCTAAGAAAACACCTACTTACCTTGTATAGCAGTGATTTTGCCTCAAAGATGCATACATGCAACACTTCTTCAAAAAGAATATCCTTCAATTAAAAAAAAAAGAGAGAAAAAAATAATTACAGAGATTTTTTTTTCAAGAGGTTCACAATGCAGTTTCTATTAATTCTGAGTTGTCCAAAGTAGTCAACATACAGCTGTTGCAAATTAACTTCCTTGTTAAGACAAAATGTTATATGAAGCATTGAAGTAAATTGCAAATGGATCAGATTAGGATCTTTTGCTGTCAAGAAAAATAAAATATAATACCAGAAATTACATGAGAGCCTGCTTTTCAGTTGCTGTTTGAGAAGGATACAAAGAAGTTAAATTATAGTAGTATCTGAGTTCTTAAGTGTTCTTTGCATATTTAACTTGTTTTCTTTGCTTTTCACCATCTATTGATAAATGTGATTAGGTTTTTGGGTGTTCTTTGTGAACAAGCAAAAGTTATCTTGTTGAGAACATGGTCTCTAACTAACAGCTAAAATGGCTAGCACCAAAAAGGAGAAATAGTGTCTCATAAATGTTTTTTTTTTATTCTTTGCATAGTGGAGAGCCAGTCTAAACACTTGTATTGATTTGGTTTAGTTTACAGTTACACACTTCTCTTTAGAAGCATTCCTTGGCTGTTTTCTGGTCTGAATGATATGTTTTTAAAATGCAGTCAATAAAGTGCTCTGGGAAATTCTTCCTTATTTATTAAGAGCATCATAATGCAGCAGTTTACAAATCTACTTTTAATGTGAAGGCACAGGTATCCTGAAGAGGCTGTGGAGTCTTCCTCCTTGGAGACAGTCAAAAGCCATGTGGATGTGGTCCTCAAAAACTGGTTCTGTGTGGCCCTGCTTGAGCACGGAGTTTGGACCAGATGACCTCCAGAGGTCCCTCCCAACCTCGGCCATTTTGTGGGTCCATGATTCCATTCAGGCACCCCATGGTTGTTCTGGGCTTGATCTGGACAAGCAAATCAGCTATGCAGCCCCCCAGACTAGGACAAAATTACTAAATGTAAACTATTTGGGAGCAAGTGATAAGATCTAAGTGTCTAAGGAAAAATTAGGAGTTAATTTCCATAAATGATTTGACTTGCATTGACAGCTATCTCCTTTCTCTCTTGAGTGGGATAATAGACTGACTTGTGTAACAATATGCCACAAGACAGCATCTTGTCTCTTGAAGCCCTTTGATATCAAGGTTCTCAGAGGTTAAACCCAGCTCCTAAATTTATTTTTGGTATAGACATGTAAGCATGAATGAAATGAAATGAATGAATGAAATGAAGATGTGTATAGTACCTGGAGAAAGGACTCTATGCTTAAAGGCATTCAGTCTATTTTCTGATTGTCACTTGATCTAATAAAAGATATTACGTCTCTTGCCCCCTGTGTAGTTCAGTAGGTTTCAGGATCTCGACCTAGTTTCATAGTATTTGCTGTCAGTGAAGATATTTTCAGCTTTGCGGATGACCTAAATTTCACTTAACCTACAGCTGAGATGTGCAGTATCCAAACTGGTCAAAATCTGCTGCGCTACAAAGAGCTTCAAATCAGTATTGATTATATACTTATGAAGACAAAAGTTCTTTAAAAACAATATATTCACAATTTTTTGCATGATGACCATGCATTTTTATCATAAAATTAGTATTATTACCTTACAGTGTCACTGAATGTGTTATGGTTTTATTATTTCAGTTAGCTAATAATCAGACTGAATAATGATAGAAGTAAGCAGCACTGCATTTTTTCTTGTTAATCTTGTTTTTCAACTGTATTTGGTTGAACAATGAAATAATTGATTGATAAAGAACAACTGCTCTTTCCTCAACATCTTTGTCTAGCCTGTGTTTCTGTACTAGAAATCTTGTAAGACTGCATGTAGTGAGCAACTGCTGTATTTGTTTCACGTTTGTTATGCCAGGGAATGAATACTAATCACAGATAGAGCTTTGTACCTGGACATTTCAAGATTACCTCACAACTGTTTTTATTGCCAGTGTTCAGGTCACATGTATCTCAAAAATTATTATACTGCTTTGTTTCTTTGCCTTGTAATTCCCTTCAGAGGAGAAAATACAAGATATTTGAAATTTAATATGGTGTAATCTTCGTAAACTCAGCAATTAATATATTCTTCAGATGTTTAATTAATATTAACCTCTGCAACAAACGAACAATAACAAAAAAACCCCTAGCCAGCCAAACAAACCCCCAAGAAGAGCACATTGCAAGGACAAGTATTGGAGTAAAATCTGAAATATTTTTATTGAATTACCAATGTTTTCTTTTTCTTTCTCAGGAAAGAAAACTTTCCCAAAGTCTGTGTTTTCACATCTTCTGCAAGGAATTGCCTATTTTGATGTATGTTCAGGTTAAATGGCAAAAAACTTAAAGATGTGTTCACCTTTCTCAAGCTTTTTTAAGATTTCATTGGATCATACCAAGGTGGAAGGTCTTCTAGTGCAGTCTGCTGCTCAAGGCAGGGTGTGCTGTGAGATTAGACCAGGCTGCTCAGGGTTTTATTTGGTTGGATCTTGTGAATTTCCCAGGCTGGAGGCTGCACAAAGTCTCTGGCTAACTTGTTACACTTCATGGCTGTCCTTGAGATGAAAAGATTTTCCTACATTCAGTCTGAATCTCTCATTTTAATTTGTGTCTCTGTCCCTTGTCCTACCACCATACATGACACAAGAGTCTGGCTCCATCTTCTTGTTAAACTCCTCATAGGTATTTGGAAGCTGGTTTTAGATTTTCTCTTCAACCTTTTCTTTTCCAGAAATGGCGAATTTAGTATACATTTTTAATAAAGACTTCATTATGACTTTATTGCTTATATTTTATTATTATTACTTTTACTTCCATAAATGTGTGCTGATAATATCATTTCACTATCTCTTTAGAAGAATACTAATAGGAATATAAAATTAAAATGAAATAATTGTTCCATTGTCCTTAGATGAGTTCATTTAATACTTTTTTCTCCTGTCTGTTATGTAAGGCACAAACCCAAAAATTGCCTCCAGGTAATTTCTGTTTAAAAATTGACTCAGCTACATCAGGACACCACACATTTGACCAGGCAGCAAAATACGTCCTCTCATTAGAAAACCAGATCTTGGTTAACTTGCTAATCACACTGCAGCTTTACTGTCTCAAAAGACTAATGAGCAGCTGGTGGATTCTTCAATTAATCCAGTGTCCTGTCTGAATTATTCCTTGTCTAAAGCCAGTCCAAACCAATTTATCGATCAAGAACTAAGAGGTAGCTTGCCTGCAGTAACTAGAGTTAACTGCAACCAGGTACGTTTGAGAGGTGGAGAATCAAGGTCTGTGGCTGGAGTCAAAAGGTGAGCGATAAAGCAGAGGCTGTGGGACACAGCCATGGAGTTGACAGATGAATAAAAAGTTGCTTCAACCAGCCTTGCTGTCCAGAATGGGCTAGAGAGCTGTCTGTAGGACACAGGGATACTGATTTGGTGCTGTCCTTGTTTTAAAAGAGGAAAAGACATAGTTTGTTTTTAATTAAGTGCCACTAAAAGATGGAGACTCTCCAGAACTTATGTTATCATTATATCAAAGAATTAGGAGGGAAAAAGTATGTGATTTCAAAACATGATCTCCTGCATTCTTTTAAAAGTAAGTTGTACTCCTTTTATACCTGTCTGTTTGAAGACATGGTTTTTAGCTACTGTTTTTCATTGCATCTCATTTCTGCTCAGATTATCATAGTATATGAAATAATCAGCAGTGTACAATCACTGCAGAAAACTTTTGCTGTATCTGGAAGTGTTTCAGGTTATGTTTCTGTATTGCCATGTGGATAGCACACCATGATCATTCTTACTGTGTTACATTTAGAACTGTTTTATACTAACAGGGAAGACAGATTTCTTTCCATAATTATAATTTTTGTCAGTTTTCCTTTCATGAATGATGTGACACAGGGAAAGTTTCTGTAGCCAAAAAAAAGGTCATGATCTTTATTGAAACCAGTCATACTCTGGGAAATGAGAAATACAACAATTACATATAATAAACAGTTGTTACAGTTCTGAATATAAACACTGGCATAAAACTTACGTCTAATGTTCCTGCCTTACCAAAGTTATTTTTGTATTTGTAGATGAAATGGAGATTACAAGTAGGAATAAAAATTTTAAAATTAAGCAGTGAAATTATGATGGAAGCTGCTTCACATATTTTTTTCCCTGTCATTGAGTGGAATCCAAAATACGCGTGTGAGAAAAGCCGAGCACATATGACTGTGAAAAAGAAGCAAATTCCACTTACAGGCTATGATATGTAACAGAAAAATTCTTGTTGTCATCTACAGTTGGCAAAAATATTACTCCATCAACCTAATGTCATGTTAACCTTACAGAAAGGACTGCCTTGAGGAAAGTGAAGAGTGTTGGTTGGTGAGTGACTCTCCTGATAGTCCATTTTCCGCTGTGACACACTGACTGAGCACACTATTAGGATTCAGATGTTAATTTATGGAAACGGATAATACAGTGTATCTGATTGCTTAATTATGCATCCTGAGGATTCATTCGGAATCCTTATAATACATCTTGATGACCTTTCAAAGGCAGAACTCGCAATTTGCAACTTTTATTGGGATTTAATCAACTGGACAATACTTCTCACATCTTTTCTGATGAGGGAAGTGACCCCTGTCCCTGACACCTTTGTCATGTAGTATAATCACTAATCTCTAATGCAAAAAGCAGTCATTGTGTAGCTTCAGTGAATCCAAGAGTGAACAGAGTTAGCCCACCTTACTCTTTAATGCTGAAAAAGATGCTACGAAGGTTTGGTATTAAGGGGCTTGCAATGTGCTGCCAAAAATGTGCTATAAAGGCCAAATGAAACTAGCAGTGAGTACAGGAATCTGTACATTGCACAGTGTAATAAATGGCATGGAGAAAGTGGATTTGTAATTCCCATTTGGACTGTTTCATTATATAAAAACAAGGTGTTTCTAGTGGAACTGAAACAAGTTATTGAAAATTGAAGAAAGGGCTCTTTACTGCACGAGCTGCAATTAAAATGCATAATTGATTGCCAAGAGGTGTGAATGGTGAAAAATTATGACAGACTAAAAAACTTAACCAATGTTTCATATGTAGAATATGAGTGTCTTGAGTTTTAATGGCAAAGCTGTTAGAAAGGATATAAATCCTTATGTCATCCTCCAGGGTATAACAGCAAGTCTCTATATTTGAATCTAAGAGCAACCCTCCCTTGGGTTTAGTTAACTACCCACTATGGAGTTTTTTCATTTCTTTCAGAAAACCTGAGCCTCTCTATTGCTTTCAGTCTGTATATCTGGATGGTGCTCATCACCAGGGGATGCCTAACTAATTATGACTGACTAGTTAATTAGTAATAGTAAGAAAGGTGACACTCTTTGGTGCCACTCAAAACAGCAAAGTAAATAACCCATACAAAAATTACGTGTCCAGCTTGTGCTCTGTATTTTGAAACACTGAGGCAAATCGATGCTCTTGAAATCAAAACATCTTTTACAGTTTCAGTAGTCCATTTCACTCCCACAAGAGTCTTAGTATAAGCACCTTAAGTGAAGAATGTAATGTGTCATAGCCCTAAGTAAAGATGAATATAAGAAGGGAAGTAACTTCTGTTGATCAATAGAGGGACTTACAATACTAGAGTCTGGTAGAATTTCAGAGTTTGTATAACTCACTGCCAAGAATTAAAACTTTCACGCACTGTCATTTTTCTTTTCATTTTTTTCTTTTTCGGTTTTTTTTTGGTTTTTTGTTTTGTTTTGTTTTGTTTTTAATGACATGGTAGAGCAGTTTGTGATTTCAATTTTTTTCTTTTAGTAGATATGTTGAGGAAAAAAATGACCTTGTTAGAGCTAAAAATCTAGGAGGAGTGATACTCCACCAAATGAGTTGACAGGACATCTAGGAAGGAAATAAAAGCTTTTGATGGCGAGGTGTTGATAGGCCAGTACGTGGCAGTCTATTTCTGCAAAGAGTTGGCATAAAATGCATTTGAACACACACAAAAATATTTTGGCTGCAGACAGTACTTTAAATTCTTGCCACCTTCTACATAGGCTGCACAATGGATGTGCTGCTCTATCATGTATTGAGTGCATCTGAGAGTTACTGGGCTGGGAAAAATGTAATCTTTGCAATAGTGGATAGACAGGACAGCAGGACAGAGTTCTCTTTTTAAAGAGCTTCAATTCAGATCTTTGATGTTCTCCTGATGAGTAACTCTGGATTTATATTTTAAAGCCATTATTGGCTGCCAGATTTTATGAAATGTATGGCAATTTTACAGCAGTAAATTACATGGTGAAAAGTAAGTAAATGAGCAAATACGCATTTTTCTTTCTTTGGTTTTAATTTCCTTTTCTGGACTGTCTTCTCAAATGGAACTGGTAGTGGATAACACTATGAAGGAAGATTTACATATCCTAGATTTTGTTAAAAAATACCAGCTCACAACTGATTAAAATGAAAATGTATGTTTACTTAATTAGTGATCTAATCTAAATGAATAAAGACACCATCAGAGCATGCAAATGCACTTAGTCACAAAATACGCAAAATGCAAATAGAGTCACAGACTGTAGTGGAGTGGAAGACTGAATAGACACTGTTCCCCCTCAAAGAAGAGAGATTAATAACACCCACTGTCTCAAACCTGTGTCTGGGATGACTTTGTACTGATTAGTCTGAGGCTACTCTGCTGCACCCTGTAGCTGAGTAGTCAGGGTGAGATTTTGACCTAATTTATCAGTTACCTCTACAATTGTTTATTTTCATGTTTGAAAGATTTTTATAGCACACCAGTGGTCTGAATAACAGTGAAAACATCAAGTCTTTTGTTTACAAACACATTTGTCTAAAACATTTTGCATGACAAGTTTCAGATTACACTGGGTCAGAGATAAGAACATCAGGTAATGCCAGTGCTTGTAATGAAGAATGCTCTGACCTGATGGAAGCACCCTGAACATGTCATGTTGTATTTCATATGAGAGCTAAACAGAAAAAAAAAAAAAGGGTCTATGAAAGGTTGTCTCTTACCACAGTTTTGAGCCAAAACCACATGGTAGTTGTTTCTCAATACTGTTTCATTTTATATAAACCATGGCAGGCATGAAGATGGTTACCTGAAGGGTGGCAGGTAATCACTCGCTGTGCTAAGGCTGCCTGGTGCCAGAACTGGTACAGGGGTCCCTCCTGTTCTTCTGGGCCTTTTGCTGCTGTTCCTGCCTTCTCATTAGGGCCCAGATTCGCTGTTGTGCTGGACATTCACTGCTAGTGACTTTGCCTAACATTTCTTTTGTCTTTGCAA
The DNA here is from genome assembly GCA_013397915.1 of Daphoenositta chrysoptera. Classification (NCBI taxonomy): domain Eukaryota; kingdom Metazoa; phylum Chordata; class Aves; order Passeriformes; genus Daphoenositta; species Daphoenositta chrysoptera. Next base: position 241,098 of record VZRO01007917.1, read on the forward strand.
CACTTCCTCTTAGCTGATTTCCATTTACCAGGTTCAGTGGGGAGCTCTTGTGTCAAGATCCAGTAGATATGCCTCAAATATTTCCAGTCTCACTTTCTGATGCAAAAAACCTTCTGGTTGATAATTGCTTATTTTTGTTCATTGAAGGACTAAGTCTTTCTATCCAGCACCCATATCTTCTCATAGAAATTTGTAGTTAATTTTAGATGTTGATTTAATCTCTAATGTTAGATCTCCAGCTCTCAGAACTGCTTATTTTCAGTGACATTATGTTTGAGATTTAAAATTTATGTTAAAAAAAAGAGCAAATGTTTTGAATATCTTTGCTTTCAGCTTCTCCTGTCTAAAATGTCACTTCCTATTGAGCACTTCCTTTCATCTTATGCATTTCTGTTGAGACAGATAAATTCCTATGGTTACTTGTTCTTTTGTTTTCTTCTTGACATATGGTTTTCTTGGAGCAACTGATTCTGAATAGTGCCTGCTCCACAGTTTTTATGTTGTGACAGTGGTACTATGCTACTTACAGCAACACCAAACACCAGTTAAGAATTTATTTTACCAACCTGAGGTGGTGCCTTGGATCGCTGCAGAGTACTTCACATCTCTGTAAAGGGCCTTGAGCAAATAGACATCTTTAGATGGAATTTTTAAGAGTACTGTTCAGTGTTTTTGTTCTTTTAGTTTTGCCATTCTAGTATTCCAGTGGTGTTCCAATTCAAGATTTTCCTTTTGCAGAATTTTCGTTTCTGAGGTGCCATATTTCTTTGCTTATCCCTTTGGTTTTACATCTCTGTGGATATGCAGCCGGAAGTGTGGCAGCTGAAGTTAAGTCATTGCTGATTGCTGATTGCTTCACACCAGCCTTCACTGCTTTTGACAGTGCCTTAGATCTGCTCTTTTAGTTTATTCTAGATTTTGCTTGAAGGGTCCCATAGTAATGAGATTGCTGTGGCTGCTACTGATATGTATGTCCCTGTATGTGCTTACATGTTAGGCAAGTGATCTGAGTCTTGCACTAGTAGAGAGCGCTTGGGCTGTTTTGCTTTTCTGTCTGTTCTTGCTGTCTGGCAAGTCTCTGGGGTTTTTTATGTGTTACTTTGAAGGCAAAAAATTGCCAAAGCAAAACTGAAAACTCAGCACAATTAGTGCTTCGTTTACGTGATTGTGGTTTCCTAATGTTCTTTCCACCTGTTACTTCTGATTTAACATTAAAGCCACCGATTAGAAGGAGTAAGCCATGCTCTGGTATCACCAGAGCAATTGCAGTACCCATCATTGCTCACAGTGCTCTATTCACAGATTGCAGATGCCAGATCCCTTCTGTCTGAGCATAATGCCATGACTGACAACTCCAGGGAGGTAGTCCTGAGTCTGCTTGATAGGTGTTCCCTGATGGGGTATCTTCCGTGTGTTCTGTTAACATGGCTGCTGTGGTTTGACTAAGTCACTTTTCTTCTTTAGCTTGAAACACTTGGCCATTTATTCTCCCTAATCTTAAGGTGTGAAGTTCATGGTTTTAATACACTGCAATAATAACATGTCTTTTAATATCCAAAATATTTCTGCTTCATAGTAATAGGAAGCAAACACCAAACCCATCAAAAACAATAGATGTATTCTCTGTAGCATCAGCAGGCTTTGGATCATGCGAAATAAACACATTCATTTTGCCAGACTGTTTAACTTAACACCCTGGTGCCAATCATGAAGTGAGTTTAAAAATGGATGGTAGCACAGCTGGACACAAGAAACAGGAAAAGTAGCTGGGGCTCAGCACCACGATCAGAGGTGATACCACTGTTGCACTGTAACACTTGTCTTGCTGGTGGGATCCAGCCTGTGAGCAGACACTGGGGTTGTTAATCCTTTCAGGGCTCCTGTTTGCCCTGGTTCAGGTGGGTGGTTTGCTGAGGACTGTGATTTAGTAGGAGGCTTTTGTAGCATCAGGGTATCTCACGTAGTAGCAAACAGTGATTTGCTAATCACCATTAATGATAATGATGATTCACTTCAAAATACCTGATACTGACAGGACACTTTAAACAAATGCTCTGCATGAAGTATGCTATGAGCTACACTTTGCACACCTGCTGCTAATACAAACTTATTTAAATGAATACATCTGCTATTAAGTACAAGTTATCTCATACTTTATTAGTTGTATACCAAATCATTGACTTTGTAGATTGTTTGGGATATTATGTCAAGACCAAAGGAACAGCAGAAATGAGCTGTCTCTTCTGCACAACATTCCCTAAACCAGAGACTGCTTAACTGCAATATAGATGTTAAAGCTTAACCTAATTTTTTTCTAGAAGAAAAAGTAAAAGATGGTTTTGACCAAATAATTTCTCCTATCTCTGTGCACTGATAGGTCAGATCTGCTACAGGATTTGCTTAGATCATTAGTGATTCATAAGTACCTGAAGAGGTACCTGAAACAGGAAAGTGATGAAAGCTAGAATGTGCTGGCAGTTCCTAACTCCATGTTGAAAATCATATTGCTTGTTACCTAAAAACTAACCTTGGTCCCACCCTGATGCCTTTTTTTGTGTGATTAAACAAAGAATTGAGTACAAGCAAGAAGAGGCGAATCGTGCAGGAGATAAAAAAACCAAACCAAAATCATGTTTTCAACTTAGTTATGATATAAGACAACTAAGTAATTAATTTTATTTTCATATCAGAGGCGTGACTAGCTGTTCTACTGCCAAAAAATGGTGGTTTTTTACTAGTTTCTTCTCTAGGAATGCAATTAAGAACTACCCTATATAATCAAATCACATGCTATATATGATTCTTCTTTTTTTTTTCTGTTGCTAATTGACTTATATTAAGCATAGCATTGGATGAACTTCCTTACAAAGAAGATTTATACTTTTCTTCAGGCAATGTTTCATTCTCCTCTCATGTTCACTTGAAAGCCTGTCATCTGAAATCATTCTGTGCTTCAGGTTCTAGGAATCAGATGAAAGTGAAGAATGCTTTCATACCCCAAATATTTTAATCCCGTACTATTCTGACTCAGTTTTTTTAAATGAAGTTCTTATAATTTCACTGTTAGAGAAGTTGCATAAACATTTCATAAAGGGGAAAAAATTAGTTTTATAGATTTTTTTTTTTATTTTCTTTTTGTGAACAAGGTAAGTGGTTGCCTTTGCAGAATGAATATTTCCAGGAAATGAAATCTCTTTACAGTGAACTTCAAAGCAACACTGAGTGCATTTATTTAAATCTGTAAGAACAGTCATCTTCAAAAACATCCCATGATGTAGCATCATTAAATTGACAGCTTCCACTAAACAGTAGCCAGCTGAAATCCACTGTAAGAGACTGTATTAATCAGAAAGTGTTTTCATAATTATCTAGAAGGTATGGAGGAAGGAGCTCACACAGTCACTGTGCCAGACTGCTGGACTGTCTGTGCTTGCTCAGTGTAACAAATGAGGCTGATTGCTCTGCACAGCAGTGGATAACCAAAGTTCTGGATTTCATCACTGTAATACTGGCAGGAATATCAGTAACATGGAACAGTGAAATTTGCCAACACCTGCAACAGTATTGTTACTATTTCCTTTCTCTGTGTCTCCAGACTTCAGTTTTTCATGTACTCATTTAATTTAGGTGTGGATAAACTTGGATGCCCTTCGTATATGTATCATATTTAGCTGGGAAGTTTTAGGTGTATGGAACTTGAGTAACAATGTCAAGGTCAGCACAATAAGGAACTCATAAAGAAGTAAATGCCAAGTAGTAAAAATATTAATAAGTAAAAATGCCAGGTGGTAAGCATAAAAAAATCCTCCTGAGTTTAAGAATTCTACCATCAATAAGAAAAGCCCTATACAACAATAGGACAGTCTAGCAATTCCTTCCAACTGGATGTTGAACAAAAAGCTTGGGATACAGCCTAAAAATTTGAAATATTTCACTGAATAGCTATGACATCTATTTAAGCTTGATGGTTGAACTCTCATAAAGGTGGACAGTAGGGAATTCTGTTTGAACACAGGGACATCAGAGAGTATTGGTGAGACATTAGAGAGTGATGGAATATTTACTAACTATTAACCACTTTAAAGAGATTCAGAGGTACTGGAATTAATTTTATATCTTGCTGTTTAAAAAGAAAAAAAAGCCACAGTAAAACCAAACCCTTTTAAATAAAAGAGTGAAATGGTAATAATTTAATAATACTCCTGAAGTTTTCTACATTGATTATTATCAGACACCTTTTCAGGATTACCTAAAAGCATTTTTCCAGATTTTGTGCAAAATGACCTTTCAGAAGGTTACAAGGCAATAGCTGTAGTGAAAGATAAAGAATTTAATTCCTTCTAAAGAGATACTCTGAACAGTTTGTCTTTCAGAGTACAAAACAGTAAATTTGAAATGGATTGTATAAGGGGAGCTAGAGAAATTGTATCAGTTTCTGTGATAGAACTGACTCTGATATTGAACTAGGTTTAATGTGAAACAAGAGTTGCATTAGAAACAAAGGCAGTAATATATTGATAGGTAAGTGATAAAAGAGTTTCCTGACTAGAATGCATTAAATGAAGGAACTAAACCTGAAATATTTTAGTGGTATGAGATACAAACTGAATAGATTAATATTAAAGGTAGACTAAACAGAAGATGAACAAGTAATCTAAAGGATTAATTTATGACTTTCATTACCCATATAAAGTGCAGTATCTTGAGAAGAAACAGAGATTATCTGAAATATTAAAATAGGATGGGGTTGAAACTTGTATCTTTGTCTTATCTTAGTACAATTATTTCATAAAAAGTTCATTTCAATGCCAAATTCCCTATTTAGCAAAAATTTTTCAGTGTTAAGCTTGACGGTGTTTAATGATTGCTATCATGCTTTATTTTTACTGTATAGCTACTTCTATTACCATATCTTCAATTCAAGAAACCTTTGTCTTGTCTAGAATTGTTAAGTTAGTCTTATTTTTTTATAAAGCAACTTTCAGTCATTTATTTAGGCTTGAAATTCTACCAGTTCAATTTTTATATTGTACCAGATATATATAACTAAGCAATCATCCTATATTTTATTATATAAAAGAACTTCTATTACATCTTGTGCCAGCTGATTTAAAATTGCATTACATGATGTCCAGACACAGCTTATTGCTTTGTTCTTGATTTCAATATCTGTAAACAGTGCTATGATCAATGAGGTGCATGTTTTATAGTATCATCTTCTCACCATACTAAACCCTTTCTCTGGTACCATATGACTTTTTTGCTACAAGAGTTTGGCAAATGGGGTGGGGCACATATTCCAATCTACTTCATAGAAATATCTGATTAGCAAGTCCGATGATGGCCTCATGATACCCTTCATGGAGACGTTTTTGAGGCCTTTCAATTTGGCAGCAAATTTTCAGTGAAGAAAATGTGCTGTCTCTACCACATGCAGCATAAGCAGGCTGGGTGCACAGATGCTTATTCTGCAAGGCAGTTCCCTTAGACTTGCAATAGTCAATAGTGGTTTAAAAAAATGCACAGAGGGAAGAAGAAAGGGAGGAAAAGAAAAAAGATCAAACTTCTGAAATTTTTTGTTCATTAATGAATAAGAAACACTGCAGAGCTTGTGTGAATACAAATGACTGTGGTCAGCATCTTTTTGTGACTGTATTTTTCATCATATCTGTCGTTTTTTCGCAAAGCACTGTTGCAGTTGGCTAATCTGCACTTCTGGGATTGTGGGATACAAATAAGTACACAGGGCATAAAAAGATCATTCAAACATTTTATCTCAAGGTTGACTGATTGCATTTTGGGAAGTCCTTTATGATGTGGTGGAATTAAATCGAAGCACATTTTCGGTAACTTTTGCTTCTTGCTCTTGCTTTGCTGTCTGTGGAAAAGATTCTCAGTGTGTTATACTAAGAGATGATCCTATTATTTCTATTTCTTGGTCACTGCTAATGATTCCTCCTATTTCTTCAATTTCATATAAGAAAAATGTATTAATGACTCCATCCCCTCAGTGAATTTAAGTGCATCACCTTTAATGTGTTCAGAACCACTGAGCTAGAGATCTCGAGCTGTCTGCTCTACCAGGCACTGGGCAGAAAGACTTAAGCTTTCATGCTGGTTTACCCTTGGTCTTGGGAAATGTAACTCTCCCACACTGCAGAGCCCCAAACTACCTAGGTCACAGGATGCTTATGTGGAGCTTTGAAGCTCTAATATGCCAGGAAAATTTTATAGAGTCTATTCTTACTTTTCACATTCTTACTGTTTTGAAAGAATTGCATTGTTCTTGTAGTTGTTGAGTAATACAGCCAGGCCCATTGACAAGCTGTGTGACTGAGGATGGGATAATCTTTTAATATGTACAGCGGATCTATAAGGCCTGTAGAGATCTTTTCTTTCTTTGTAGTTTTACATTATGAATGGCAGTTGTGTTCTGGGAAAGTTCCTATCACTTTCATTAAGATAGATCATCTGGTATTCTGCAGTGGAGAGGTTTAGAATTTACCTTGTGTGCATAGAAAAAACGTCTTCTGTTTTGCCTAAGAGGAGTTTAAATGCAAGGTGCAGTAATAAAAAGATATCATGGTATATAGGAAAGGTTCAGGAATTAGCTTTTTAGATTGAACAGTAGATCTGAAAAGAAAATGGTGCTAGTGACTCTCCATTCCCCCTTTTCACCGAGCTCTTAAAATCTATTTTATGCACGTGAAATTTCAATTTTAGCTGTGATTTGCAAATATACTTCAGTAAGCCATAGCCACTAGGTCCAATCTGCTGTGCTCTGGGCATATGATCCCTATGCACACATGAAGAAAACTTTTAATCATATGGTGATTAATCTCCTTGAATTTAGCTTTAGCATTTTGCGTTTGGTTTTGGACACATTGAGGTCTGTATAGCTAAAGCAGGAGGGGTGGAACCAGTAACTGACTCTGGAACTGAATGTATCCAGCTGACAGAAAAAGAACTGGATTGGGACCCCCTTGTGTTTCTTTTATTTGCTGATTTTCTATTGTGGCTGTTTGGTGCAGGAGATAACAGACTTGAATCCCTTGAGGTTAAAGGTACCTAGAACCCAGTCTCTTGCATCCTGGGTAAATGCTATGACTAAAAGTCTGTCATGAAAAAACCTTACTCATAATGACTAGTCAGACTCATGAGCTTATGGATATTCTTAGTTAATAACTGACCTTGCCCTGGGGATTACATCTCATCATGGTCCGGCCAGTGCTCTCACTACTGCCTATTCAGGATTGATACCATGTTAATATTTGCTTCTGTCCTTACTGACTACTCCCATCCAGTATGGATGCTCTTCTTGGGCTGCCTCTGTAGTTAATGTAGAAAGAGGTTCTTCTCCATATGTGCAGAGTTGCTGCAGTGGGTTTCTGTGCTCTATTACCCTTCAGGTACATTTAATTTCTTACTGCTATCTGTAGAGGAAGCTTTAATCTCATCAGGATCAAATGAATCTTTGTGAAAACCTTCACTATTTACCCTAGGTATTAGAAAGAGTGGTCTTGTCTTTTAAGTATGTATTGGTGAAAGGTGGCTCTGGATTTCAAGTGGAAGAAGTATCTAATATGCAACCAGGACTCAGGTTTTTGTGTTCCTGGGTCTCAGAACAAATCAAACACATTATTGGTTTTGGGTTTTTTTTTAATATGAAAGCACTTTTTTTGTGGGTCGTCCTTAGATCCACCAAGTTCTCCTGCTGTCAGGCTTCTTATACACTCAAAGCCTCAATTTTTTGTATCTGTCTTTTAGAGATGAATGCCCAGTTTTTTGTTACAGACCTTAAACTGATTTTGTGGAGGGTATATTCCCAATTCCTACCTTAGGCACAGCAGATTTAGAAGTTATTGACTTTCTTACCAATACAGAAAAGATCATATAGAGATTAGGAACACTATGTTCTTAGTTACATATTGAAATCCTGTTCTCCGATTCCTTTTTCATGTCCTTAGGTGTGTCTCAGTTTTACCCATTTTAGTTGATTTTTTTTGTACCAGATGAGTTTTTCAATACTTCAGATCTATGGTTTAACTTACAAACTCTGGAACTGCAAGTTGCAGCATATTTTAAATCTAAGGTTCTTGGGATCTTCTGTTTTTGTTGAGGGGAAAAAAATAGCGGATAACTGGTAGGAATGAAAAGTAAAGTTTGTGAACTCAAACAATTTTACTCTATAGATTAAGGATAATTTAATATACTCGACTCTTACATGGACTTGGCTGTGCAGTATGTGAAATGATTACAGCATTGATTAAGACGTGAGATAACACGGTGAGGTATAACATGTTGAATAGAGATTTTTTTTTTGCCAGAGCAGGGCTGTTTACCAAATCATTGTCAACACCTTATCACACTAAAACAGACATAGACTTCTTATATTTAGTTTTGAGAAGCTGCTAAAATTCAATATGTGTACAGCACCTTTAAATAGTATTGAAACAGCTTGTCTACAGAAAAGATAAATAGCATTGAACATTAGTGTCTTCCACACACCTTCACTTTTTGAAAAAAGCAGTTTTTCTTTAGTTTTTTTGTCATGCAAAGGGATTTACTTCATAGAATCCCTGAAACCCTTGCCGTTCTTGTGAATTCCCATTTTTGTTTTTAACTTTTAGTAACTCCCTACTACTTCAATATAGTTTTGGAAATGAACAGTAGTATAATTAACAGTTTAGATGCATAGAAATTTAAACAGTTCCAGACCCATGTTCTCTTTCTGAAACCAGTTAGTGCGGTCTTGACTACAACTATACAACTAAACTCTAAGATCTTTCCAAACGGGTCTGCTTTAGGAAAAGCATTGGCAGCAGGTCAAAGCAGGTGATCCTTCCTCTCTACTCAGCACAGGTGAGGCCACATCTGGAGTGATAAGCGTAGTCCTTGGCTCACCAGGATAATAGACCTGAACATACTGGAACAAGTCCAGGAAAGGGCCACGAAGATGATGGAGGGGTGGGTGCATCTTACATTCAGGAGAGCTGAGACTTCATTTTAGAGAAGAGAAGGCTTGTGGGGATATCAGGAAGTAAAGGTGAAATAGCCAGACTTTTCTCAGTGGTGTGCCCAGTGGCAGGACCTGGGGCAATAAGGACAAATTGCAATAGGAAATTCTGTATTCATTTAGGAAGTAAGCTTTTACAGTGAGTTTAGTCAAACACTGGAATAGGTTGCACAGGGAGATTGTGGGACCTTCTTCTTTAAAGATGCTCAAAACATGTCTGGACACAGCCCTGATCAACTTGCTTGAACTGTCCTTGCTCTGATTCAGGTGGTAGAACTAGAAGATGTCCAGAGGTCCCTTTCCACCTCAACAGTTCTATGAAAACAGAGTGGCTGCTTCCAGATTTCCTAGTGGGAATTGTCTCAGGTCTGAGCTAATACCTGAATCTCACCCAGGAATATATTGACAAAAAGTATTTGTCCTGAGCCAAATCACAGCTGGGATTGTTCTGGTCTGGAGAGATGTTGAAAGAAAATACAGAAAATGTGCAGGTATCTTTGTGATACTAAAACCTTTCAGGCACTTGATAATGTATCATAGAATCAGAATGGTTTTGGTTGGAAGGTACATTAAAGATCATCCAGTTCCACGCCCCCTGCCATGGACAGGGACACCTTCTGCTAGATGAAAGCTCAGAGCTTCATCCCATCTCTCCTTAAACACTTCCAAGAATGGGGTATCCACAACTTCTCAGGGCAACCTGTTCCAGTGCCTCATCAGACTCTAAAGACTCTATTTTCCTAATATCGAATCTAAACCTACCCTCTTTCCATTTCAAGCCATTCCCCCTTGTCCTGTCACTACATGCTCTTATAAAAAGTCCCTCTCTATTTTTTGTAGACTCCTTTCAGCTACTGGAAGGCTGCAATTAGGTCACCCCTAAGCCTTCTTTTTTTCAATCTGAACAAGGCTCAAAATTAAGCTAAACTTAAGCCAGTTTATCTGCCTCATGTGCGATTGATATGTTACATTTTTATTATTTTCTTCTTTTTAATATGAGAAGTAAACAATTTGCAGCTGATGATTTTAGTTAACAAATTTCTTGCTGATATGTGGCCCTGGTAACATCCTCAAGCAATTTTGGTGGCTTTATGTGCCACTTTGTAACCTTAGGTTTTGGCCTTTAGTACAGTTCTACGTACACAGCAGTGTTTTGACATGTTATGTAAGTATTCTTGGTGCCTCATGAAATAAACATCATGGCAAATGTAGGTGCAATCAAAATGAGGTGTTGAGATGCTATGACAACAAAGATATAAACCTTCTAAACCAGGCAGTTTCATGCCATTATCATTAAGGTAAAGACCTTCTGCATGCCTTCCTCTGTCATTATCAGATTTTTGTGGGTGTTACTGTTTCATTTCTGTTGAAGGCTAATGCATATTGGGTGATGTCAGTAAAATATATATTAAGTAATCCTCATCTGGAAAGGAGGAACAAAAAACACACCCCAGGTGATTATTTTAGGCCTATATGCACATGAAAGAAAGAAGAGCAAAACTGCGACATGATCTGTTGTCTCCCCAAAATAACCCAAACTAACCACAAAACCTGCTGGTAGGTGAAGTCCTAATCATCAATACAGCTTGCCCACAAATGCCTCTTATGAGGTAGGTGCCTCAGGGTACTAAGACTGAAAAATCTCTCCTTAATCTGGAGAGATTGCTGGAGCAGCTCTTCTATGAAGACAGGCTGAGAGAGTTGGAGAAGAGAAAGTTCTGGGGAGACCTCATTACTCAGGATTTAAAGACGGCTTATAAGAAAGATGGAGAGTGACTTTTGACAAGGGCATGTAGTGACAGGACAAGGGGTAGTGGCTTTTAACTGAGAGTAGGTTTAAATTATAAATTAGGAAGAAATTCTTCCCTGTGAGGGTGGTGAGGCGCTGGAACAGGTTGCCCAGACAAGTTGTGGATGCCCCAGCCCTGGAAATGTCTAAGGCCAGTTGAATGGGGCTTCGGGCATCCTGATCTAGGGAAATAGTCACTGTCCATGGCAGGGGAGTTGGAACTAGGTGATCTTTAAGGTCCCTTACAGCCCAAGCCATTCTATTATGATATTCCTTTATTCATTTTGTCATGTGATTTCACTATTTTTACATCTTTTCCTGATGACTGGCAGAAGCCTGGCCCAAGCATGAGCAGAGTACAGATAGAAACATTTTTGACATTTTTACTTCATTATTTTTTGATTTCTTTGTGACTCTAAGAGCAAGGCAAAGCCTGTTCCAATGTATTTCTGTCTCTGTTAGATGAGTTTCTCCTTAACAGAGGAAGCCACCTCCTTTCATGTCAAGGAGAGGGTGTCATAGCCTGAAGCAGCCATTCTGTGTGTGGAAAGAAAATGTGCTACATCTCAATCCTCTTTCATGAATGTAGATTTGAAAATTTGCAGCTCTTTCCAGAACCCACAGAAATATCCTGTCAGCTTCTGTTCTCTGTAGAAAATATTTCTCCAGCAATAGCCTCTGAGGCAATTCACCTTTCTGCTCCCTGCCACAGCACTCTAGTAATAGAGCCATAGGCCAGTTCACTAATTGCATTAGTTTTGTATAAATCCATGAAATTGCCTCAGACATGTCAAATGTGTGGTGCAAAGTGATTGTATACAGATAAAGATATTCTGAGAGGGCTCTGCCCATGGGATGTATAAAGTAGCTGACATTTTTACTGTAACTGAGAACTGAAACATCTATTAATTGGGGATAAAGGTATTAACCCACTATTAAATAGATAATCTAATCTTTCAGTCACAGTCTCTTCCCTGATCAACAGGATTTTCAAGTTCAGCTGTTTGGTATCTACCTGTCCATTTTGTAACTGAGAAGCAAGAGGAGAAATTTGTCTTTACTTGTGCTACTTTTTTACAGCCCAAACCTACAGTGAATACTTTAAAGTAGCATTGAAAAAAAGTGGTATCTTGGTTTATGATTTCAGTCTCGTTTTCAATCAGTATGAATGCCTGAATATACATGAACATTTTGCCCTGTATGTGATATGATTTATCTCCTTCATTACAGAATAATATTCTGTGATGCCTGTTGTTCTGCCTGTGGTAATAAAAATAATCTAATTATATCATTACTTGAAATTTGTAAAGCATAGAAAGGGTCAATTTTGTTTATTTGGTTGTTGTATGTTTTCTTGTTGTCTTTTTATTAAACCATGGACAAATTAATATAACTGAAGAAACTTAAATCACAGCATAATATTTTTTCCTCTGACATAGTGGGAATATATTTAAAATGCCAGACATATTTATACTTGCATATATGAACATGGTATTTCTCTCTAAGTGATACTCTATACCGAGTGCTAAACATTTAGTATTTTAACCACATTTTCTCATTGCTTCAGATAATGGGTAACTGTCTGGTTCAAGTCACAATACATTGTGAATATTTTATGTGTTTTTTAGGTAATAATTGTATTAATGCTGTGTCTTGAACAAAGTTAATTCTTAGAGAACTCTGGTCTTCTTTGATCTTCAGTATTTTCATGTGTGTGCTTTTTCGTATTTTGAAATAAGGGACATCAATTTAAACAAATTTGAACAAATTGACATTCTAGTACATTTTTTCAGATGTCAGCATCCTTTTAAAAAATAATTTATGAACAGTAGTTTTTCACATATAAAAATAGTCACGTGGCATTTAAATTATGGTTTTCAGAACAAAATATCTAGTGCCTTTATGAGCTTATATAAGGTAAATTTCTGGGATATAATCCAGTAGAGAAAATAATAATTAGAGTGAAGGAAGCAGCCAGAAGACTTGGCAGAATTTATCTTGGCATGAGCTGTTAAGGAAATTAATTGTTTTTTGCAAATTAGGTAGGAAACTTGGGGAAGCTGCTACATCTGGATGGACTGGGAACATATGCGGCCCCACAGCTTTCATCCTCATGATTTCAGACAGAGAAGCAGCCCCTGTCCTTTTGATTGCAGACCCTGCTGTCACCTCAAGATGTGGGTGTTGTGGTGGGTTTGCATGGTGCCAGGCCTGAGAGCAAGCAGAGGTGAAGACAGTGCAGAATGCCCTGCCTGCTTCCCAAGTTGAGCCCAAAGCTGGTACTTCAGCCGGCGAGTGGCTGCCGTGGTCTCACCCCAGCCAGCAGCCCAGCCCCACACCAGCAGCGTCACGGGAGAACTGGAAAGGGAAAAGGTAGAAAACGCACATGTCTAAATAAAAACAGTTTAGTAGGGAGAGCAAAAGCCATGCACACAAGCAAAGCAAGCGAAGAATCAATTCACTGCTTCCCAAGGGCATGCAGGTGTTCAGCCTGGAGAGCAGGGCCCGATCACATGCAGCAGTTCCTTGGGAAGACAAGAGTCATCACTCCAAATGTGCCCCACTTCTTACTTCCCTCCACTTTTTATACTAAGCCTGATGGTTTGGAATATCCCTCTGGTCAGTCTGGATCACCTGTCCTGGCTGTGTCCCCTCCCAACCTCCCATGCACCCCCAGCCCCCTCACCAGTGTGGCAGCACAAAAAGCAGAAAAGGCCTTGGCTCTGTGTAAGCCCTGCTCAGCAATAACAAAAACATCTCTGTATTACCAGCCCTATGTTCAGCACAAATCCAAAACACAGCCCCATACTAGGGGGCTTCCCCACTAGGAAGACACCTAATTCTAACCTAGCCAAAACCAGCACAGTCACCCACTGCAAAGCCATTTGATAGCTCCTCCTCAGTCTTTTTACAGACCCTCTCCTGATCCTTCACAGCATGCACAGGCATTTTCATGCCAGTCTAATTTTCCTTGCCAAGTTAATAAGATTGCTGAATAGAACTTTCTAATAGAAACTGGCTGCGACCTTACTACAGGGTGGCTAATATTTCTGTGTAATGATGGAGAAGCGGATCCTATTTGTGTGATTCAAATAGTAATGTTGAAATTGAGGAGACACAGGAAGTGTTTCTATAGCATTAAACAAAACTGAAAGGAGACAAAATGCTTTATATAGAGGAGGATGACAGTTATTGTTCTGTCTATTTACTCCCTCTGTTCTACTCATACTTTCTCCCTTTTTTCTCCTTTCTCATTTCTTCTGTCACTAACTTTTCCTATTTTTAATTAGTAGCTAGCAGCACAGATTTCAGAGACATTAAAAAGGAACTTATCAGGCTGGGTTTATGCTGCATCAACAGAGAAACTGCAGAATGAAATATGGTCCCAGGTGAAAGTTATTGCTGCAAAGGTAGGTTTGTCTCAAGACTGCCATGCTTAGAAGCAGAATTTCTTTTGGATTGCAGACATGAAAAAGCATTTCCAGCTATTAAGCCAGGAAGCATAAGAGTTGGGAAACAATGTAAAACCACTTGTGCGGATCCTTTTGTTTTTCTTTTGAAGCAGATTTCTTTTGCACTCTGATAGAATTTATATAGTGGGTCACATTTGCCTGGCATTTTCTAGTATCCGAGATCAATCAGTCTAAAGAACTCATTCCCTGAGAGCAGCCAGCCAAACTAAAAAGAGGCTAGCATGACACTTGGCTGACACCAATTTGTAAAAAAAAAAAAAAGAAAACTTTAGGCCAGCAGATGCCTCAAAATATCTGTTGCTATATAATATAATACATACTTTTGTGTGTACTAACTTCTATATATGCTAAGTATTTTTGTTAGGAAATTTCAAAGGCTTTGCCCGAGTCTCTTCTGTCTAAATCTAAGGTCTTGTACTCAACTCTGCAATCCTTATAAGAAAAGAAGATTCAAAGTCATAAAAATACCTTTGGCAAGCAAGAGCATAATGACCACTACTCATGGGATCAGTGTCATTCGGGATAACTTTGCTGTACAATACACCATGCTGCCTTCCCTGCAGTTCAGGAAGTTGCTGCTGTCTGCTCTTCATTTCAGAACAGGGTTATTCTTACTTATCTCTTAGATTTTTGATTCCTGAGAAAGTAGACTTTATTTTTATAGAAATAATTTAAATAAAAACTTAGGATTTAGATTTGTACTGAACTCAACTGTTCTGTTTTTCTCACAGCAGTTAGATATACTTCTGTCCTAAATACAGGAAATTACACTTAGCCATCTTCGTGCAGAATTTTTAAATAATTAGTTAAAGGCTATTCATCAAATATGCTTTTATTTCATAAAAACACATAAGTAGCAAAGAACCTAAACAAAATTCTGTCTTAGGCAGTGTTTTCTTGAGGACTATGTCACCTTGTAAGTATACACTGAAATCCTTCTTCCTGGCTCTTTTTGCTAATTTACTAACTCCAGACTGCATATTAAGTCAGTAGAAACAGCTTGCAGCCAGCAGGCCTAGGAAAGAGGGATTATTGCATTGATCCTTTGGGTAACAAGTACCTTAAATTGAAGTTTATGTTTTTCGAGATATTAATTACCAAAACCACAGGCAAGGAGACGAGGATACAATTCTGTCTGAGAGAGAAACTCTGAGATCCCGAATGTGAATGTTGTGGGATAGAAGTATTCACAGGAATACTTTTCAGATCCTCATCTGACTTTGGCACCCCACGGGCTCCAGAGGCAGTGACAGACAACCTTGCTGTCAGGACATCTCAGTCATATGCTTTTATCTGACTGCGGAATTCTCATGTTTTGGGACAGCTTTGAGGCTGAGGCTTATCACAGTGTAGGCAGGGCCAGGAGTTGGACTGAATGATCCTGATGGGTCCTTTCCAACACGGCAAATTTTGTGATTTTCTAGGTATTGATTGAGAACTGTTTCTTTGCTAAGCACACTCCAACTCATGCTCTGGTGAAATCTTTATAATTGTCCGTCTTGTGTATATAGAAGCTATATTCACGTTTGTATTTCGTATGAGCTTCAAAGTATGCCAGGTCAAGAAGGCTGCTCAGATAAGCCCACTGCTTTGCTATGACCCTGGGCACATGCAGTACAGGTGGACCAAGCATGTTGATGTTGATAACGTTCATGTTGAACCTCTCACAGCCTTCACAGCACCTTTCAGTGCTTACGAAACTTGACACTGCAACACATCATAAGCAGAAAGCTCCTTCCCTAGGCCTTACTGTTAAGTGTTATCTCACTTGAAATATGAGAACTGAGTCTGCTGCGGTTGAGAAATACGAGAACTCAGTCTGCTGTTGACTAGTGTGAAGCACAGTTATGCGTCTTTTCCCATCTTTTGTAGAAGAGCACCCTGAGGATATAAACACTTGCAAAAGCTTTTCTGTCCAGTCATCTATGAGCTAATTTTTAATGTTGCTAGAGCTGTCTTTTTCCATTTCTGCATGTACATGTTGGATACTATGTTAATAGAGAGTGGTACTTTGAGTTATATTAAAATTTCAAAAGTCTGTTGAGCCTCTTGTTCTGTTCCTGCCCTTGTAATTTATCGTGAGTAGTTTGCTCTCTGCTAGTAAAGATTGAGATTTCTGGTTTTCCATGACTTTAAATGTTTTGTCTGTCTCCTTTCCCCGCTTTTTGATGTGCTCTGCTAAGATTGGTGACTAAGGCAGCTTTTGAAAGAGAACTGTACCCGTTTTCTGCAGCATGCTATATTCTTTTTACTGTTATTTTTTTTTAAAGAACTGTGTCATAAATTTTTTTAAGGCCTTCTCAGGTAGCCCTTGCTTGTGTCTTATTTTAAAATGGATTGCTTTTATTAATTTCTGTGCCCATAGTTTACCCATCTATGGGGGAGAGTTTAATGGAGACAGCCATTAAAGTTTGCAAGCCTGTGAGGGGGAAACTTGCCATAAACTGGATCATACATTGTAATTACCAGTATCTGCCAGGTTGTCAGTGGTCACTAAGCTCAGTAATCAGTTTCATAATCTTTGTCGCCTCTGTTGCCCTTGTTGGGAGTTCCTCATGGGTACATGTGAGGTCCTGAACATTGTGTTGCCAGCTAAATTGCATTGAGAGATCTCAGCACTCTTAACTTGACTCGAGGAATAGCCAAAGGTTTGGTACAGTGGCTAAGATTTGTTGGAGACAAGCACAGTTCCAACACATTTAACCTATCAGGAAGGGAGTTAAGGGATAGGTACTGATGGAAAGGTGCTTGCTGGAACACAGTTATATCACTGATCCTGTACTGGACATCGGCAAAGTTTTATGCTTTGTTGTGATATGGTAAAAAGAGCACAACATATCTATCACATACCAGCTATATCTTTGTTTTCTTACTGTCCTGTCCTGTATGTCACCTTTCTAGCCCTATCTCATTCTGCACTTACTACAGTATTCCTTTTCCACTGCTGCAGTGAGATTGCACATATGAGTCAATGCCTTAGCAAGCCTTTGTGTTGCTGGTACTCTGGTGAACCCCTATACTTGGCAGCCAAAGAACATATTTCCCCGTCATACAAGTGGTTCCATCAAAGCTGGAGCAAATAAAACCTTATTTCTTATTGATTTGTGTCTTCCATTAACCTCATGAACTTTCTGTTGTCCAGCAAAGTGTGAAATCATATTGTAACATCTCCCTCACATGGGATCCTTCTAGGGTGTCTTTCCTTTGCACAAATCTGTAAAGAATTCTACCTTTCTACCAGTCATACGGTAATGTAAGGGCAGGAATTAAAAGTTGTGCATGTATGTGTGCTGAGGGAGTGGGAGGGATAGAGAGGTTATTAATTCCTAAAGTCTATTTTGCAATTAATTTGCAATTAATTTGATTAGGGAAAAAGGATATCTAGAGGCCTTATGGACCCCTAGAAGATCTGACTGAAAAATTCTTAGATCAGTATCAGTCGGAAGATACAGGTCTTGATAATACCTGAGCTGGGATGTTTCAGGACTTGTGCATGTCATATGGATATGAGTAAGTCTGTACTGGAAATGTAAATGAACACAAAGGAATCAGGACGACAGTTTCTGTCTCAAATAGGGCAACTGTCATTATGTTACTTGCAAACCAAAGAGTCTCCTGAAATGCCTACTTGGCTTTGAAAGTTATTCCCAGGGAATTCAGAAGTCTGCACAGAAATAAAGAGAGAAACCAACTGAAGGAAGAAAAGCAAAGAAAGTAATCTGAGATGAAAGCATCCATCCCCCTCTTACAACTTTTGTCACAGAAAAGGTGACTGATAGTTCACAGAAAAGGCATTAAACTCCTTATAGTGTTGTTCAAAACATATTCCAGGTGATTAATGATGTCTATCATGAGTTTATTTCTTGCATCTCTTGAAATATGAATAATCCCTGAAAAATATCCACATCAGAAGGTGCATTCATTTCTACTCAGAACTGTACTTTGCCAGACATTTGGATTTTTGATGTGGAAGAAAAACAAGAATTGACTTCTTAGATATGTCTTTTATGGGTGAGATATTTTTTAAAACATCCCAAACTTCCCAAATTGTGAAAAGTGGAGGGAGAAAGTGCCCTAAAATGTCCTCTTCCTATCTGCTGATAATTACTATATCAGTTTCTTCTTTTCCTTCAGCTTGTTTCAAGCTCCACTGCAAAGAAGGCTATTTGTGTGAACTCTCTCTTCTTATTGTTAGCACAATGATGAAGAGGTTGACAAGTTCTCTTCTCTTGCCTGAAGCTAGTCAGCCTGGCTGATGCTCCCTCTGTAATTTTTTCTTGTCATATATTCATGTTTCCTGTGGTTTTTACTTCTTTACTACATGACAGTCACACTGATGAAAACCAGCCAAAGGAAAAGAGAGTAAAAAATCCAATTCAATCAGTAACCATAAATAACAAGCCTTCAAGAAGAAAATCATGAAATTGGTGAGAAGTCCAGCATACAAGAGACTTGAAAAGGTTTGGGAGTATCTTATCCAAAACAGTAGCCAAGATCAAGTCATGTGATCATGAAGGCAGAAAATACAAATTAAATAGGGACTTAATCAAAAGGGGCATTTTCTATGTGTGATGACTTTGGCTCTCAAGGCACCCAAGTTCCCAACTTTGTTCAGAAAGAAATAGCAAGTACTATTACACTGCCTGAAAAATATAAAAATTACAATCACTATTAATTGGTCTCTGTAGTGATTTATAAATATAAGGAACAAATAGGCAAGGGAATCTAAACATAGCAGGAACAACTTCCTGTAAGTTACAATTGTGAAGGCAATAGAAATGTCAAAGTATAAATTTTAATATAGGTAAACTATCTCTGGAGTGAAAGAAATTCCAGTACCACTCAAGGATACCCTAAGATTTGAACAGCCAAACTATGATGAAAAACAATAATATTTAATAACTTTTAATTTCCATGTTTTAAGAAAGGGGGATATATTCATGTATCTGAATAACAAAGTGCTCTCCAGTCCACTGATTAAAAAGCTCATAAGAGAGAAATAATAGAACCAATATTTAAGATAAGAAACCCAAGATAGCTTTGCCCAGATGTCTTTTAAGATTCAACAAATGCTCTTTTTAGACCTGAGAGTCTGTTGTTGTAAACAACAGCTATAAAATGAGCCAGTAGTGTTTCCTGGAATGTAAGAAGGCCAAGAGCATTTTTGGGTCTCTTTGACTATTGGCAAGAACTAATCAGGTGGGTTGAGGGCAGCCGTCCTTCTCCTCAGCTCAGCACATGTGAAATTCGGAGTGCTGTGTCTGGTTTGGGGTACACGAAAGTCACACTGAAGTGTTCTTGAAGGCCCACCAGGAGATGATGGTGTGCAAGGAGAGGCTGAGAGAAATGGTTTTGTTCAGCCTTAAAAAGGCTAAAGGGAGATCCAATTCCTGCTTTTAGCTGTTTATTGGGAGGTTATGGAGAAGGTGCCGTCAGACTTCTCAGAACTACGCAGAGAAGAATGGGAGGTTCAGCACAGGCAGTTCCAGTGTGGTGTAAGGAAAAAATTATTTCTATGAGAGTGGTCCAACATTAAAAAGTTGTCTGGACAGGGAGTGTTACGTCCTTGAAGATACACAAAACTGAACACGGTTCTGAACAACCTGTTCTAACTAGGACTTCATTGGGCAAATGAGCTTTGGATGTCCCTTCAAACCAGTGTGATTCCATGGCCCTTTGGTTAAAAAGTGCTAATCAAAAAAAAAAAAAAGAGATTATCAGAGGTATTCTAGAATTATAGGAGAACCCTCCAGTTAGGAATTAATCTGGCATCATGTCATTAACCCAGTTATGTGTTGGTTAGTTAGCCACACAAGAATCCCAGGCAAAAAGTAATAACTGTAAATGGATACAGTGAACCAGCAGCAGATCGTGTGAGTGTCAGAAACAATGAAGACTTGAAAACCAAGCCTTGAAGACCTGCGAGATGTGATGTCCAATAAAAGTAGGGCTCATGGGTGCTCTAAAATGTCTTTTTTCTTTTTATACCATTTTTAAAAAACCCAGAACCATGAAATCTCTGAAATCTCTTCCACCTTGTCAAATATGTTTGAAATTGCTGGTCAGCTCACGGCTCCTTTCATGAGACTGATCATCAAGAAAGCACATAAAAAGACAGTTGTCTTATTTCTGGAGGAAACCAGGCTAAAAATGAAAGGATGAAAATCTAATTAAGACCAGGCAGTATTATGGAAATTATTAATATTATGGCAAGAAATCTTGGCAAGGAAACATGATTTTGTTCATTCATATCATTAGAATTGGGATTCATAAAACTAAAAGCAAAGAACAAAAATATTTAGGTACTTTATTAGTTACTTACAACACCTTAAGTGCCAAAAATATGAAGTAGCAGTAAAGAGATTTTTAAAGGAACTAAGAACTGCCTTGTTGAATAGAACTGGAAAATGAGCTGTCAGTGGGGAGTCACAGCTGCATAGAAGTTCAGCTAGTAGGGTTCCTTAGTATTAGCTTGTTTCAGTCAGTGACTGAAGTGAATATAAAATCACTGATAACAAACTAAGGCAATTCAAATAAAAGCAGGGCATGTGTTTTCACCATTAGGAGGTATAGTCCCCTGTCGAACAAACTAAGGGAAGCAGCAATGTTTTAATACCATGATGTCTTCAAATCAAAGGAAAAATGACTCTACTAGGGTGCTTTTGTGTTAAGGCCGTTGATTTAGTTCAGATAGGGTGAATGAGTAGTATTCTATAATCTTTTCCCTACAAGAGTTAAAATCAGATGATTTAATGGTTCTTTCTGTGGAAATCCCTGTCTTTGAAAACGGTAACACAAAAAAGTCATTGATGAGACCAAAAAGATGAAAACTTAAAGAGAAAAATATTAGGGAAACGAAGACCTGTGATTTAAACCAAGATAACTATTGCTTAATTTTGCATTAGTAAAACATACATTCTTAAAATGCCTCTTCATCTAGGACTGGACTTGTTGGATATTAGAAAAAAGTTCTTCCCCCAGGGAATTGGTCACGGTACCAAGTCTGACAGAATTCAAGAAGCATTTGGACAATGCTCTTGGGTACATGGTGTGACTCTTGGGGATGGTGCTGTGCAGGGACAGGGGTTGGACTTGATGATCCTTGTGGGTCACTCCCAGCTCAGAAGATTCTGTGATTCTGTGAACTGGAAGCTTTAAAAAATGCATTTGAAAACTCATTCTTCGGTTTGGCTTTCAAAGACAGAACCTTCAGGCAGCCAAGAAATCCCGTCTTAAAGTCATTTATTATACACTAGTGTTATGTAGTAGTTCGGGCTTTCAGTAGGTTCCTGACAAATATTTCAAGGGCTTCCAGCAGCAAACAAAGTTGTTAAGGTACCTTTCAAAATAGAATGACTGTAAAAATGACAGTGTGTTACTAATGTCTGTCTGAATATACACATCCTCTCCCTCAGCCCCACCCCTTCCTTACTAGAAATCCTGAAAAACTCAAGAAATGAAAATAGAAATGCATTCTTTGTATTGTGTAATAGGGGTTCCAAGCAGAAGTGTACACTGAAACCTCTGCATGCAGATTACAAGTTTATTGCTCCTCTGTGCACGTTTATGGCCATGAGTAGCGTAACACCCTTGTACATGTATTATTTTCAGAAACAACTGTGTTGAAAGTTTAAAGAACTTTCTCACTATTACAGTCTTGTTGTTTTCATTGTAATGCTAATTGTAAGTCTGGTTAAGCTTTTCCCAGCTGTTTCACTTCCTATTTGTTGATAGGAGTCGTTTTCTTCTTTGAAAAAACACTACAAAATCCAAAACATTTATTTAACCTTGTGTGATGCATTTTTACTTATTAAAAGCTGTGTTTCAACCTAGTCTGCTAATTCTACATCCAGTGTTCAGTAACCAGCCTCACACACATGCTTGGTCTTCTCATGAACATACTCTTATGTCCAAGTGTCCGGAGTACCAGCCTGCTTTGAGTGTGCCTGTCAGCCTGCCCGTCAAACTGGGGCCACAGAGCTGCAGTGTCTGAACTGTACACTCTGTAGGGAGACAGGGGAAGAGCTTCTTATAGCCCTGTGAAAACTGGTGTCTCCTCTGGTTTTTTTCTAGTTTTGTGCCTCTTCTTTAGCTGTTTCCTTTTACCTTCTCTTGCTATCAAATCTTGTATGCTAGCAGCATATGTACTCATGTCTCCTCTTTCTCCCAAGTCTTGCACTGTCTTGCCAAATTATGCTGAGAACCAGAAGTCAGCTACATAATTTTTTGCAAGAATAATCCCCATCTGAAGCATGTGCTTCTTTAAACCTCATCAGAAATCTTGGCTTTTTACTGTGCACTTCTTTAAATTGTTACGCTTTTCTTTAGGGATATTGAATGGACTCTGTAAGAACTTTTGTGTACGTTCCAGTGAAAATGGATATAAGAAAAATGGGCTTAAACAAAAACTATCACCAAGATAAATTTAAACATTTTTATTTATTTGTGTGTAGACAAGTATGTGTGGAAATTTTTGATGTTGCAGTCTTCTTTAACTGTAATTAAGTCTTAATTGTACAAGACATTTGAACTCTGGCAGAATCCTACCAGAAAGGTGTCACTGCTCCAGTTTTGCTGTGGTCAGTTTTCTAAATATAACCACTTGGATCCAGAGATAGGATTCCATCATTTCCTGGAGCATACCTTCATATAATCTCTCCACCCACACTCCTCTTTTCAGTTTCTGCTTCCTGGTTGAACAGTGATTATCTCCATCAAATCCTCCAGTCTGTTCATACCAGGACAGAGGCTCCCACTTCCTCCAGGTTCAGTGGGACTTGCAAGTACAAGCAATGAGCTGGTATATGTAAGGGAAGTGTTACAAAACTTCTCTGACAGGCCTACATGTCAGTGGGAATGGTTGTGTGTTGGTCCATTTTGCACCACACCCAGAACTGTCAGTGTTTAGTATGTAATGTCTTTCAAAAACACTGAAGATGTGTGCAGCAAACAGTGCTGGAGCAAAGTAACTCAGTGCTTTCCTATGGGTCTGTGAAGTGCAATGTTTGATGTTGAAGACCCAATGGCCGTTCCATATGCATCTAATGGCTCTCTTACTTGCACTTATACACTTAATTACACCTGAATTTCGTTTAGATATGTCTTTTGTACAAATAGAATGCAGAATATCAGGTTTTTTTTCCATCTTCTGTTAGTGGCAGCTGTAATTGTAAACATTTTTTCATAAGCAAAGAAGAAATTCCTTTACTCAAGCAGCAGTATTTCTGAATAAACCCTTCCCTGAGTTGCTTTAAAATCATTGCTGTAAGATCATTCTCAGATTTATCTATTGGGATGGGACTGACAGAGTCTAAGTAGAAGGCTTCAGGCTGTGATCTTTGTAAGGAAGTTAAACATGGAATTCATTGACATGAATAAATAGGGTCTGGAACGAAAAAAAAGTCAAGATGCTTGCAGTGCAGATTAGCTATAAACCAAATGTAAATGCTAAAGGTGTGGTCAGGACCTTTACCTGACTACAGTATGCACAAGCCAAGTAAACAGTAATCAGGTGTTTGGTATCTGGAACTGGGATGTGTGTTTGACAAAAGGAGAATTGTAGAGATTAACGTCAGACTCAAACCACTGGATACTGAAATTTTAGAGTGTTGCTGCTTTAAAAATTATGTGAATAACGTCAGGACTGTATGTAGAGTTATGTTGGTGGCTAAAAAGGCGAAAAGATCCTGGTAAGTGAAAAAAGGCAGACTTTGGAGGGAAACTATCACAAATTATTGCAATTTCCTTCTAACACATCTTTGCCTGTGTTCTTTGCTTTTAACATTTGTCATCATTCATGTCATCAAGACTTCTACTTCTACATTTCCTATTTTCTGTACTTTTTCAATAAGTTTTGACTGTAATATTTTAGTTGCTATGGAACATTTATTTCTGTAGGGTATTCTCCGGCTCTGTAGTTCAGCTCTAAGTGTATTCATCATTGTATCAATCGTCATTATATCATTGTATCAAGCATTTTTTTCTATCATTTTGATGACTTTCAGGTACAGAGCAGAATGTTATTTTGGGGTGAAGCCGCAATCCCCTCTATTTAAAAAAAAAATGTAGATACTGTAAACATTTACGTCTATCGACTAAGTAACTTGGTGTCCAGATTCTCAAATCTTGTCACCTTTAACTAGAGGAATCAAAATCTCATTCCTGGACCTTGTTACCTAGTTAAATACCAGGTATTTACCTTGCAGATAGCTCTAGCTAATACATTTCTAGTATAGGAATTCTTAAGCATCTTCATCTTTATATGTCACTAGGAAGCATTAGGAAATACTTCTTTCCCGTTACACTTATAAGCAGATCAGAGTTCCTAGACTCCTGCCATTTCTTTCACATGCAGTACTTTATAAGAATCTTAAGTATATTATGCTAAACTGTACTTCATCTTTTCAAGTGAAATGATGCTCCATTTGTTCAAATGCTGCATATGCAATCAGTCATGGTGTGAACACCCCTGCTGTAATAACACATGTGAGCAGAGCTAAGCCCAGCTGCATTGTCCTTCCCTCGACAGCCCTCAGATAATAACTGAAATGATCAGTCAACAGTGCTGGGAAAGTGCCTCAGAAATGTAATCCCTCTAGCTATGCTGCCTTCAGCAACTTCAGAACAGGTCCTCGGTGCCACAAGACGACACAGGAGAATCTCATATTACTGACTAACTATATATAGTTATAGTAAGGAAGCATGTAAAATTCAAAGTTACTGAGTTTTATAGATGGCATAAAACCACAACTTTAGCACATGACAAATGAGAATGGCAACACTTCAGAAAAGAAAGCACTTCAGAAAGAAATTCTAGTGTCATGATGAAAAGTTCAGTGAAAAGACGAACATGATGATCAGTGTTGGTCAGACAATGAAAGAGAAAGATAGGAGTTCTCAGGAAAAGCAAAGGCAACAAATCAAATATGCTATGCCACTATTTATTTGATGATATGCCTGTTAAATGCAGTTATAACCTCAAAATGGATACAATAGGACTTGGAAAGACTTAGAGAAGGTGAAGGGAAATATGAGAGGAGGTTGGGAAGAAAACTAGATAAAACTTGGAAAAGAGACAACTGAATGGGAAAAAAGTGTTAATTGTCATGAGAGTTATGGAGATTACAACAAGGGACCGATTTTCATTTTTTCCTTAGAAATATGTAGAGGGAAAATAAGACACTACAAGGTAGTATTAGCTTCAGAAAACCCAACAGTTTTCTAAAGAATATTGTTAATAGTGGAACTCACACACTCCTGAGTGGGATGAGTAATGGAAAGATGTATGGAAAGATGTTCACAGTCCTTCCCTAAATATCCACTGTAGTCAATGCTCAAAACACGGTACAGGGCTGAAAAATAAATGATTTTATTTTTTGCTTTGTTAGTGATATCTCAAAGCACAGACACAGTCTGCAGGAGAAAAAAGACCACAACTTCTAAACTATTAGGAAGTATACAGTGGGGAGGTTGTGCCTCCCCCTTTGCTTCCTGGAGTAATTGGATCACAAATTAGCTACAGTAGATGCCTGTCTTGCTGAAACAAAAGAAACTGTTGACAGGATCAGGACATTTGTGCAGGTAAAAATGATGAGAAACAGCATTTCTTTCCCATGTTGTTTTCAACGTCTTGTCAAAACCCAAAAAGTAAAAATCACAGGGACTCTCCTGATTGCCTTGCTTGTGTTTTACTTTGTTGGTTATAGCTGAGCAAGAACTGAAAGGGAGTGGACATTGCAATACTGTGACAGTCAATGACCATGACAGTCCCCAAAGGGGAAAAGAGAACTTAAAGTGAGCTAGATGAGAGAGAATGCATGTGCAAGGGGTGCCTGGCAGCAGAGCATCGGGCAACAAAAGCACTCGGTGTGGGAATCAAAGCTCTCTTTAGAAATCTGTAGGGAAACATCCTGCTCTTCTCTGGGCTCACAACTGCACTGCATTGCTGGTGGTGTGAACAGCTGCTTTCCTCTGGTATTGGTACTTTTGGTAATATTAGAGCACTGTTGCAGTGCACTGTATTTATACTTTCTCTGCCATTGGATGCACTGTTTTCTCTTTTTTTACTGCCAGAAGTTCACAGTTCTTACTTTAATTCTCATTCTGAGCACAACAACCGAGTTGCTAATGTGTGGAAAAGCATTACCCAGAATTAATATGATTGCATTCATACCACCTACCATCCTCTTGTCAGCCCTTATAAACTTAAGTTATACTTATTTTGGACTGACCTTTTCTCTAATTGGACAGGAGAGCACACAGGAATATCTAGGTGCTAGGATAATGCCTTGCTATGGTAAGGGGTAAAAAAGGGTCAGTCTTCTATAAGAAGTGTAATTTATTGGAGGAGACATATAACCAAGACTCTGGCCCTCTTGCAACAACACAGTTTCTGCTTTTGTGTCCAATTTAAGGTCTTTTAAGAAATGCATGTATTTCTCTATCAAAACATTGAGGATTTTTTTTTTTTTCTGTACTAAAATATTGCCTGTTGTTATTTTGGGTTGATTTAAAAACTGCCATCTTAAACTGTGCTAGTGGTCACATTCCTTTATGATGATTGGAACTGCTAGATTAGACTAGGACTAGTAGGGTGATTTCACTCCCACTGATGATCTGCAGCAAATACTGCAGAAAATCATGCCAGAAACCCCAGTCTGCAAATGTAAAGTGGTCTTCATTCTAATCTATGTTAATTAGACTCTGGTTTAGAGCTTGAATTGCAGGATTTTGTATTCTCTCCTTTTTTAAAAATTTATTTTAAATAATTTTATTTATTTATTTATTTTAAATATAACAAACTGATTCTTTTCCTATGAAACCTCAACCCTTGTGTCCTATTCAAATGCACAACCATGTCTGTCCTAAGATTCATGCAGATCAATAGGGTTCAGAAGCAGGGCACATTGCCCATTTGTATGATTCTCAGTACAGGAAGGCAGGCACCGATTCAAATCAATGATTTCAGTGGGAGCTGCAGTTCTTGCTGGCTGTGCCTCTGCTGGAGGTGTTTTGATGCTCACTTAGGAGTTATTTGTCCCTGTCAGGCACCTATGCTGCTGAAGCAAGGGTTTTACCCAATATGTTTTATAAAATTGAGGGAGCTTAATGTATTGCTGTACTTTGCTGTGGGGTGAGCAAATAGGTCGTGGTCGTACTGAGGAAAAGGCAACGTTTATCCTTGCACCCTGGAGAGAACTCAGGGTGATTCACAGCACCAGCCAGCAGCCAAACTGACCAGGAGGTGTTTGCTTCTGCCCCACAGCCTGCAGTCACCTGTGGCAGAGGAGCACAAGGTTGCTGCTGCAGAAGCCAGGGACAGCTTTTTGTTAACATAGGTATTACTGAGGGGACCCAACAGAGGATGTTGCTTTCACCTTGAATCTTCATGTTAATGAAAAAAATCCGTGCAAAATTTTAGTAGCACTTGTAAGAGCAGAGCTCTGGGATCTGTTTCAGCATTGCAGCCCATTAGTCAAGCAGGAAAATCACATAACCTTTACATTCCTGCTTCATATCCAACATCCAGGAAACATAGTATCACAGTCACAGCTCGTTGCTGGAGTCAGTCTGTTTAATTAATGCCACTTTCCTTGTCAGTATTTCTAATGCAAAAAAACCCCAAACAAACAAACAAAACAAACAAAAACAAAAAAAACCCAACAAAAAAAACCAAACAAACAAAAAAAAAACAAACAAAAAAAAACCAAAAATACTTTAAGCAAAGTAAGGGGTCTCAGCAACTTTCTGAAAGGATTTCCTACGAAACATGGATAAAGAGCAAGTCACAGGAGACCTATAGCCCATAGGCACAACATAAGTTCAAAGAGATCAGCATGCAGCCTTGCTACTCAGCTCGTCATAGTTGCCTGCCAACTTTTTTATGTGTTTACAAAGTACATTTTACTTTGTGTAGACCTGAGAATGAAATTCTAAATTTTAATGCAGCTTGCGTTTTCGATTATCAGCGTTAGTTGCCAAAGAAACAACTTGGGCATTGTATAATCCTATTACTTTCAGCAACTAAGATCAGACAGGGAATGATTAGAATCACAGATCAAAACCTAGTACACAGGGTGCTGTCACAGAGATATTTTTTTCAAAATAATTCATACCTCATTCCTCATGACATATGGCAAATGTCAAGACAATCTAAGTAAGTGCCTGGATTTTAGAAGACATACAATAGCTACACAGTATAAGTACAGCAGAAATATTGCTGTAGCACTCTAAATCTGACTGCATATTTACAGGCATCTCTCCTTGTCATGGTTAAACAAGAGGCATAAACTTTCCAAGAAGCAGTGTCCTCACAATGTTTGTTTGCCCTGTTTGAAGAAGGGGTGCTAAAGAGAGTAGAGAGTCAGGAAAAGGTAGAATATAATGTAACATTTGCTAACGACAAGAAAGAGGTGCTATTCCCGTGGAACTATATATGTTGCATTGTTACAAGTGTAAGTGTTCTGGAGACTTATGCTGGTAATTCAGCAGAGACAATTCTCGCCTGTTTCAAACAGTAGCATACATTATAGTCCCCTTTTTCTTTATACTGACATAAACTGTAGCATTCTTCTGAGACATTGAAATGTAGAAGGATCTGGGACACTTTTCACATCTATTGAACTGGCTGCATTTGTTCAAGTCTGACATGATAAAAATGTAAGTAAAAAGAGAGTTCTTGCCTTGACTGACTTTTGTTCAAGTACAGAATAAGAAGCTGTTTCATAAACCTGCTTCTGTTTGGAACAAAAGAAAAATAAAAGCAGGTCTTTATGATCAGATATTCTTAGATTTTTTTTTTTTCTGCTGATTGAAGACTTCACCAGGTCATTTTTCTAATTTTTCAAACAAATATAGTAGACATCTAAATGGATAATGTTGCTCAAAATCTTGGATTTATGGTCAGTGCACTCTCCATTAGGCTACCTAAGGTGAAATTCAAGGCAGAATACAGACCTGTCTAGCCAAATTTAGATACTCTCTGCTTCTGTGCTCCAAAAGATACACAAAGCTGGGTGTGAAACAAAGAAATAATTGATTCTGTTCAGAAGCATTAACTTTTCTCCAAATGCAGGGAAAGAGGATTGACTTCTAATCAGAAGGATAAGGAGCTCAGACTGGTTCTAGTATCCTACCTGGAAAAGCTCTCAGCAGATTACCATGTTATCATGGTAAGTAAGAATATTGCATGGTACCATCCAGGGTATTTGTCACTGGTTCACTCACAATCCCAACAGCAGAAATTTCCTGACTATAGCTGAGGCTACAAGTTGTCTTTCATTGGCATCACATTATTTTAGAGAAATCATGATTAATATTGAATTAGAAATTAGAGCAAGAGCTTTTATTCTTGTTCTTCTACCTTCTCAATTACAGGAACAACTTATGACTCATTTAATGTTACCCTTATTTGATTATACTGCAGCCTTTCTTGAGCTAACAGCATTTAAGGCATCAAGTTAGAATGCTGAATATCAGTGGCTGGGCTGGATGTGATTTGAGACTTCTCTAAATATTAGAGAAGTCTCAAATGGGTTTCTTTTCCATTTAGGGGGCACAATGAAACAGCCATGACATGGAAATTTTTTCATACCATTTTAAATGTGATTGCTTCAACTACAAGGTGGCCTTAAACATGATGATTTAAACATGATGAAAAAAACATTTGCCTTTGTGAATGTTTAAGGGGCAAAGAGTAGAATTTAAAATAAAAATATTTGTATAAAAATTAAAATTATTTACACTAGAGTAAAGCATTTATTAAATTTCATGTTGAAATGACTACTGTTTAAAATTTCCACATGAATTATATTTTCAGAGATGTTTCTCATTCCAGTACTCACCATTTCTTTCCATTATTAGCATTTTGGTTTAGAACTTCCATAGTTTAGAGATGATTTTGTATAAACTTAAGAAATAAAAATTGTTTGTGCTTTTCCAACTCCATCATCAGCTAAAATCATCTTTGTCTACAAAAAGAATGGACTCAGTTTGTCACAGCTATCAGGCAATATAATGCATAAAGACCAATGAGAGAGATTATGGTGAGAGGGATTGTAAATCAGGATACTGAAAAAGACAAGCCTCTCCTAGGCCTTGAGGTACATGAGTCATTTTCAAAGCTGAGCTCCTGCCTGCCACCCTCAAATGCTGGTTCTCAAGTATTTAAAGTCTTGGAGTAGTTGTCTGTTTCTCCTGACACTCATTTTATCTTCACTGGCTCTTTCTTTTTCCTTTCCAATGGTCAAAATAAACTCAGTGATACAAATCATTGTAACAAAGTTATGCACAAAGTGAAAGAATTAACAGTCCAATGCTTTAGGTATCATGTGCCATTTATTTCAGCAGTTTATGTTCAGTGTCAGCATAGTTTAGGGAAAAGGGGATGCACAATACAGCCTTGCTTGTAAGAAATGTGTCCATAACCAAGAGATAGAATGGTATTTATCCAAGCTGTTATTTATAGCATGGATTTCTGTGTCTCTGAAAAAATGATGAATGATTCAATAAAACATGACATGCAACAGTTCAAAATAATGTTGTGAATTATAAACTGAAAATAGTGCTAAAAAAAAAAAAATCTTACCTCCTTCCTTATTCCTCATTCTTCAGATATGTTTGAACTAAAATAAAATTGCTTGTAGATTTTTTTCGGGAGGATTTTCTTGATGAACTGTAGGTTTAGAAGAAAGGCAATAAAGGGCAAGTTCTCCCAACCCCAGGCACTCATGGGAGCACCTTGATATTAGTTAATAAATTCTCTCAACTCCACTGACATTAATAGGAGCATGGTATTCCCCCTTCACACCCCTCCCTGAAAATTGTTCCCTTTTTATTCCATAATGCATATGGGACAGATCTTGATACTTAACTTACCTGTTCTTTTCTTCACAATTAGCGTTTCATTTTTTTCTACACTGATCTGTTCAAATGTCTATGGAAATCCTCCTTCTATTTTCAACTCAGCTACAAAAATGGAATCTGATGGTGATTGGAAATTTTATTTTCTGTAGTAAATATGTAACTTTAATAAGAGAGTTTTATTTTGTTTTGGGTTTTTTTTCAAAACTGTGAAAATACACTATCTGAAGATGCAGTATGAAAGTACTTCTTAATATGTAAATAGGTGATAAAAGCTTAAGGAAGGCTCCATTGTGCTAACACACACAACCAGGAACCACTGTTTATAACTTCCCTTTTCACTAAAAAATACCCTCAAAGAAAATTTGCTTTTATCAGAAGAAGCAGTTCTCCTTTTTTTCTCCTTCTTTTTTTTTAGTCTGGATATTTCTTGCTCTTTTTGTGACAATATTAAATGTAAAGATGGGTTTTGTGTTTAATTGTCAATGAGCTGTGTTATGCAAACTAGAAGGACAACTTGAATGCAAACTGCAGGTAGATAAGCCGTTAACTATTTTCCTAGAGATTCTCTAGCTTCATTATAATTCTTGAATTCTTTCAGTTTGTGACACAGAATCTGCACCTGTCAGACACAAAATAATTTCATGATGCAGTGTTTTGTTTTGGTTTTTCTCTCCAGTGGAACTCCCTGTGTTTATTTGATGCACTGTAGGGAGAGTATGAAGGGATGCAGCTGCCATTTATATTCTGAAGTTTTGTTTAGGTGCAGTTTGTAACTGTAATGATTGATATCTCTGGATGGGGTGAAAATCATGACAGTACACCCTTGGTACCTCGCAGCTTCTACTTTTTGAGGCACTTTCATATGAAGTTCCTCTGAGATCTCTGGAATGTTTGGTATTGATCAGCCTTCAGTCATCCATTCAGTGAATCAAAATAAAAACGGGCTGCAAATATGGAAACTTGCCCATGTTAGGAAAATATAAAAGAGAATTTTTTTCTGTCCTTCCAGTCATGTAACTGTAATGATCTAAAAGGAACCATTACTTCCTCCACAGTACTGGCTTATTTTGATAAGCTGCAATTCTTTTGGATGGTGTCTTCAGGCAGAAAAGGTGAATCAACTGACTTAATACTGCACTTAGTATCTGTTCTGCTGTAGAAGGTATATGGGGAGGTTTGACTCCAGAAATCAGGAGAAGGCATTTATTCATTTGACTGTATTAACAGAGGCCTAATATCACATCAGACTTCCTGACTTCCCCAGTTTCTCTAAAACCTATTAAATGCCTGATTTTTTAATGGTATCAGAAATTAGATCCACACATTGGGATGAAAGTCTGCTACATTTTATTTTTCTTATTGCAACACATGGTTAAAAAACTCTGAAATCCTGCGGTAAAAGCAAGCACAAAAGTAAAAGAAACAGGAATCATTGAAAAAGTGCTGGAAGCACTGCTTTAAAAAAAACAAAAACAACATACAAAATAGTAAACAGCAGGGACTAGAACAAATAGTCCTGTGGTAACAGAGGAAATTATATAATGACTTCCAGGGAGTAGAAGACTCTAGGACATAGTTAGAATTTATTAATGTACATATATTAACTGGACCTTTATGAAGTATATATTCATACACTTCTGCAGAACAGAAATATATTCAATCCTCTTTGTTTTAATGGTTTTATTGAAAAAATGTAAAAATGCATTGAAGTCAGTGCAAGCAAATAAGTATTTTAAAGCAGGAGGTTCTACATCTACAGCTTCAGCTGGTATTGCAGCAGAAATTTAGCAAAATTTCCTCTTTTACTCTGAAGGAAATACCTGATTTATTCTATCCATGTCCTACCAATTGAGTCCAGCCAGCATCTGTAAAGAGCAGTGAAATACTCTGTGTATATGTAATTGGATGAGTCTGGCAAACCTCCCTTTTTAAATAATGGTCATATTAATTATTGAGAAGGATAAACTTTCCACTTTCATCTTTGGCTTTCAGCAGTTTGTAGTTTCATGAAGTGTAGTTAGCATGAACAGAAAAGGTGCATTGCTGTGCTCAAGTTCCTGTTGGGAAGCTGCGACTAAAAATAGTGTGCTTCCATGAATGCCTCTACAAAACAAACAGAAAAACAAAACCAACAAACCCAAAAATTTTAGCTGTTAGAAATATTCTTTAAACCCTTTCCTTATTGCCTTCAGTCATAAAATATCCCCAGATGTCAGACCATTCCTCATACCTGTACTCAAAATCATTGTTTCTCTACCTTCATGCTCCTTATGGCAGCACCACTCATGCACATCTGTGTCTTTAACTTTCCTGGGGATATTGTCCATTCTATTTTTTGTGTGTTCCTCTCCTCATTCTACTCTGTGATTACAAAAGAATAAGTAGTAATGCAGGTAAAATATGTTCCATACGAAAGTTTCCAGTTAAATGGAGTGTGGCTTCAAGGAAACAATGATTTCAATGATTCATTGAAAGAACCTGCCAATCTTGTCCCATTCAATTGCTGAAATATTCTTTTGATGTTTAAGTTCCTAATTAACACAGTGGGTTATATTTTATAGGTTACAATCTTTCAGTTACCATATTTTAAACACAAAGAAGCAGCTCACTCAAATATATTCATAGATATAAACATTTTCTGGGAGATTCAAGCTGTAACTTTCCTCCTCTGTCGATAATGAGAGTTTTCAAATTTTACTTGAAATAAAATGTGCTAGAATGTTATAGCAGATGGGTAGGAAACTTCAGGACTTCCAAAGCAAAACCCACAAAAAGCCTTAGTTACTGATTACTTTTTTCTGTGTTCCAAGCATTTTCTCCTGATGATTCAATATTTTATATTCACATAAATACTTGAAAAGAAAAGCAGAAGTAACCAGACTCTGAATGCTAAGGTTACAAAAAAATGTTACCAGTTCAAAGCAAATTATTAAAACTCTTTATTTCAGGGGCTTACTTGCAGCATTCTTTATAAGATATAATGTGTTTAGTTCCCCTTTTTCTGTCTTGTTTCCAACTGTCTAGTTCTTAAATCTTTAGACAAATGTTACTGGCAAGATGAATAAATGACTGAAAAGGGCTTTGACCTGACATGGTGCAGCAATCCTTACGGTTAAACTGCTATTACACATATTTTATTAAAATGCATATTTAATTTTTAATATTTAAATCCTAAGATGAATTCCCAAAACATTATTAATAAGGAACTTTATTCAGGTGCTGGTTCATACGACTGGACAATATATGAAAAGGTTTTGGCTATGCAGAAGCCTAGCTGTTCCCATAAACTTTCTTGCTGATGTTCAAACCTTTCACACCAGGGAAGGGAGAAATGAACACTGAATAAGAAAAGTCCTCCAAAACTGTGTTTTGTAAGTCTGAATTGAGGTTAGCACACCCGAGAGGCTCTTCCAGTTTAGATGCTGCAAGACAAGACACCGAAATGCAAAGAACAATTAATGTGTTTCTTAAACACAAGTCTCAAAATACAGAGTAAAAATTCCTTTGCAAATTGTTTACAGATCACCTGTAGATCTAGATTTGTATGAAGGAAATAAAGTGGTTAAGCTAAGTCCTGGTTCTGTTAATTTTCATTACCCAGTGGAAACCATATTAAACCCACAGTCCTGTTACTTTGGTACAGTTTAAACTTGGCTAAATATGATCAAGTGCTTCTTCAAAAAGTTGAAGTAATTCACAATCGATAAATCTGAGATTATCTTTCCTTTATATTCAGTATTCTTCTGGTCTCCAAACTTCTAGAACATCCTTAGGTAATACATTCATAAAGTATACAACAAAAAAAACCCACTCCTAAGTAGAAAACTGCTTGCATCTAATAGCAGATTTGCAAGTCTTGCAACAGTACACAAAATAAATCTGCGTTCTGGGTAGTCTTGCAAGAGGTTGCTGCAGGTAGAAGCCAAATATGTTCTTTCCTGAAGCCTCACACGCAGTCTCTGCCTCAGGGAAAGCTCCCCTGCAGCAGGGGCACACAGAGACTTTGCCCACAGCACAAAGTGTGTGAGTGAGCATCAGCACGTGTGCACAGCACACGGGGGCTGCATCACTGCCTCGTACTTAGCCATCTCTAAAACTGCAGATTTGGTGTCAAAAGTTCTCTAATGAGATACTCGTCATAGAATGGAGAAGAAAATATGTGATACCGATGGAAAGGCATTTTTTGTAACCTAATTTTCTTCATCTAAAACTGATATAAAAAGAGGAAAGTGCTTAAGTGCTCTTAGTTATAGAAATTATTTCCCTCTCCTCATTAGTTCACAATACAATGTAATTTCCCAGTGAAAAAAGATAAGGAGTAGATCTCCACCTCTGCCCTTCTCTTTCAAGCCCTGCAAAATTTAAGGTCTATACTTCTTAGTTATTTGAAATGTGTGGGCTGCCTCTCCGTCTTTTTTCTTCCTAAATAAATTATTCCAATTTCCGTGCAATAGAAAGGAAAAAAAAAGTTTCTATTTAGCGTGGAGATTTGAAGGGCTTATTTGCCATATTACAAAATACCAAACAGAATCAGTTCAAGACTTCCCAGGAGCAGGGCTGCATGAAAATTTCCTGCCCAGAGAAGAATAAAACAAAATAAAATCAGTCAGGACTATTCAGTTACGCAGATGTGGAGTCAGGGAGGAGGAGTCAGTGGTAGGTCGGTGGGAAAGATCCTGGAATGGATCACTCTAGTTTCAAGGGGTTTAGCATGGGAGAAAGGTTGAGAGTCAAATTTTTGCGGCAACTGATACTGGCCATTGGGGTCTTCCCTTTCACAGATTTTTGTCAGAAAGTGGGGACAGTCAGGTTTTTCTGGGGAAGGAAGAAGGGACAAAGTAAGGTCACAACAGGTATCTACTACTTGCTGCAGTTGGCATGTGAGACAGGCAAGAGTAAGTCCATCACGGGCCATCCTCTGTATCTTCCTGGTCTTGTCTGCAGAAGCACTGCTTTGGCAAAGCTCTGCTTTCTTTACAGCCCAGGCTTTGCCTGCTTTCCACCTCTGAATGCAAAAAAAACCCCAAACCCTGATACAGTCCCTGTTAATTGCTTAAATATAAATGATTTGAAATATTTTTTAAAATTATTATAAATCAAGAAATCCCATTTCTTCAGATTCAAGATAGAAGTAATGTGGTCATTGTTCTCATAATATCCCCAGTCTTTACTCATTCATCTTCTGTCCCTACAAGTATGTTACTTATGTGTTTTAGTAGAAAAGCAAATTCCAAAGATGAAACTCCCAGATTACTGTTCTCATTTGGAGTTAATACAAATTAATTCTAACTATTAATTTTGCAGGAGAACAGTTAATTTTATGTTACTTATCCACTTACTTGCTATTAGAAATTGGAGGAAGACCCCTTTAAAACTGCAGAGATCTGTACATGTGACATTTGCAACAGCCTGCTTGCAGGAGCTTTTTTAAAAAGTCAGCATTCTAATAGATGCCTTGAGCTTAATCATATTCTGTCTGCTTTTTCCTTGATTTCATTATGCTTTATATCAATGAGACAGTATGTCAGCATATTGCTACACCAAGCACATTCAAAGTATATAATCTATCAAATCAAGAAAAAATATAATTAATTGAATTAAGAGAGTTTGGTTGAGTGAGTTTAAAATAGGTATAATGTCTATAAAGATAGGGGCAATTTTCCCTATGTTTTTAAAGAGATTAAGTTTTCAAAGAAATGAATGTAATATGATGGATGGATTCCATGTTTCAAAAGGTAAATTGAGCATTTCTAAACTGTAAGTCAAAAATGGACGATGTCCACAGAGAAACAAAAAGGGATTGTATCTCTTTGCTTCCAGACCATAATTCAGTAAATCTCTATTGATATTGATTCCTCTGTCTCTTCACTTGCTTTGTGTGACAGCCAAGTGCCTCTTTATATTACTGCCACAAGAAACAAAAAGAGTATGGTACCACCGTGTGAGAGTCTGTGTACTCAGTATGTTCCTTTGAGTGAACTACTCAGCAATTAAGCAGTCCCTTTAATCAGTGAAAAAAAAGTTCTGTTTTTAAATAGAGTTCAGTATGAAATATGTTGTTCTTGTTTTCCCTACAAACCATCTGGAATACAACAGCAGTTTTTGCAGCTGCCTCTCCTGGTTTCTTTGAGAAAGGGAAGATACTGTGCCACAAATATATAACTTATTTTAATTAAAATCAAGCCAGCTGAGACTGGTGGCACCTTTTTCAAAGCTGTTAAACAGTTAGAACATGTCAAGACATTTGTTTACAGTAGGGGTGACTTGTTCTGCTGAATAAGAAACCCCACTCCAGATTTTACTTTCACTCAGGGTGTTGTGCTTAGAGAAAAAAACCTAAACTGTAAAAATATTTCTGCATAAAATGATGCTTTGTTCCCAAAAGATGGGCTCGGAGCCTTTGCTTCCTTAGCAATATTCCTTGCGAAAGTAATTTTAAAAATATTCTTGGTTCATTTATAAAAAAGTTCTTTGACAAAATTCAGATTTTGTCAAAGATTCTCCTCTTCCTTCTCTTCACTAGTTCAGCTTGGGAATAGTTCAGGTGGCAAGTCCTCGTTTCTTTCCAGTCCTTCCTTAACAAAAAAATCTATGGAGTTATGTCAGCACAGAACTGAAGTGAGACAGAAGTAAATTAGACCCAGTGGAAATGGATGTTTAGACATCTGAGCTGAAGATCACAGGGAAAGGAACATTGAGCAGCCATTGAGTTCGCCAAAGAAGGAACAAAATAAAACCTCCTAAGTCAGATCACACGACTGTGGGACTTCACTAATTGCTCATAACAAGTGTACAAAGGAAGCACTTGAAAGGAACTTCTTTGTATCAAATATTCTCACAGTAGCTTATAAAGAAAATGGAGCAGAGGATCACTGACACTATGTCATGAATATTGTCTTTCAAGATCATAAGTTTGATCAGTTCCTTTTTTTCTCCCTGCTCTTCCCTGAAAATGTTTTTCTCTTACACTTAGTGATTTTCTCTTGGATGAAACTTTTTTACAGGCTCGATACTTAGGAGGAAAGGGAAGTTGCATGTTGTGAAGAGCTAAGCCCATGTATGTCTGTTATTTTAAGAGGTATTGATGGAAAACTAATATATCTGGCAAAATGATTTCACGCATGATAAAGAAACTGTGCCACAGTCATTTTTTTAATAGTAAAAATGTTTTGGTGTGTAATCTTTTGATTGATTGCTTTTTATTGCTTGTTTTTCCTTAATGTTTGCTCCTCTGGCACTTGTTCTTTGCTTCTTCAAGCTCCCATGAGAGCAGCTGGAATAGCAGAGCAGTAAGGAATGTGTGATATGAAAACTCAGTTCTAATTTCTAGAAGGCCATTCATAAGGATGCTATACCAGATTTCTCATGTTCTAAGTCACTGATACTAAAAAAAAAAAAAATTGTATGTTCTTGCTCTTCTGCACTTCCTGTGTATTTCTCTTTCTGGCTGGTGAGCTGAACAACCCTCTGAGCTGTACTGACTCTGTGAACTAGGTCTTAGTTGGCAGTAATGTCACTTAACAACTATGGTGTATTTTGGTACCTATATCAGACATGTAAATTTAGCCTCACAATGAATTGCACTAAAGATGTTTATGAAGTTCTTGGTATTAGCAATAAAACGGAAAGTGGTTCAGAACTTTTTCTGAAAAGAAGCAGAAGGTGATCCTTCCCCATCTGATTGACAGCTCTCTGCACAGCAAATCCTCATCTGGCATCTTACGAGCCGTGGTCAGGATATTAATGCTTAGCTTTGCAGCTCCTTAGCCATAACTATCTTCTCTGTCTGTTGGCTGACATTCAGTTGCTTTGTTGTGTATATTTTCTTGTGCAGTGTCTCATGATAAAAGAGGCTAAAGCATAAGTAATCAGAAGGGGAGGGTTACAGCTGGATTTACAATGAAGATGCTTAAATGCCAGTTAATATGCAAAACAATTCTTTTATAGCTTCACTGGGCATCTCTGTTAGTACCAGTCCAATGACCATGTCATAGTTTTACTTAGAAAATGTGATTAAATTATTCCACAAAGTGATAAATTCATTAATATATTGTGGGAACTTAGTGAAAGGTCCCACATCTTTGCCAATTAGAAAAACTTCAGCAACACTGCTGCTAATATTATCAGTTGAAATTTGGCAGTAGATAAGGTTCAGTTTTCCAACAAATGGCCGAAGTGCTAGGAAAACATTTCTGATCACAGTGATGGCATTGTGTTGATAGTGTCCCAGTAAAGCACTTTCCTGTTTGCAATGTCAGGCTTTCTCAGACCATTTGGTACAGATTGGTGCTGGTCAGATCATTACTTAGTGAGCAGCGCAGTATCTTTAACTGCCTGGTGCTTGCAGAACAGTTAGCAAATTCTCATTAAAATGCTAAATGTTGTGTCATTCACCATGCCAATCACAAAAAAGAAAATCACTGAAAAGCAAACTAGTTACATGTTTCAAATACAAAATCATAGTAAATTAGAGGTCTCAAAAAGGCACTACAGAATGCCCCAGAAAAGTACTTCTGTTTTGTCAAAAATGGCTTTTGGGATGGGTTTAATGGAAATGGTAGATCCATCAGTTTAGTATTATATATATATGTATATGGACCTTGTAAGTTGGAGTAAAATATTTTCATAATAAACCTTCTTAGCACACAGTTAAAGGAAGCACAAGGAAAGTTTCCTGTCCTGGAAGATGAGTGATGTACAGGGAGGAGATTCAAGCTAGAAACGAGTATATGAGGGGGTAGAAGGAGGAGGGTGGGGACGTTCAGAGTTACCACATATTTTTTCCTAAGTAACTGTTAAGGAAGCCCTGCTTTTCTGGAGATGGCTGAACACCTGCCTGCCAATGCGAACCAGTGAATGAATTCCTTGTTTTACTTTGCTTATGAACGTGGCTTT
Source organism: Daphoenositta chrysoptera (assembly GCA_013397915.1). Lineage (NCBI taxonomy): Eukaryota > Metazoa > Chordata > Aves > Passeriformes > Daphoenositta > Daphoenositta chrysoptera. Next base: position 281,134 of record VZRO01007917.1, read on the forward strand.
TGCTTTGCTTATTAAATTGTCTTTATCTCTCTTGGTATGTTTTCTCACTTTTACTCTTCTGATTCTCTCCCCTGTCCTGCTGTGGGGGTGAGTGAGTGGTGACTGTGAGTCACCAGCTGGGGTTAAACTATGAATGTCCTTCAACCTCCACTGGCATTAGTGAAGATAGCCAAATACTATTAGGGAGAAAGACAAATTCCCAGCACAAACATTCTACAGTATATGCAGTTATCCATCTTCCATTTCTGATGGAATGACAACTGTAGTCCCATCTAGTGTGCTGGAGACTTTTGAGACCATGAAACAGATGTTACAGTGCAAGGCTAAGTACTGCTGACATTTTTTCCAAAATAAACATATCTCGGGGTTAGAATCTAATCACAAGTGATTGCAGCTCTTCACTGTTACATTTTAAATGAGAGTTCACAGTAGCTGAGGGATGCACGTATCACCCACTTTCTCAAGCTGAAGTCTATCTCATCACAGTATGATAATGACTGGGATATATAATTTCTGCCAGTAGATCTTCACTGCCATAGACCTCTACAACCTTTTGAAGAAACACCAGAAAGCTGGTGTTAAGGCATGATTCATGTATTTTTTAAAGCTGAGAAGATTCAAGGGATAAGAACAGAACAAAAGCAAGATCTGGGAGTGTCAGTCAGTGGAGGACTTTGGTGTCTTGACTATACTATGACTACTTGTCAGGATTTATGGCAGAAAGCTTCCCTTCATTCAGCTATCCAGATGAACTTGCAGATTGCTCACTTACATCACAGAGGCAGTGCTGGGTCTGTTGCTTTCTCTCATGGTCCTGAGGAAGGCTCCACTGTTCCGCTGGTACGACTGCAGTGAGGAAAGCTCCTTCTCACATTTAGGCAGGGAGGTATGCAGCCCTACATCCTTTACTGCAGGTGGTGACCCACAGAGACTCTGAGATGACCTAAAAAACACAGACCGAGTGGTCCCTGCTGGAAAAGGTCCTCCTGGTGCAGGCTGCACCCCTCATTGCTGGCTGCTTTGTCTGCACAATTAAGCATATTAGCCTGCCCCTCAGCATGATGCAGACAGTGATCGTGTCCATGTCTCTCCCAGCCATGGGCACTGGCAATACAGTGTAGAAATCTCTGAAATAGACAAACTCTGCCAGTCTGGCAACATCCCCTCTCACTATCTCTCTTGATGGTGAAACTATGCAGAGGGTAGCAAAAGCTGGTGTAGCTTTTGAGCCATTAAATCAGCATGTCTGGAATTAAAAGGGCATCTGACTTCAAACAAATGTTAATGTGCACTGCGTGGTTGTCACCATTTTTCTCCATGATTATAATACTTGGACAAATGAACACATTCACATCAAGCCTTCCAGCCAGTTCCATGTGACCTATTTTTCTGGCCTTAGTGATCTTAAAATGTGTAGCACAATATGATCCTAAGCAGTTCTCTGGGGCTGAGCTACACTGGTCCAAGCATCTGATGCTTATCTCAGAAAAATGATTGCTCAGAGCTATTTTTTTATTTTAAAATGTGTGAACAGCTGAGAGGTCAGCCAATGAATTGTTAAACAGACATGCTAAAAGCAAATCTTCAGCTGTGTGACATTAGCTCAACAACACAGGACACTGCAGCTAAGAGATGATCTGCTGTGCCAGAGAATATGAACTGATACTGTCGAAGCCAATGAGCAGAGCTGACTGACATGGTGCAGCACAGAACACAGCAGGGCAAGGCAGGACACTCCCTCTCATGCATGTATCTATTTTGATGACAGTACCAATCGTATATCTCACCAAATTATCCATAAAGGAGAATCCTCATATGATTAACTAGTGGAAGACTGGCAATAGCATTTTCTCCATTTGCCATACAGATGAGTTTTGGGGGTTATGAAGTGGAGCATCTTTGTTTTCCTGTGAACAGAATATGCAATAGAAAAACTGATGTAAAATAATGCAGTGAGGTTTGTTTGTTTTAAATCTCTGAAGAGGGCAGTTTGAGATATTGACTGGGGAGATTGAAATCCTTTGGTCAATATTTCAGTTTTCCATGAGGATTTTCTCAGGGAAGCTGGAATCTGCTCTACTCTTGTCTTTAGAGAGAAGTAGAGTATATAGCAATTGCTACAGTATTTTTTAATCACATTTCTCATTTGTTAACTTTTTAAAATATTGCAGTTCAATATTCTTGCCAAAAATCATACATGAAAAATTGACATAAATTTAAAATTCCAGACAAATATTTTAATGGAAGAGAAAATTATTTTTGGACCATTCCAGCACAATATTTTCAATAATCATTCGATTTCCTGGCATTAGTCTTTCACAGATAATTTCTGTTCTATGAAGGAGACAGTTTAAGTGTTCTGTTAAGACAAAAAAAAAAAAAAATCTGATTCTTATCCAGTGATGCCCTTTGTTTCCTGGTCCATGAATAGCAATATTGATTTAATAAACTTCATACCATATTATACGTTGTGGTTTTTTTCTCAGCCCAAGTTTTAACTTTTTAATCTCCTGAGGTAACAGAATGAGTCCCTTGGGCAGCACATTGTGCACAAGGCTTGGTTGAAGTCTAATCCAAGATGATAATCCTCAACAGTAAATGTCTAGGATTTTCTTGGTAGCTTAAATTAAACCTGCATTTTCTGGCTCAGTGCTTGGAACAGTGTTTGAGGAATCAAATATTCCTGGCTGCCAGTCTTGGCATAGCTTTGTCCAGCTCTCCTAAACCTACTTTCTGCTCTATGGAAGAATAATATTAGACTAAATAAAAATGTATTCTTAGGAGGAATACCTGACCTTTTTTTTTTTTTTTCTCACATATTTATAGTGTATTTTGAAAACAAATAGAAGTTTGTTGAGGGTAAATACTAATGGCATTGCAGCACTCAATCTGTTTACAGAACAGATAGTTCCCATACATTTCAGAAAAGACTCAAAACCTTCCCTAAAGTAGATATTATGGGCTTAGTCTCAGTGGTAGCAAGTTCCTGAGCATCTAATTAAAATTATATCAGTATGATCTTTCGTGAATTTGCATTGCTTGTTACATAATTTAATTGGGAATAACTGACAATGCAGTCATATTTGGTTCTCTCTGATTTTGGTTTTGTTTAAATAAATTTATAGTGTTGAGGAGAGGGGAAACGAAATGTAGAATAAATACAAACTTTGTCAAATTAAATGCCTTTCAGAGGAGTATTTGATAACTCTGAATTCCCAGGTCAGTATCATAATAAAACCAGTTATATGATTTATCATTTGGAGATGATAATACTTATAAAGTCAAATAAACTCAATGAAGAGGAAGGGCTGCCTGAGCATGCATGTGTCTCAATAATCTAATCTCAATTAGGAGGAAAGGTTGCCGGAGCATACATGTATCCAAATGATAATCTAGCCTTGATCTGACACAGGAGAGGATTGCCAGCATGTACCAGATTATTGTCTCAGGTTAAAAAAAACAACAAAACAGGTAAAAAATTCTAGGGAGAATGATGCTGCATATTCTGATGAAACTTCTCATGGGTTTCTGTTTCACAAATAAAAATTTAAATACTATAAGATGATCAATTATATATTGTTATTGTTTATACAACCAAAATGCCAAATAAGCTTGTCATTTTTTGTCTTGGTTTCGGTTTTTTGGTTGGTTGGGTTTGGTTTAATTTGTAAAAAGAAAGTTAGGAATTTTTAGTATTCTCATGCCATTACACCAGTTTCCCAAGAGAAATCAATTAAGAAGCAAAAATGCTGTAAATATCAAACCAGAAATTTATAATATTTTTACATATATATTACTCAAGAGATAAAAATGGATGATATTTACAGGAAAGTGAAGATAAATTCTCATATGGTTAAAAACATAATTTCATGCAGACAGTGTTTTTCAGCAATTATTCTTGAAATTTGCAATAATATATGAGTAACTATAGATGTGATATAATGTCTCCACAGGCATTATAGGAGATGTAATGCATCGACTGCCAACCACAGCCCTTATTTATAACTTGTTGAAATAATAAATTGCTGTTTTACTCTGACAAAGGGTTGTGCTCTCATTGTACATTGTTTATATAGATGTAGCCTGGTGCAGACTATAAATTAGAAGATTGATTCTAAAGCTCATGGGAATTAATTCTGGAGTAACTTCCAAGTATGAGGAGAGGAGGAACCAACCTGCATATATTAAAATCGAGGATGTTGAATTTATGCTTGGGGTTAGGTGATCAGCTAAGGTGGAAACTGACCTAGGAAAAATCCTCTCCTCTCTGTTCCAAACTATTTGTTCTTAGATCTTTATTCTGTGCCTAATACATTGTTTGCTGGTAGCCAGGCTGAAATACTCAAGAAGACAAATGCACACAGAAAAAATAACATCATGCTTAGGCTCTGCATGCCTAAGAGCTATAGAGGAATAGCTAGTCCCCATTTTGTAAAAACCACACTGCTTGTTTCTATTGTCTGTGAAGGCTTTTTAAAGAAATAGCCCATAATTAGCTGACTAACATATTTACCTGGTTTTGGCACATCAAACATAAGACACTGCTTGATAAATATATGTAGATCACACTAATAAGGTACAAAAATGCTTTATTTGAAGTCTATTTGAACAGTTTGTATATTTAAAGTCAATAAAATTGACTTTTTAGTCATAGTGATGTTGAAACATTTTGTCCCATTCACCTTATAGGTTCATAATCAGATATACACAGCTACCATATAATGTTGGAAGAAAGGGAAAATATATACCAGAAGTTTATGGATTCATGTCAGGTGGAGTCTGCTAATATTTTCTTGTTTCTGTATCTCCAAAAGTAAAAAAAAATGCTTCATTGTGCCTTTCAGACTTCCAAACTCAAGACTTTTTAAGGACCTACACTTTTGAATTCATCCAGGTGATCAGATTTTGAGTCATTGGGGGCTGGTGGTCACAGCCTAAGTTGCTGAATGCCATCTACTAGCTAGTCATGTTTCTGAGAGCCTGTTCCCTTTCTAGGGCTTTCATGGTCTTTCTGATAAGTGCTGGGTGCATTTACATGTGCAGCAGTGTAATAAGTAGTGCATTTAATGCTATGTCACTGTAGCAAATGTTCATTAATGGGACCACTTTCTGCTCACAGGTTTTTTATTGTGGAAAATTATTTTGCCTTGAACAAGATCTTTCCCTTTTGGCCACCAACTGCTTGCCCTCTTCTATATATTTTCACATGTGTATGTTTATGTTGTCTTCTCTTGTCTCTGTAAGAAAACTGGAACTGGTCTTAAGACAGGAAAAAGCTTCTCTAAACTGTAGAAGGGATTTGTTTATGAAATATCCGTTAGGTCTATGTTTAAACTATACATTGTTTGAAATCTTCGTGAATTCATCTTACTTGCCAAATGAAAGTTGTCTCCATCACCTTATAACAGTTCCCTCATTCTCCAGTAAAATGTGACAATAGAGCAACCTCTCTAATTTTAGGGCAGAAGAGATCGTTAGAAATTTATCTAAAAACCTAAAAAAGCTTTATTACAGCTTCCAGGGACAGTCATCTTGTTAAATTGTGTCCTAGTGTTGCTAAACTTTACTGTCTCTAATAGTATCAGACATTTCCAAAATTTGTTCTTGTATGTAAGAGTGTGCAGCTTTCTGTGAAATGTGGGAAGCATTTTCAGAAATTTTTGAGAGTATTGAAATCCTCCAAAAAACTTGCACACATTTTATTTTTTCATGTGCTTTTAATAAATTTCTGAGAACATTCAGAATTAAGTGTAAAAAAAAAAACAAACAAAAACATCATATCTGATCAATTTCCTTGGCTTAGATTCAGATAAAAAATGGAATAATTTATAAAAGGGCCAAAAGTTGTGATGGGCCAGTAAGTATTCAGGCAAAAGTGTAGTCAGCATCAAAAATAAAAGTTGAAATTGTCAGGTTTTTAAACCCAGGAAATAACCCTTTGAAACTCAAAACATCTTCAAGGTAAAAATGAAGCTAGACTCTGTTTTTATTAACCCAGCCCTGATTTATGCTGTCTATTTATGTGTCAGTATAACTTTTTTATCCTAAGGAGACTCAAATATGTATCTATGGAGAAATGATCTGAAGTTATTGGTATTGGAGCACGTGACTGCTGTGTACCATACCAACACCTTTTTTTTCTATGCTCTGTGTACTGAATGTCAATATTAGACATGTCATTACCTCACACACTGTTTGGAGTAGGTCTGCTTACTTGTGAAACACAATGACTGAAATACCGCTCCTCTGCATAGTAACTGATTTTCGCAGTCTGTTCTTCAAGATTAATTCAAAATTACTGACAGTGATCGTTTATGCATGAACATTGTAGACAAACTGCATTATGCAGCTGACTGCTTAGTTGGTATACACTCTAAATCAAAGGTGTATTTGACAGTACATGAAAGATTATTTTGGAAACTAATTAGAAATTTAAAAAATCATAAATATGGATATGCACACTGCTGTGAAAAATGTCTTTATTTATATTGGGCCTAGAAAGATTACTAGTCCTTACTGAATTTTTCAAAATTCTTACTATATACTGACTTCAGTGATTGGCTTGGGTCTTCAAATTAAATTCTTCAATTAAATAAACCAAACAACACTTCACATTCTCTGAAAGTGCCTCTTCCACTTTCATTTGGCACACACTATCCCTTGTATTTGTGTAGTAAAATAACTTTCTTGAATCATTTAATACTACAGTCTCTCTTTTAGCTGCTTTATTCAATCATGATTCAGAATGAGTAACTGAGTGCCTTATCAAAAGTACTTCCCTATTAGAATTTATTCTTTTCCCAGTAACTCGGATCAAATATTAATTCTTTTGGAGACTGAAAATCCACTCAGTGCATTTAAAAGCATAGGAAGCTTTAGATTTTTAGATAGCTGGAGATCAAACAGAGTTTAAAGATAGCACAACTAAATATCTTAAAATTTTAATTTGAATTCAAAGTCATCAGGTGTTTTTCCTGAGACATGTTTTTGTGGTTTTTGGGGTGTTTTCTTCCCTAATGGATGCTCATAGGTTTTACTTATTATAAATGCTCCCTGCTTTTGCTGCTTTCATTGCTTCAGCCCTGAAAGTTTTTTATACAAGTCTAGACAAAGCTCAGCATATTTCTTTAACTGCAGAGATTTAATTGTATCTTTTGTATCTGCCAAGAATGATTCAGCTGAAGAATATTTCTTGGTTACTGGCTGGTATCAGTGCATGAAGCCTTAGGTTGACAGGATTAATTTTGTCTGAATTTTCTGTCTGAATGTGTAACAGGCAAGGTGAACAGCTGAGAATTTAAGGCCCCTGAGTCAGTGAATATAGATGACAAGTGGCATGTCCTGGTTGAGTTTTATTTTAGACTAATATAAATATTTAAGGTAGGTGGGTAAACTCTTTTCTGGGGCTATTTATCTCTTTATATGAGTAATAGGAGGAGACTAATTGACAAACTGAGGATAGGCAGCTCAGTGGCATTTTCCCTGTAGAACATTCCCCAGCATTTTAGAACAAATATGCATTTTCATTATTCCCCAAGTATTTTCTTAATTGGTGCATTTTTCATCTGGACAGAATTTCTGAAGAAGAAAGAGCCCTTTCCTCCCATTTTTTTTTTTCTTCAGATAATTTCAGGGAATATTTTTAACTCTGCTCTTCCTCAGTTTCTTAAGTATGAAGATCATATCTCATGATTAATTTATTCCTTAAACTTTATGAGTTTTATTAATTCTCACAGGATGGAAAATTCAGGGAAAAAATAAATTCCTAAAATAAAAGGATGTGAGAAAGCAATTATTCTTCATGGGCAGTCTTCATCAGCCATGTATAAAGAGGCAATACTACTCTGGTAAGAAAGTCTCAGTGTCACTATGCACAAACAAAAGTGTTGATGAAAGGACTAAAAATGACTTTTATGGTGCTGAGAATTAATTACATGTGATATGAATATGGAAGTAGGATCACATGAAAGAGCATCAGTATTGTCACATGGAGGCCATAGCTTACTCTACGCAATAATTCAAGAAAAATTATATTACAGTACTTTCAGAGCCATATCTTTGAACCTAATAACCTATGACTGAAGTAAAACTAGTGACACTTCCATGACACTTCGATTAGACTAAAAATCTATTTGCTGTTACGTTCATACTACCATACACAGTAAAGAAATGGCCATTAAAGATTTTACAACAAAGTTCTAGCAAATATAAAATGGTGGTGAAAAGAATTAATTTTCTTATAATAAACATAAGAACTAATTCTATTAGAACAGAAGGAAAGATTCTCAATAATCATGTGAAATCACGACATTTTTATTTTGAATATAATTTCACATAAATACCACAAAGAACTTATCTGACTTGATTGAATTCTAAATCAACTTCAAGAAATAGTCTGTAAACTCCAAATGTAATGATATTTTTTTCTATTCCTCATTCCTAGTTTTGCATGAAAAGTTGCAGATACTTCACAGTTAAAATATATGCCTTGTAAATCATTACCTCGTTTTATCTGCGTGGGTGAGTCCCAGTAAAGCATTCGTGCATCTATATAGGTGACACCCAGGATAAGGGGTCATTTGGTCCCTGTGCAGAGGATGATTTAGACATTTTACTGGGAATCAGAGCAGTCACGTTGTTGAGCAGCATGCAGAAAAGCATCTAGAGATAACCAAAAGGGTGAGGCACACTTGATACTTACATTAATCTCTTTGGACTGGCAAAAGACATTTCTGCTGCTTTGATTTGACCCAGAAAAAAGCCTCTTTGAAGAAGGTTGATTTCAGGATTAGGAACCACAGGATTAAGATTACAGAACTACATATTTTAAAGATTAGGATTAGATTTTATTCACAAATTTTTGACGATCTAAATTCTACCAGACAGCATGAAAAAATTGGTTTTAAGAGTGCTAAGTGCCATTTATGGCTGGGGTCATTAGAAGCTCATCAAGTCGTGGTAGGAAAGGGAGATAAAGAGAAGCAGAGAAAGGATCAAGGAAGAGCTTTGTTTGGTGGTGACCCAGTGGCAAAGGCTAAAAAGATTTTTCAGCTGGGGAAGATGATTTAGAGTTCAGAACGGTCTACATATTTGAGCTGAGACTGGAAAGACTAATGGATTATGATAGTTCTGATATTTTAGGGTCTACCAGGCCAGTGTTGTGACTGAGATCAGGAATAGGATTTAATCAAACAGGAACCAACAGGAACAAATGCAGTACTACAAGGGTTGTGTCTTCCTGAGAAAATAAAATATAAAATAAAATTTAAAAATAAAATAAAATAAACCCACAAACAAACAAACAAGCAACAACAACAAAAACAAAAACTCAAACAAAAAAATAAGAAAAAACCCTCCCAAAAAAAAAACCAAACAAGAAACCAAGTCTGTCTTAAACCTGAGTAGAAACAGATACATAAACCAGTTAGGATTTGTTTGAGGTCTAACTCATGAGGGACTGGTGGAGAGATATTTGGAATAAGTATAATAAGAATTTCCAAACTGTGGTGAGAGTTAGTGTTGGTGTGGATGTTGGCACTGGGTTTGGCCCATGAGCCAGCTGGAGCTGGTAAATCTAAGTTATATTTGTTCTGATAGCTGCAGATTAGGTTTGGGACTAGGCAGAGACCACTGGCGTGGAGGCTGTGGGTCTCTCATCAGTGCTTGGACTTGCTTCAGCTGCTAATCTAGCATTACTGAAAGACTTGATGGAAGAAGCTAACCTCATGTTAGGACTTGAGATCTTAAGGGACAGCTGGGCAAGGTTTACTGCTGTTTTTCAAATTCCCAGATCTTTTAATACCATCCAGAATGAAAGCTCTGAAATCAGTTAGTCAGTCATTGATGTGAGTGCACTGCAGACTTTAGGTATATTTGTGGGTTTATTGGGCTTTTTTTGAATGGTAATGAAATAATGCTTCCCTCAGATTGTATACAAAACTTGGTAATTAAATTGAATAAAATAATTCTGTGCAATTCAGTGAAAACCCAGTACTGAAGTTCACAAATACTCAGCCCATTTTTATAAACTACTAATTTAGAAAATAGCATAGCATCTAGAACGTAGAAGTTGAAATAATTTTCCTAAACAAGTAGAAGCATCTGGTTTTTGTGCCTTGTTAAACTGTTTTATGGTTTTTGTTTTTAAATTGGTGGTCCTCTGTCTAGTTTTCTTAGAAGGGTTATAACTGCTGTGACCTTGTTATGATGATGAACAGAAAGGGGAACAAAAATGTAATAATACATCTTTGGTACATTCCTTGATGATACCATCTATTTTTAAGCCTTGAAAATTCATTATATTAAGGTACTCCTCATGTCAGTGACATTTACATTCTAAATCTGCAGGTTTATTAACTCCTTTACCAACATGTATTACAAAATTAATTGCATATTTTTTGTGTCTTTTTCTTTCAAAAAATAAGCTAAATATTTTTGTGATTTTCTAATGTCATTTGGGAGAAAATTGCAGAGAGCACTAAAATTCAAAATCATTCAGTACCATATTGAAAAATCCAGCAGCCTTTTCTGTCACACCTAGCACTCCAAACAGCAGGTACTGAAAGAATTCCAACCAGTTACTGTTAAACTGGCTCCTCAGAGTCCTAGAAGCTAAGGAAAAAGGAGGAAAGGAACACCTTTTGTGTTAGTAATCCAGGAATCAAATCATAGGCCATCTCTTCCAATGAATATTGTAAGGTTTCAAAGGCCATAGGCTACTTCTAGTCTTGGTTTAATTATATTAGTATCTTAACTGGGAAACACAAAGATGGGTTGATAAAAATAGCTGACAACTTCTTTAATTTTGCTCTAGAGAAATAACAGTCTGAAGTAAACACTGACCTAAATGTTAATTGATTGATTTTCCTGAATTTTTAAGAAAGCAAAACTTGGAGCAGAAATGACAGAGTTAATGAGAGTGTAATTCAAGGTATATGTTCTTTTTATTTCTTTTCAGCTTTAACTTCAGGTGAGAAACAGCTTTTCATTTAGCATGTCACAATATTGTCGGATGTCACACTCAGGCTATCGTTGTGATTTTGATGATGGAGATGAAGATGAAATAAACATAGAAATCAATGCTTTAGAAGGCATGATCTACTCAGAGATCTTTTTAGTTTTACTGATATCACCCATTTACAGTTTTGTCTGAAAAAATTAAGAGGCGGTCATGGGATTATCTTAGGGAGGCAAGAGAAGTCCTGTATAAGGTGTAATCATATCTATTGTATCGCCGAGGCAGGAACATTACCTTAAGATTTGGTTGAAAGTTTATTTAGTGCTGCATACAATAGCAATGTCCACAAAAATCACTCAGCATGATACTGTGGTGTACGAAGTCATTATACTGCTAATGTCAAGTGATAATGCTGTGAAATTTAGAAAGAGTTCGAGGTCAGAAGGAGATGCTCCCTTCAGCTAAAGTTTGAAATGTCTTGAATAGTGTCAATAGCTCTGAGATGCAGGTATCCAGCTCACAGTAAGTCCATAACTGCTGGTGAAGCACAGGTATTTGACATCAGTAATGATTGCCTGAACAGTGAGCTCAAATGAAGTAATTAAACAGGAGAAGCATTGATTTTGTTTAAAGATTAGGCCAAACTCCAGTCTTTTGATGCCCCCCATAGAGATGAATATTTCAGAGGTAATTACCCAAACTTCTTTTATAGTGAGGGGAGAGAAATAAGCACCCATAGATTAGAATTAATCTGATTTTTTCGAACAAGATTAATTGTGCCCTACACACACATTTCCACACAGACTGGAGACGACTGACCTGGAGGGTCAGATAAAACCTGCCTTAAGTGTTCAGGGCAGCTTATAACTGCACCAGACATCTGGACACTTCTAAATCAACAATGGAAAAAACTGTTTGGGCTTATAGAGTCATCAATGTAAGATACGACTTCAAGCATTTTCTAGTAAGCATAAGGTTAAATGTGAATAAACTGTGTACTACAGGGTGGACAGAAAAGCTCTGAAGGTGCAGAATACAACTGAGGATGTTGGAGCTTATTTCATGGTTCTGCAAATACACAGTTAAGCTAGTATCTGGCTTGATAAAATACAGGCTGAAAAATATGATCTCACCAGCCTTAGGATTTAGCGAAAGTAGAAATTTGATGAACCCAATTGCAGGGAAAAGTAAAATATTTTCTTCTGCTGAACCACAAGAAATTCATGTTACCAAGGCAGAGTTCTAGTATGTTGTCCTGGGTTGCAGTGTATTCTATTACCATCTACATGAACTGTTGACAGCAGGTGGGTGGTGCTTCTTGCCTCCACCCTCTGGACAATCGTATGTTAAGGGGTTTTGCCACATGACTCATACATAACCCATTCTGGACAATAATGTGTTAATGGCCAATCAAGGCCTTACCACATGACTGGCAACATTACATCATCCCATTGTGGGATGCTCTGCCCAGAGGGAGGAGACAAGCATTCCATCCTGGATATAAGGTGAGATTGCAAACACCACAGGCAGCCCTGTCTACTGGCTTCCCAGAGGACAAGAGCTACCACTGGACCTTCAGCTGGAGACCAGACTGCTGAATCACCACTTCAACTGAGCTACTACGTTTGGACTGCTACCACCACCCCAACAGGGTGTCAGGTTGTATCTGACTTTGTCAGTGTTTTTCCTTGTATTATTTCACTTATTTCTGTTTTTTCCTATTGAATTTTATTCTGATTTATGATCTCCCACTGGTTTGTTTTCAAACCAATACATATGTAGCAGAGGTTTTTTATCTGAGCTAATTGTCTATATGTCCTTTACTGTCCACACTTAAAAGTGGAACTTCTGTGATAATATTAATCTCATCCTCAAGTAGACTTCTAAAACAGAGCATTTGCTACCATGGAGGACAGCTGTAATCTGATTTTGTCAGATGTCTATACTTAAAGGGGAGTGAATAACAGTCAGAGATAATGCAAGAAAAATACATCAACATAAAAAAAATCCCTTTAATTTGTTAATTTTGTTCAAGATCTTCATCCTTATAGGTGTAATATAATTAAATACGTATATAAGAAAGTGTTATTGTGTTCTGTGGGAACATTATTGCTAAGACTGAAACTGAACTCCCTTCGCTAATTCTGTGAAATTCCTTACAGTCTTGAAGTGACTTCTTAAGATGTAAGCTTGGATCTCATCTTCATAAATGAGAAATTCATGGAATTACATAGATGTGAAAGGACTTTTTCCCGTTATTTCTCATTGTTATAGCTATCAGTTTGTTCATAGAACAACATGTTAAATTTCACATAAAGACAGTATTGTAGTAAAGACTAAAATTCAAAAACTTCCTTACAGTAGGAGATAAACCAAATTACAACATTACCACAAACTTCTTCTGACTCAATATAGTTCTGAATTCCCTTTTCTCTACCACAACTCTCCATTGTTTAGTACTGTTTCCTGTCTGGTAATGATTATTCAGGAAGAGTCATTTGCTTCTTGAGAATTTTGTGGTGTAAGGTAAGTAGACAAACAGGTAAAGCTTAGAGAATATGGAACAGATGAATTGAGATGTAATATTAAACCTTTAATATTAGTGCTTTGAATAACATTCATTTATTCGGAGGCAGGATTAATTTCTTCACTGCAGGAATAGGTCTCTGAGTGATCTTTAGTGGGGAATAGGTATGAGTCTCACAGAGAAGTGCCCCAGTCAGTTATTTATATATACTGATCAGATTGCTCCTGATTCTTTTCTCTAGGCTGAACAGTCCCAACTCTCTCAGCTTTTCTTCATATGAAAGGTGTTTCAGTCCCTTCATCATCTTTGGGGCCCTTTGCTGCACTCGCTCCCACATGTCCATTTCTCTCATGGAGTGGGAATCCCAGAGCTGGACGAGCTTTCAAGCTGTCTCTTACCACTGCTGTGCAGATGGGAAGGATAACTTTCTTTGATTTGTTAAAATGCTCTTGTGAGGAAGTGAAGAGAGGTGGCAGAAACTCTCTCCTTTGTAGGAGGAGTACATGAAAGCAACCCAAAGCTATTTGGTCAGGAAAGTGGAACGATGTGGATAAGCATCCCTTAAGATATATCCTCCATGATGTCACATTTATGTGATGAGCACTGCAGTAAAGGGAACCTCTGTCACTTTAAATAGTGTAGGTAGAAATTACAGATCCTCACAGTGACTGAGCAAGCAGGATTCTTTTCACATGGCATTTAGCATTCTTGGCAGATTCCTAGCTGTTACTCCCCTCTAGCTATGACTGCACACCTGCAGATTTGAGATCTTAATTTCCTAGAGTGATGAACAGAAGAAATTCTGGAGTCTTTTATCCAAATGTACCGGTTTGTTTATAGTGGTATAGTGCAGGAAATACATTTCTGTTTCTTTTCAATTGTTTTGCAGGTTATGATTTTTCTTCTGCCTGGCTTTATTGCATAGCATACATTTCACCTGCACCTTCTTAGACAAAGCCTGTGAGCTGATGTGCTTGTGATGAGTGAGCGGCCTGTAAAGTTCCCCAAAATGAGTCCATTACTTTTCCTCTGAGTTTTAATCCACTAATTATTTTCCTATTTAATTCCATGTTATTTCTTGTATGTACAAATTGGAATTGCATTATTGAATGACACCATTTTTCTTTTAAGATAAATTAGCTACCGTATTCTAGCTCCCTTCAAAGCCCTGCAGATCTTCTCATATTAAAAAGATGCTATTTACTATGCCATATCTTAACTCTTAACTTTTGAACAAGAGGTTGAAGTACTCATCTGTTCCTCTGACATGTAAATACAGCTTACATATTTGACTCACTTTCTATTTATATATAGTATTTATTTTGAGCTCAGAATTAGAATATGCATGTACATATCTACATATATGTGTATATATATAAACATATATAACCCCAGTATGTCAGAATTCAGTTAAAATATATTCTTCTTTCCCTAACATAGTTTTCCTTTCAAAGTCTGCCACCATAAAACTGTAGTGCATCTGATTTCTGCAAAAATCAGTAGATCTCAGTTAAGTATAAAACTCCACTCAGCTGAGCAAACAGCAGAAATAAGAGGGGAAGTGATGATCATCACTGAATTTTAAAGGTCTTATAGAATGAGAACAATTATTCTTATGATTAATAAATTTATGCATCAGTTTATTTGTGTGCCTTAAACACAAATGAAATTTGGAATAAAGTAATATTGTCTTGGCTCAATTGTTATTTATTTTTTTCTATAGTATATTATTTTCTAAATAAAGCATAAGCAGTGTTTTAATATAGATGCTACGCAAAAAAAAAAAAAAAAA
>VZRO01007918.1:0-125416 GCA_013397915.1 Daphoenositta chrysoptera
TTAGAGTGCAAGAGCTCTCCATCGCAATGTGTAGGAAATCAGGCAAGGCAGGCCAGAAACTGGTACGG
Source organism: Daphoenositta chrysoptera (assembly GCA_013397915.1). Taxonomy (NCBI): domain Eukaryota; kingdom Metazoa; phylum Chordata; class Aves; order Passeriformes; genus Daphoenositta; species Daphoenositta chrysoptera. The sequence continues at coordinate 69 of VZRO01007918.1, forward strand.
CTGAACAAGTATCTGCTCCTCAAGCTGAGGAGTGAGAAGGAAATGCACAGGCAGTGGAAGCAGGGACAGGTGACTGGGGAGAGTACAGGGATGGGGTTTGGATGTGTTAGGCATGATGGGATCAGGAAAACTGAGGGACTTGGCAAGGGATGTAAAGAATAACAAGTGATTCTATAAATACATAGGTCAGAGAAGGCCAAGGAGAGCGTACCCCCAAGATAAATCAGAAGGGAGAACTGGTGACATGAGATATGGAGAAGGCTGATGTACTCAATGAATTCTTTGTCTCAGTCTTCACTGGCCATAAGGCTTCCCACATCTCTCAATTCCCTGAACGTCTAGGTAGGGATTGGGATAGCACAGACCCTCCCACTGTAAGCAAAGAGCANTGGGGAGAGTACAGGGATGGGGTTTGGATGTGTTAGGCATGATGGGATCAGGAAAACTGAGGGACTTGGCAAGGGATGTAAAGAATAACAAGTGATTCTATAAATACATAGGTCAGAGAAGGCCAAGGAGAGCGTACCCCCAAGATAAATCAGAAGGGAGAACTGGTGACATGAGATATGGAGAAGGCTGATGTACTCAATGAATTCTTTGTCTCAGTCTTCACTGGCCATAAGGCTTCCCACATCTCTCAATTCCCTGAACGTCTAGGTAGGGATTGGGATAGCACAGACCCTCCCACTGTAAGCAAAGAGCAGGTTCAAGACCACCTGATCAAACTGAATAGCCACAAGTCTGTGGATGTGATGTCATGCATCCTAGAGTCCTGAGCTGTTTGATGTTGTTGCCAAGCCACTTTCCATCCTATTTGAAAAGTTACAGAGGTCAGGTGACCTCCCCGATGACTGGAAATAGCGAAACAACAGTAGTATTTTTTAAAATAGCAAAAAAGAAGACTCAGGGAACTACAGACCAATGAGCCTCACCTCTATGCCTCGGAAGATCATGGAGCAGACCTTCATGGAAATTATGCTAAGGCACATANCTGATCAAACTGAATAGCCACAAGTCTGTGGATGTGATGTCATGCATCCTAGAGTCCTGAGCTGTTTGATGTTGTTGCCAAGCCACTTTCCATCCTATTTGAAAAGTTACAGAGGTCAGGTGACCTCCCCGATGACTGGAAATAGCGAAACAACAGTAGTATTTTTTAAAATAGCAAAAAAGAAGACTCAGGGAACTACAGACCAATGAGCCTCACCTCTATGCCTCGGAAGATCATGGAGCAGACCTTCATGGAAATTATGCTAAGGCACATACAAGACAAGGAGGTGATCCAAGACAAGCCAGCATGGCTTTATTAAGGGCAAATCATGCCTGACCAGTCTTGTGGCCTTCCATGATGAAAGTGACTGCAATAGTCAACAAGGGGAGGCCAGATGTCATCTATGTAGACTTCTGTAAGGTCTTGTACAACATCATTATCTCCAAACTGGGGAGACAAGAATTTCAAGGGTGGACTATTCAGTGGATAAGAAACTGGATGGATGGATGGATGGATGGATGGATGGATGGATGGANGCTGGTGGTGGGGTCCCTCGGAGCTCTCTCTTGGGACCTGTGCTCTTTAATGCCTTTACCAGTGGCACAGATAGGGAGATCGAGTGCAGCCTCGGCCAGTTTGCAGGTGACACCAAGCTGAGCAGTGCAGTGACACAGCAGAAGGATGGGATGCCATCCAAAGGGACCTGGACAAACCTGAGAAGTGGGCCCGTGAGAACCTCATGAAGGTCAATAGGTCCAAGTGCAAGGGGTGAACCTGGATCAGCGCTATCTCAGACATGAGCACAGACTGGCAGATGAACTCATTGAGAGCAGCCCTACAGAGGAGGACAAAGGAGTTCCTTTGGATGCAAAGCTGGACATGACCCAGCAATGTGCACTTGCAGCCCAGAACCATGGACTCACAGAACCAGTTAAGATGGGTAAGACCTCTGAGATCAAGTCCAACCTGTGACAAACAACCCCACGTCAACTAGACCATGGCACTAAGGGCCACATTCTTTTCCTTAAACACTTCCAAGGATGATGACTCCCAACACCTCCTTGGGCAACCCATTCCAATGTTTAGTCAGACTTTCTGTGATTAAATTCCTCCTAATGTCCAACCTGAACCTCCCCTGGCATAGCTTAAGAATATGTCCTCTTGTCCTGTCACTGCCTGAGAGGAGAGGCCGATTCCCACCTGGCTACAGCCTCCTTTCAGGCACTTGTAGAGAGGGATAAGGTCCCCCAGAGCCTCCTTTTCTCCAGGCTAAACAACCCCAGCTCCCTCAGCTGCTCCTCATAGAACTTACCCTCTAGATTCTTTATCAGGTCTGTTGTCTTTCTCTGGACTCACTCCAGCACCTCAATGTCCTTCCTGAATTGAGAGATCCAGAACTGGACACAGTACAGTGTCCAGTACATGTCCATGAGGTGCAGCCCCACCAGTGCTGAGTACAGGGGAACAATCACTGTTCTGGTCCTGCTGGCCACACTATTTCTTTACAAGCCAAGGTGACACTGGCCTTCTTGGCCACCTGGGCACACACTGGCTCATGTTCAGCAGCTGTCCACCAGCACCTCCAGGTCCTTTTCTGCTGGGCTTTTTTCCATCCCCTCCGGACAACCACATCCTGGGCTGCATCAAACACAGCATGGCCAGTCGAGGCAGGTCAGTCTGCCCCTCTACTCTGCTCTGATGAGACTCTACGTAGAGAACTGCATCCAGCTCTGGAGTCCCCAACCTAAGAAGGATGTGGATTTCTTAGAGAAATTCCAGAAGGGCCACAAATATGATCCAAGGGCTAGAGCACCTTCAGGTTAGAGAAGTCTCCAGGGAACCTTCCAGTACATAAAAGGGGCTTATAAAAAGGAGAGAGAGCAAATTTTTACACTACCATATAGTGATCGGACAACTGGATATGGTTTTAAACTAAAAGAGGGGAGATTCAGGGATTTAAGTTAGATGTTAGGAAGAAGTTCTTTACTCAGAATATGGTGAAGCACAGGAACAGGTTGCTCAGGGAAGTCATGAATGCCCTACTCCTGGAAGGGTTCAAGGACAGGTTGTATGGGGCTTTGGGTAACCTGGTCTAGTGGAAGTATTGGCTAGACCTACAGACCTGCAGATGTTCATTTTATTCTGGGATGGATAACCTCCAGAGCTCTGGTTGACACAGAAAGAACTGAAAGTTTCTAGAAGCATTTGCCTCTGAATCTGTAATAATCTAATCCCTTTGCATAGAAATACCCTGCTACAGTAAAGAAACAGGGCAACATGGTATCAGTGCTCCAACCTTAAACTATGTTGATTGCAATTACTAGAGGCTGCAGCATCCCTAGAGAGGACATACCTGAAACAGACAAAGAGTGAGGGCTTTCCCAACATTTTTTTTAAAGATCTTATGAGCAACAAAGTTAGTTAAGATATCTTGGCTGCTTTCCAACATCAGTAAGTATCTCCTTTGAAGTTATAATCAGATGGGAAATTTTTCTTCATTCCTGTACTTAACTACATAAGTTGAATTAGTGTGCTGTTAAATGACAAACATCAGTTGCAAGCTAAATAAATCCTCCTGCCTACACAATTCTGAAAGTACTTCAGGATCCTTCAAGATGAAAGATGCCGAAGAACAATCATGGTAAGTTGCAATGAGTACTGCAATCTTTTCATTTATTCAATAATAAATTGATTTCTTCCCTAGAGCTGATTTTTCCCTTGTGCCAGTCTCCAATTTCCTTCCTTGATGTAACAGTAAAAGATTAAATTGCTCCTGGGGCTAAGCTCCCAGGCACACAAGTTCTCTAAGGATCAGACTTTACTATTTTATCGTTTGGTTCAATGGTTGATCTTTGTAATGTCTGTTCAACTGGTGGAGTCCTGAGACTGCACTCCCTTAGTTCAGCTCTAAAAGTAACTTCTTGCTTCTTTTAACGTCTCAGGGGGCTGCAGAGAATTCTCAGGTCTCCATTGGTAAGTGGGGGTTTGTCTAATAGCTATGATGCACTGATAAATTGCTAACCAATAAACACAAAAGGAAGTAGAATTATCACATCCACCTTATTTCAACAAAAGAAAGAACTCTGCAGCATAAAGGAATTCAAATACAGCAGTGGAAGGAATTTTTCACCCTCCTTGACTCTGTACAATAGAAACCTCCTTCCAATCCCTTCCTGAGAACTTCAAAATACGCTAGTTTTTCTGGGCTTTCTTCCCTCCTAGTTCTTAACCTCAGATTCCCAGAAAGGGCTCTTTCACAGGGAATACCCTCTTATTTTGGGTCCGACTGTCAGCAGGCACCCTTGCACAGGAGATGCACAGAGACCCAGGAGAGTCCTTCAAGAAGCTAGAGGCAGGTCCTGGGCACAGCTTGCAGCCACTAAACGAGTCACTCATATTTCTATTAGACAAGGTGCTCTGTTCTCTAACACAGTCTGCTGTGCAGGCTATAAAGACACCTAAGAAAACCATGTATGTGAGATCCAGCTGCCACATGGGGCAATGACCCCTCACCTGCTGCAGGATGGACTGCACACTTCACTCAGATGCACCAGGGCTGAGCACAGCCTCAGCAGTGCCACTCCACTCGGCTAGCTTCTGGTTTGAAGGGCACTGAACTCTAGGAAAGGAAGTTACACTGAGTACAGGGGAATGGCACTTGAAGCCCAAGATCAGCACTTAGAAATATGGGCAAGCCAACTATCATCAGTACTGCAACACAAGCACTGCTGCATGGAAGAGTAGCTGCTTTGGCCTGAGTTTCTCCCTCACCACCATCCCTTTCTCTTTACTGGTCTCATTCATCCTCTTCTATCTCACTGAATATAGCATCCCTTTCCTTCGAAAAAGTCCTCTCTGTTCGTAAAATCTTTGCCAGAGACAGGAAAACTCCTGGGCATCTTGTGTATGGAAAGCAGCCACAAAACTGCCCCTGCTTTTTTTTTTTTGCAGTGCAAAACACTTTAACCTCACAGAAAGCAGCAGCGCCTCCTTCTGCCCTTGCAAATCAGGCAAGCAGTAGTAATGGTCTAACCACTATGGCATGAGCATAATAAAAAACCAAATTTTTAAAAAGTGAGGACCCGCTATGTTGATAAGCTCTTTCTGTCCCCTTTGCTCACAAATGGCTGGAGGTCTGCTGGGGGGTTCCAAACTGATAGGTTGTGGTCCTAGATGGCACATAGAAAACAGCACATCTGCTTTCCCAAATCCCCAATAGGCTTCCTGACAAGAAGTCTTGCCTGAAAGCTGTGACAGGTTAGTTGGCATTAGTGTCCTTGAATTACCTGGCCAAATTCAAATACCCACCCTCAGTCAATGCTTAACCAAGCTGCATACACTTTGCCAGTTAAACTTCTCATCAGCTACTCCATCTGGTCCCCTAAGTAGTGTAATGAAAGGCTCCCATCTTGAGTTTACTTCTCAGGCTTTGCACTGGTATGACTCCTTGTTCTGGGAAACACAAGGCCAGCACAGACCTACAGGATGGTCACATCTATACAGCACTCCCAGGTTTAGCAAGGGAACCAAAACCAAGGACATACATTAACAAGTACTGGGAAGTGGCCCTTCACCAATAAAATACAACATTGTCACCTAAAATATCATTTAGTAGTGATTTAAAAGAGTTGGAGTGTAACTTACCCTGCTATTTGGATTTGATATATGGTAAATGAGTGTTACTGGGGAAGGGGGAATGAAGAGGGGCTAAATTATCCTTTTGACAGCTCCTGAAGAATGTGTTGTGGCTTGTTGAACTACTGATGCCTCAGAAGGAGGCTAAACATCTCATTTCTCAACATCCAGCAAATTTCTCTAGCTGGCTACCATAAAGTAGTATCCTACTACTGCATGCACTAGAATACAATAGAGAACCCTAAATGATCTCTGAAAAGAATGGGACTTTTGCGTGGCACAGCATGACATCTTGTGAAGATACCAAACTGGTATCGGGACTGGAAACAGACTGTGGCACTGCTGTAGTCTCCCACCTCAGCTAAATCTGTTTTGAACCCAGTTGGGCTGGCTCTTTGGATGGGTAATGTTGCATGAGTGCAGCATATATTGCATTCAAGTCAACAGCTACTTCATTCTGTGTTTGTTGCTCAATCTGGCCCTTGCTTCTTCACAAACATACACATTCCCTGAGTCAGCTGACAGTCTCAGCAGCACACCTTTGCATCCTGTCATACCTGAGCACTGGAATCAACACTGTAAAATAAAAACACTCCGAGTAATTCAGTGGAGCACTTCTCACAATTCCTAGAGCCATGCAAATAATTGGAGAAGGCTTATTTGACCATTTATCCAAGATTCCCTGTACCAGCCCCTCCAGCCTAATCCCATTGGCTTTGCCAGTTATTTCATCCCTGTTTCAGATAGATTAAGCACCTGACTCCTTAGTAATGTAAAGGGTCTCACAGCTTGCAAAGGGCCTTTCAGTATTTAAATGTATACTGCTATGCTCAGTTTCCTATTATTACATCTCATTACATCTTTCCAAGCCTTCAGCAATTCTATTGAAACATCTTTTTGAAGTATTTAGAATTTCTTAAAGGTCTCCCAACAGACAGTTCCCTTCTTTGCCCACAGTATCTAACAATTCCATATCCTCTGGTGATCTGGCAAAGGGAAACCAATTCCCATAGGAGTGCAATACATACACTCTATTCATATCTCTTCCTCCAGAAAGAGATGGCTCACTTGTAAACTTCTGGGCTGAAATCCATTGGAAAACAGTCAATACAAATTTTTCATTCTGTTGCCACTGTAAATAAGAAACTGGCAGTACCACACAAAGGTCTAAGGAGACTGAATTAATGATGCTGTCTTCTTCCCAGAGACCATGCCACCAGGAGACACACAAAAAGGAAAAGGCAACACATTTGGTCTCAAACAGGTGATAACCCAATTAATCTTGTGAGTGGTTAAAATGAACCAGTTCAGAGGAGAAAATGCCATTCCAAACCTCCACACCAGCTCTCTGTAAAAACCAGATTTTGCCTAGCTGTACAGAGCTTTCACATCCTTGCTGCTCAGAGATGGAGCAGCAGAGGAAGACTGTTCCTCCTTATAGCAGGTGCCTCTTTGCATTAGCTGTAGCAGATTTCAGTCCCTACAGGAATACAGCTTCCTCCCTTCCCACTGGGAGGATTAACACTTGTGCTCTCTACAAGCAACTGCTTGTCTTGCAACTCCAAAATAAGCACCTTTGAGGCGCCTACAGGATACACATTGCCTCTGGTTCCCTGCGCTCTTGTCAAGCTCTTGGGGCGATGCAAGCTGTCAGCCACATGATCCCAGAGCAGAGGAGAGAGTAATGCCTGTGCTATCCATGGACAGAGCAAGCTTGCTGTAATTGCTTCTAAAAGCAAATTCCACTGGGCCCAGGGGAGGGCAGAGACTGGCACGTGCCTGTACATAGTCACACAGAGGATCTCTTATTCCTTCCAGCTTCTACTGTGCAAGCTTACTGACCTCCTGCAGTATTAATGAATTCCTCTCACCTCCTTGCTCTGACATCTGCTCAGGAGAACGGATGAGTAAGCAGGTAATCCAATTGGGCAGGAGCAAAGCAATGAGCCAATTCTCCCACACAACTGTGTTACCCTACTGCTCTTTGGCACTGCCTGCCCCTGCAGGCCCCGCATTCCAAGAAAAAGCTTTTGGGCTTCCTGCCCTGAGGATGGCTGAACAGACCTTCTCCACCTCCAGCTTATCTTATTGCTCCTGTAAGTATGACATAAAAGGCTGACTTCTCATTTCCAAGATTTCAACATTGACAAAGCAAAAATGAAACCTTGATTTCTCTTCATCTCTTCCTCACTTCCTGTAAAGCAACTTAACAAAAACAATTGCTCCCCCACACACAACAAATTAGACCAGACAGATCAACAAAGCTTCTAAACAATAGAAACAAATCAGATCCAAATCAAACACTTCCAGTAAAACAAGTTCTCAGGTAACCTTTAGAAAGTTAAAACAGGCAGTAGACTAGACAGTTGGGAATTAAGGACAGAAAATGTCCATAAAGTTAATCCAGCACATGTCAGGGCTGTTCTGAAATAACTTGCCAACCAGTGCTTTTCTCTAGGCTTGATTTCAAAGGCATCAAACAAACCTTTATCAATTCCTTTCCACTATGCATTCATATTCAGTCTGTATAAACATTAAGACAATTCTTACTGATGGTCAGATGAATTCTTCCTTGTCCAGGCACTTCTGCTACCACTACTTAACTTTCAGTTGCACATGAAGATTCTTCCCCAGTTTATGCAGGCTTAGGATGCCTGTTTGCCTTTCCATGTTTTACCTTGTTTCCATGTTTTTCCTCCCAGTGGAGCACCTCACTGTAGGAAGAGAAAAGATCACCTCTCCCACCTCTGCCATCACCCATTCATACCTTATCACTATAGGATCTGCTAAAAATCATGGAAAAAGCAAGAATGTAGACAGCCTTTCTCATTCACTATGAGAACGTGTTCATCTTTGCTTGGCTCAAAATAGTATCTGACAAGAGTGAATCACACGAGTTCTGAAAAATTCACAAGAAATAAGCAAAGAAATCTATAGCTGCCTTCCTCAATCTCACTCCCTTGACTGCCTTATTGACTTCTGCTGCCTTGCAGCTACCTGTCTGCCTTCTCTTCCATTAAGGTAGCTAGCAATAAAACATGAGAGGAATGGGAAGAAAGGGAACCACTGAATTACTGTGGGGACCTTCAGCACTGCCTCTTGCTGAGAGGGATAAAGAGGGACCAATGAGGAAATACACAGCACAAAAATCGTTTGCCTTCATGAGAAGGCAACTGAGCTAACTCAATATGAATAAAAATCATCAAATAAATTTACTTGATTTATACAAATACCTAAAACATCCCAAAATACCTTCATCAGTCCAGCCCTGGGGAAAAGAGAGGGGAGAAGACAACATTATAGAACTTGTATACCCAGGATGCCACTAACCTCCAGGGCTGGGTATGGAATGAAGAGGACATCTATCTTCAGAACAGATTAATCTCCGTTCTTCCATTAACTTACACTTTCAACAACTTGTTCTCCACTACATTTCTTGCTCCAGTCTTCCCTCTATTCCTCTAATGTTGGAACTATACCTACTGACACTGTTTCACACATGACTAAATATGCCAACGCAGACATGAGGTAATAGTTGCATTTTTATGAAAAGGAGGTCCAAGGACTGAAATCAAGCAATTTATTCCTGCTCTTCCACAAAACGGGGCTACATAAATTGGTAGGTTTTTCTGTCACAACTAGTTTTTCTGCAAGCAGAGAAAATAAATAAATAAATAAATAAATAGCAACTTTCGAAATAAGCGTACCTTTGCTACAGAAAGACCTATTGCAATGGGAAGTCATCATCCATAATAGAGTGGAAATTCCACTGCTGAAGGCCTGACATAGGATCAGGAAGCTCCCATACAGAGAAGGCTTAACTGTGTGAATGGCAAGCTCAGCCTTACTATGTGTCTTCTCTTTGCATCCACAGCAGTAGGAAGCATCTGTCTTCCCTCAAGCAGCACAGGGAGGGGAGGAATCTTTTTGCATAGAGAACCATCTTGAGTAATACACTGTGGTCAAATTAAGTCAATGAGTCACACCATAACACCAAGAAAAATCAGACATGTGGTTACTTTTTCGTACTGTGACCTTGATTCCATTCATGCAAAGCAAATATTCCTAGAAGAAGCTGAAATCCTGAATATGAGGGAGTAAAGAGCACAACAGAGAGAACAATTCATATGATTTATTGGTTTGGTACACTGGCACACAATTGCACTTCCCCAGTCCTCCAGCATCCATCAAATCCATCTAAGGCCAGAACAAGGCACCAGTCTCATCCTGCAGACTAAAAAATTGAATGAGCATTTCCTTTGCTGTGCAGTTACAGCACATGCAAAGTGCACCCCTGCAGTCTCCACTACCCAGAGGCACTATTTAGTAAAACTGGTCTTACATATCAGCAAGACAATCGGTTAAGAGAAATCTTGGTAGGAGGATCTTCTCACCTCTAAGGAAGGTTGAGACGAGAAGTTACTTAGAAACAAAATAGGCAGTTCCTCAACTTTTCTTTTATGTAACAGCCATTAGACAGATCTCAGAGCTTTGACAGGCTAAGACTAGTGCTTTGGAAAAGGGAATACCAGTGAGAGGATTCAGCAGCACCCAAAGAGGAGGTCAAACTAGCAGACAATTAAGCGGTCATGAACAAGCTTCTAAATCAAGTACTTGATGGAACATATGACTATAGGAAGATTCAATCCAAAATTCGATCTCAAGTTACCTAATTCACATGATGGACAGATGATACACTCCCTCTTCCCAGTCCAACACTCTACCCTGGACGGCAGGAACTTTCCTCTGAGCAATGTTTCTAGGTCAGTGCTGCAGGTTACCCTCAAATCTCATGGTCTCACCCAGATGTCAGTCAGGGGTCCAATACAGTGCAAAAACTCAGCACAGAGCGTGTACAATAGCCAATAAATCCAAGAGCTCATTCAGCACCTCTGTGCACACATATAAACACAATCCATTTCTTACAAATCAAAAAGCATTACGTGATAATTTTGTGACCACAGCACTGCTTTGGGCCTTCTTTTAAATTGGACTCTGTAACCTTAAGAGCTTATAAACCATATTCTAATTCCTCACAGCCAGACAGGTGCTTAGACAAGGGTCAGGCTGGAATATAAATGTTGTGTATCTCCACTGCCAATGCTTCAGAGCTGTTGAGCTCCCTCAGATGAGAGCTGGAATGAAGTCAGTTTGAGTGAAGGCTCTTGCATCTGGTTCACAGATCTCTTGTATTGCAACCACAACACTTTAAAGTATTTAACAGGGTCTCTACAGTCCCTCCTTACAGTTTCTCCACTCCTTTGATCTAGGCAGGATAAAGTAGGATAATTATATTATTCTTCAAGATGAACAAAATCTCTATTTCCGATAAAGTATGACTCATTTAAAGAAAGGTAAATGGACAATGGCTGGAAAGCAAAATGGAGGGAGACAGAGATGGCGGTCATAACCCCATAAATCCACTGGCACTGTATTATATTTGAGTACCAGAATGGAATGCTTTGCCTGAATATTGCCTTTTTATCCCCCTCTCTTTTTGCTTCTCTTCTATTTCTTGTAATTTTAGCATAGGGAAAGAGAAAAAAACATTAATTTTTCTTCCAAAGCTATTCCGAATTATTGATCCATCAGTTCTTCTGTTCTTCTCAAATAATGAGGGGTACATGGGCAACATACATGTGACCCAAACCCTGTTCTTCCTTAAATTCTAAATCTTTAAAGTATCTCTAGATCTGAAGATGCAATTACTGGTCTGCACACCAAAAAGGCAGGAAAATAAATTTAAAAGAGCGCTGATATCAGAAGAGATTTTGATAGCACAACGAAAGCTTTTGTGATGCAGAAAAACAGTTCTAGATAAAACAGAGATCGTATTTGGCTTTTGCTCACACAACAACCAGACTACATGAAAGCTCTGCAGCTGTTTTGCTAATTAAAGAAAGGAATAGCTGGAGGATTTCAAACTAAAACGTATGTAACCCTAAAATGAATTACTGAAGGAATGAAAAGCCATGAAGTGATTTACCCAAACATAGGATTTGACTGTCTTTCTTGTTGTGCCCAAGAAGGCAGGCTGAACTCACAATGGTTATGGAAAAGCTGGTCCCCGACATCTGCACACTCAGAGGCTTGGCAAGTCAGGCCTTGGCATCTCACCAGAGGCAGGAACTGCATTAATGTAAATGATGTACCAGAAAAGGAAGGACCAATTTGTATTAGTCACGGACTTTGTGGCAAAGGTGGCAGCAACAAAATGTGAACCAAGGGAATAGGAAATTGCAGGGCATTACCTTTAATAGCGTATTACCAAGACCCAGCTGCCTATACCACACCGGCTCCTTTTCGCTTTCTGTTCTTTTCATTGACAAGCATGCAAAGCAGCAATTTCACTAGTCCATGACCAGTAAAAATGGGATTTGCGTCCTAATCAATTCCAAAAGAAAAAAGGTGTGTGGTTTCCATAAAAAAGGCAAAGACAAGAGAAGCACAGACACACCCCCAACCAAATATCATACACCCCACCCCCAGATTCTTCCTGTGGGTGTCAGGTTTACTTCTAATTCCCACTTTCTGCTCCTTATGAAATATCTTTCTCAGTCTGGTTACGTGCAGCACTGAGCTCTCACCCATACATGACACCCTCAGCTGCACTTGCAATACCAAAAAATATTTCATCTAAAATGCCCAGATCTTTAAAAAAAAAAAAAAATCAGATTCTCCTGTTCTAGCACCAGTAGGAACATGAGGGACACAACAGAACCAACACAGTGGGCACTGGCTAGAAAAGCCAGAGGCAGCAAGACAGCACAACCTTAGTGATCCTTGATCATCAGCATTCTCACCATTAACAGTTTATTTGTGTCAGGAATACATCTGACTCACTGAAACAGGTAAAATAAGAGCAGGAAATGTATTTACTATGTGACTGGAGTCAAGCTCCTTTCCCCACCCACCCCATGCCTTATCAATTCAACTGGAGATAGCATTCATTTGTGAGGGAAAAAAAATAGGCAGGCAATTTATCTGCTAAAAGCACTGTCTGGTTATGAAAGGAATGCCCAAATTTAAAACATGATTGGGAACAATTTTTGCAATTCAAAGTGTTTAACCCTACCCCTAATGTTTTCACTTATCCAAAAAATTAAACCAAAAAAAAAAAGCCACAAACAAACAAAAAAACCAGCATTCACATTGCATTTGGAAAACTACGCAGATGATATACTGTATGGCCAAGTATTTGTAACTTAACACATTTCAGTGGGCTGTTTGCATACCCTAAGATTGTCTTCAGGCCAAGACAAACCAAAATTCAAACAGTCTCAGTCTGTAAAATATTTATATAAAACGTTGTATAATAGAAAGTGCCAGACCAGTGAACCAACAAGCATAAGAAATCTGTAACACTGAGAATAACAGCACAGACTGTATAAAATTACTCATAACATGCTGTGCTATTTACTGCTAAGGTGGGAATCAACTCTCTGACCACTACATACCACTAATAGGTCAGAATAGGTATTTGTTTGCTAATCTTGCCTGTTAGATTATCCAGATATAGGAAGAAGTATAATAACTAAGTTAAAGATTTTTTCTGTGTGTAATAAGAGCCCAGCCCAAAGCCAAGTCAAGTTAATGATGGTAATGGGCACTGAATTACATTCACTTTAACAATAAACAAAATGGTCTTAATCAAATCTTGCCTCATTCTTCACAATACTTCATTGCATTATGGTTTAAGATATGCAAATTTAAATATATTTCTTTCTAAGGGAAATTCAATAAAAATTCAGATTAGCTATACTTACCTATTAAACTTCAAACAAGATTTAAGACCTCAAGAAAACTTGAAAATAAACACATTGCTTCTGAGCATAGAAAATTCTAAGTATCACTGCACTGAAAAGGTGATTTAACACGTCACAGAAGTTTTGAGAAAAATTTAATTTCTTTTCAATAATAAAAAGGAGACCACACATACAGATGTCACAATGGCTGTTCTGTGCTATTTATTTTGATAGAAAATTCAATATTTTGTGCGGTCCAAATATTTTCTACATGTTACAAACTTCTGAACTGACAATAAGCAAACCCATCAAAGAAAATGAGAGGGAACCAACTATGCTTTGGCAGCTGACAATAGCATCTTTTGACAGTGAGGAGTCAGGAAGGCAGTTCAGATTGTGGGATATGCTTCTTCACAGCAGCTCTTTCTGCTACAATGGTCAACAGTGGGAAGGCCAGCAGTGCTGACCTAAAGTGAATAATTTTAAGTTTAACCACTGGTCATATGACACAGGCAGTCCCACTCTTACGAAAACAGCCCCTTCGGCCAAGCTGCAGATACAGGCAGGCATCATTTTGTTGGTTCTTTCCAGGTAGTGTTTTTAAGGTCAGCATCTCCAAAGAAGATCTAAAAAAACATCTGCTAAATTTTCAGCTGATGAAATCAAGGCAGACTGAGTTAAAACAACTCACACAAGATTATTAGCAAGGCAGTTTTGCTAGTGCAAGAGCACAAATTCTGTATTCAAGGTATGAGACACACTGTCCAGACTGCTGTTCTTGTAGTATGTTCTACCTCTGCACAGTGGTTACCACTGCCCTTCCAACACAACAGCCAGCACATGAAGCTTTCTGTCTGGTCCAGCTGGCAAGAGGGCTGCAGGTCCTGCACTCAAATCAGCAGAATTTCACACTAGGATGAAATCCAATAGTTACTCAGATTTAGGCAGTCACTTACATTTTTCCCCAGTTAGCCAAGACAAAGAGACAGGGGTTTCCATAAAAGAGGTGGTTTTCCTCTGGCACAGAGTCATTGACATCTGGGCATAGAACAAATACCCTCCATTTCCTAGGTTTTACATAAGCTGTGGGCTGCTAGCTACCTAATAACTGTGTATTTTCAGTTTTATTTGTTCTTAATCCTGATGAAATTTTCTGGTCATGGCTCAAAGTTCTTTAAAAGCATGTGAAGTTAAATATGCAATGTCTCAGTGTGTTGTTAAGGCAACTGGAATATTCAAAGTTACCAGAAACTAAATATTTGTTCACTTACAGTGCTATTATTTTTAACCAGAATATGACTGTATTCTCTCCCACTCAACTAATTTTTCTTTTTGATCCCAGAAGGGCCAAGACAGGGAAGGGGGAAAGGGTTGTCTGCACACTTCATCACAAGGAACTGTACAAACTTTCCATGTCCAAGGATAATTAAGGAAGGGTTGTAGACATACAAAGTCCATCCACATCCCCCAATATCTTTTGGTCCCAAGACCTTCTCTATTGCAATAATACAAGCAAATCAAAAAAGCACATAGAAGCCAAAGGAAAGCAAAAGGAGCTGGGATTTCTCTGCTCAGCTCCAAACTCTACCCTAGCTGGTTGGGACAATAGGCAAGTAGCTAAGTGCAATATTTAAATTTTTACTGTTATCAAAATGGCTTAACGTTGTACTTCTGATTTGAACCACATTACTCCTAAAGCTTAGCAGTATTTATTAAATTATCCATGTAATCCAGCAAGTGAGTGTGGAAGCGTGATTGCTTGGTCACTGCACAAAAAGGAAAAAAAACCAAAACACCACTGGTCACATCCCAGTGAGGATGCAGGCTGGTAGTTACTTTTGACAGCTGTCTTTAATCTTCCCATCCTTTGGATTCCCACCGCCAGAAAGACCAGTGACACACAGTCCCTGTTGAACTCATCAAATGGCTTTTCCTTAAAGGAGCAGAAGAACCAAGAGTGTTTCTCTCCTGTTCATATACTAAATTATAATCATGGGCCAAGATTATCTACTAGTTCAGAATAATTCTGACAAGCCTTATCCCAAGACATTCTTCTAACTAAAGTGAAACAAACCAGAACTATACCCAATTATAACATCATTCAGCTTTCCAGCTAGTAAATATACAACTATTACTGCTTCTCTTTTACTTCTGGCCCTACTTAATTCTGACTTTTCTTTGCTGCAAAATAATACTGTACATCTCTCCATGCTCTTGTTCTTGTGTCTTTTTCATTCTCTCACCTGATCACTTCATTTCTTTTCCTGTCCATCCATATTCTCCTGTTTTTCACTTCTAAATCTATCCCTAGCTACTTCACTAAGTCTCTCTTCCTGACAACTTTTCCTGCTTGCTTGCACCAGAGACTCACTCTGCTATCATTCTCTGCAACGTCATGCCACATTCAGAGCCTGAGAATTGTACCAAGACCTTATCACTAAGAAATTAAATTTTGATTCAGTATGGCGATGGAAATGTAGGAATCTGGGTACTCGTTTTTCCTTTTCAGTCATGTCTTACAAGGCACTTTCCAGAGAATCTGCCCACAAAACTTTCAAACATAATTCTCAAGAGATTTCCATGCCCATTTCACTGGCCCAAGAACACCACACTTAAAAATTAAGTTAAAAATCCCAAACACTCTGAACTTCAGCCATGACTGACTTGCAAGTGGCTGAAAGAGGGCAGATGCTCAGGGATGTCCTTCCAGCTCCTGCAAATCTTCTTTTGCTGTCACCACTTCAAAGATTTTCACTGATTAATTCCTTTCTATTCAGAAATAACAAAACAACCCCCCAAAAAGTAAAACCAATGTTTACCAAAAGTAAAACCAATTCCTTTACATGCAGGCAAATTTTAAAAATATATTGAATTTTGTTACGCTACAAACATTAAGCAACAAACATCATTCTGTCTCTGCAAGCGGTCAATCTTGATTCTATCACAGACAGCTACCTTGCTTTCTTTAGTTTTGCACACAGGCAATTCAATATAGGTAGGTAGTCTCTCCCTTTCTCTTATCACTCCTATTCAGCCAGTTCTGTAGGAATTGAAGACTATCTCATTTTCAGATTCCTCCACATTCTTTCTCACATTCTCTTGCACTGCAATTCTTTCAAAACTGGATTGTCAAATTAACAGTATTTATCTTGAGTGATCTTCCAGAAGGAAACACAATGTAGACTCCTTCTCCATTAACTATTTTTGTTATCTTATTCTGTGCATTTAAAAATACCCAAATCATTTTGTCCCTCTCTGAAAAGGGAATTTCACTGCTGAATTTTGTATTCAGGCAATACATAGCCTGCTCACATTGGCCATTCAGAGAGTCAACAGTTCTAAAAGACATAAAAAAGTAACTCCTTGTCTGCTTTCCATTCAAACATTACCCATGACTACTGCACTTTGAATCCTCAATTACTACAAATCCCGCTCAGGAAACAATGAAGGTTTTTTACTGGGAAAAATTTTGCTGCTTCTTGCCCAAGATTGTGACCCATGTCAGTTCTAAAAAGACCACAGAATAGACTGGAGGGAAGGAATTATTAAAGAAATATAGGTAGAGATGAACAGAAACCAAGTATTCCTATAGTAACTGAACTATGCTCTGAGAATTTATGTCTAAAAGACAAAACATAACCCCAGTATCAGTGTCTAACCCCAACAGGACCCCAAAAGCTCCAAAACTCAACTTGCTTCTGGGAGCACCCCTTGAATCCTGTGTAATCTTAGCTAAGAGACTTATCAACCCCCAACCTAACCTCCTACAAGTCCCAGCTATGGTTGCCCTCCCACACTAGAAATCAGCCAAAAAGGAAGACAATCCTTTTCCACAGCTCCAGTAGCCCCCTTCAGTGGTGTGTTCCTGCTCCAGACAGCAGAGACCCATCACTAGTGGTCTTAAGCCCTGCCCTGCAGCAGGAGTCAGACCAGGTAGCACATGACTGAGCTATTACATCATTTTTTTTCAGGATGTTGGGACAACTCAGTATAAGTTAGGTCACTTGGCATTCTTAACCAAACATACGTCTATTGTTGACTCTCAATCCTTAGCTAAGATACCTTCTGCAGCTTTAACTATAGGCACAGAAACCTATGTAATAAACAGTCCTTTTCCATCTGGTGAGAAGCTCCCCAGACTCCTCAGCTGAGTGTACCAGGGTACAGCAGTTGTTATGACTTCAGTACAGACTAACAGTTCCAGAAATCTTAGAAATCACTTGCAAAAAATATGGCGAGTCCATAGGGACGGCGGGGAAAAACGACAAAATAGTCTCACAGGCTGACACTTCATTTTCTTCAATAATAAGCAGGGCATATGAAATATCTACAGAATTCAAAAGCAGAATCAGCCTGCACACTTAGCAATGGATGTGGAACCTCTGCTCATCCCAGCGGGGAACAGCAACGGCTGGCAAGGGATGGAGGCTACACTTCTGATGAGGTCTAGACAGAAAGGCTTCAATCTATCTCCAGTTATGTTCATCACAGGCCAGTTACCAGAGGCTAATTCACATAAAAATAATAATATTAACAACATAATAATAAAAAAAAGGTTGAATATCAAGGTCAGAGTAATGGTAGACAAGTTGCAATAAATGTCCCTTGACAGCATTAGAACTGAGCGCTCTATCAATAGGCTCGACAGCCCAGGCAGGGGAAAATCTTCCTGTCTGTGAAACTAATGCCTTTTTATTCACCTAGCCACAGTCACGCCCTAAAAAGTTAACATTAGATTTTAAAAATCAAATATCCCACCTTCCAGAAAACATTGCGCTTTCTCAACCCCCTGGAAGTGTTCCTCAGTCATTCACCTCAGAAATAAAGACCCCATCCAGGGAGCTGAAATATGTGGGTTATGCACTGAGAAAATACATTAAAATCTTTATTGGCTGCTCCATCCAACCGAGTCTTTCCCCATAAAGAAAACAGCCCCCATGACACTAATTTCCCCCTTTGAGCTGAGTGTTCTGTAAAAGTCTGTGGCTATCAAAGCAGACTGAAATGCAGCCACAGATGTGTGGAGCCCAGCTTGCCCCTGGCCACACTGTCAGGGCAGGCAGGCCTCTGTGCCTGTGCTGGGAGCCCTCACATGGCCCTGGCACCCCTGGCAGGCCCTGCCTGCAGCAGCCCCACTCCATCAAAGCCCACTTTCTGCCTCTCACCCAAAATAAGGCCATTCATCCCTCTCTTCTGTGAAAAAAATTTAAACACATTCTTCCATAGCAAGGTCTCACACCACCACAAACGTCATGATAGGGGTTTATCAAATGTCCAGAACTGAAACCTAACCTGAGCAAAGACAGACAAGGCTCCCCTAATTTGAGATTTAGGGGAGAGGTATGAGAGGCATTAAATGACAGTTTTTTCCAGTTGGAAACTTATTTTTACAAACATTTTATTCTAGATTTTAGTTAAATAACAAAGGAAGAGCAGGGAAAATGGAGGAGGCTGACAAGGACATGAGGAGGATTGTGTCTCAGAAGCCAAAGCCAAATGGATATATATATTAATATATAGACATGTATTTATATTACACACCCATGAACACAGGATTAGTATGTGCCCACGTCTTTCCACTGGGTGCTGTCCCATATTTACATGTTGTCTTGGGCAAGAGAATATTCCTAAGTATTCTTATATAATATTCCTACAGTGCTACTGTGGGAAAAGCTGCATTTTACAGTGCTGATCCTTTTCACAGTTGGCTTTTATCTTGCAGCAGTCGAAGTGGTAGCCCACGGGCAATTGTTTTTCCCAGACTTCTTGCATTTCTTACACAGTTTTTACAAAAAATCATCATCCACAGCAAATGCTGGTTTTTCCATCTCTCTTGTCTGGTTAGGAATACAAAAATGGTGCAGTTGTACTCCAGGTTTATGGTCTGAAGATCTCCCTTCACAAGAGTCACTGTCAGACTGACCTCACAGTGAGTCCTATCAGACCACAGATATGGAAACGCTTTTGCCTCTTTGAAGCCACCAGCCTAAAGTGCCTTGCATGGTTCTGCACCTAACCCCAAACAGCAGTTTAAAAAGTGCTCTTGACCATCTGGGCTCTTAGCTTTCAGGGTTTCAAACATGAATAAAACCTAAATATATATATATCATATCAGATTTTTTTCAATGGAAACAACCAAAACAGAAAAAAATCTGGTTTTTCACATTTCAACTTTTAAATAAACCTACACTTTGATTTTCACCGTCCTTTCCTCCACCTCCCAAACCAAGAAAAAATTAGCATCTCCCTTATACCCAAGCAAAAAGAACAGCAGTGTCTGGCTCTATCAGACATATTCTCAATGTCAGTTCAGGGCGTAAAACACTGTCCAAGTTTTTCACCTACATAATTTCACACACAACTTAAGTAGTACGCTACTGCTAAACTTGAGAAATAGATATCTTTTAGGACTTCACGATAGAGTCATATCTGGAGCTCTCAACTACAATGCTTTTAATTAACAGGAGAATCATGACAGTCATTAAAACAATGTGGACGATAATCAAGCATCAGTTTTAAATTTCCTTGTTCTGAAACAAGACTGACACTTTTGAAGCAACAAAATAAGAGAGAAAAAGAGATCCTTTTTTCCACTTGTTCAGCTGAAATCCTCCACACTGCAAAAAATCAGGCTGGGAATTTCTTGAGAACAGTCTTGAATAAAATAGAGAGGAAAGTCCCTGAACTTGCTGTATCAATTCAATTAAAAAATACCACATGAAAAGCCTTTTTGGCTGAGATCCATGCATAGAAAGACTCAGAATAATAGAAGAAAAGTGTTTACACTTTACAAGTCTGAAGCAAATTTCAAACTAAGTTCTGGTTTGGTTGTTCATTCATTTCTCAGAACAACAGAATTTGTCATCCTTCCTGCAATAAGAGGCAAAAGACACAGAAGACAAAACTTCCAGAGCAGATATAGCTGTTAAGTTTTGTACAGCTCTATACACAGTATCAAGGAATTTGCATTATATGAATGAAATCATTATTTTGCTAACAAGCTCAATGTAACTATAAACTTAAAATTTAAAAATATGGACTGATTCAGCCAAGGCAGTAAATTAAGTGGTATAGTAGCTACAAAGACAGTTTCATATGCATTCCATTCTCTCACAAGTCTTTAAAACAGTAGGAGCAAATGTGAATTAATTTCAGAAAAACATGAACAGTTCAGTATTTTCTCAGGCTCATTTTGGCCCTTCTTCTGGGTTTTCCCAGCAGTCTGAAAAAACTTTAATGAATTTGCATGCCAAAAATAAGAACTGAAACCCTGCAAACTGATCACTGACCTAAAGGATGTCACCAAGCATTCATCAGCGAGAACCATCCTCTATTTCCTATTGCGCTCACCTGGATTGAAACGATGGCGTGGACAAGAATGGCACCATAACATGTGAGCAATGTCCTGCAGCCTCCATTCTTTAGATGTGCCAACATCATGCACCTGGAGAATAAGGCTGCTTGTTCAAGTTTACCAAACTGTGTTTCAACCTTTCTGGAGCTTAGGCATGTTGTTCTGCTCTCTAGGACTGAGACAAAATCGTCCCCATTCTTCAGGTCCTTCGAACTACCTCTAACCAATTACCTAACCCTGTTCCATTAATGAAAACCACTAAAAATTTAACTAAAAATAAGAATTTACCCTAACCAAGAAGGAAAACGTGATTTCCTTTTCTCCCTTATCAGGTGCCACTACTAAGTTTAAACATACATCCTTGAGATTTTCATCCCTCTTTCTCTGTAACTACTTCAGTTACTGTTGAACCATATAAAACACATGAAATATCAGCGATTGGTGCCAGGACCCCAACTTTTTTACTGCTGTTAGCAAGTCAGCCCTGACTCACTTGGGTCTCAGTGCACCCTTCTGTCTATCAACTAGAGATATTAGATGTCCCAGTACATAGGCAATCCTCCCTGAAGGCTGTCCCAGTACACAGAGCTTTCCTTCCTTGAGAAGTAAACTGGTAAAGTAAATGAGCTGCTGATCAATTTTTATCAGAGAACCAAATTCCCAAAATTTTATCAGAGGACAAAAGGTCCTTAGGAATTGCAGAGGCCAAGAAGTCAAAGGGCTCATAGTACACACATTCTTTCCCTGTTTTAAATTCAAGCATGATCTTGTTTGTGGAAGGGAACTGCCACATTACCACACAGCAAATTTACTTAATGAAAATAGATAAAGGAGTCTCTTCAGGTTACTCCAACATGTGTCTCACATTTACCCACCTAAATTTCACCAAAAAAAAGTCCAGTTTCTCAACTAGTCTTTTAAGCCTTTCTTCTAGTCTATGTTGATCCTTTGAATCCATATTGTTAGAAGCAGTATTTATAAGGACAGTAGAACAGAACAGCATTTTACTCTGATAAGGACAGTAGAACAGAACAGCACAGCCTTGGAGAAGGAGATAAAGGATGTAACCTGGGCAAACAGAAGTCATGCAAAACACAAGCAGGATGCCAGCTCAGCTCTGCAAGGCTGACAAAGCAGAAGT
This sequence comes from Daphoenositta chrysoptera, assembly GCA_013397915.1. Classification (NCBI taxonomy): domain Eukaryota; kingdom Metazoa; phylum Chordata; class Aves; order Passeriformes; genus Daphoenositta; species Daphoenositta chrysoptera. Next base: position 21,935 of record VZRO01007918.1, read on the forward strand.
TATGCAAAACAACAATATTGTGCTTACTCAAAAGTGGGGGTCGAGAACAGCCACCTAAAAAGGACACCAGACATTGAAGACAGACCCCAAAGAAGCATGTAAGGACTTCCAACAAGGGGTGCGGCTATGTAAAATAAAGTGGTACATATACATCAAGTATGGGGGGGATAGCTAATGAATATGTAATCAGTAGGTATGATAAACACTCTGTTTACCCAATGCTCAGGGCACTGGATTAGAGGAAGGATCTTCTGAGTGACCAGCACACTGTAATAAAGAATGCCTTCTTTCTAATGCTCAAAACTGTGTTAGAAAGTTTCTACGTGGCTGATTTCAGTATCAGTATCAACCACAAAAGGGAAGGGAAGAAAGGCACTTCCATTACCTAAGTTAGTGGCCATCACCAGGGCTATCTGATCATGAAGTTTATCCAGTGCTTTCTAAGGAATGACTATGCATCAGCAATGACAGAAATAATAACTCTGTGTCAGCAATGACAGAAATGTGCAAACTCAAGTATCCCATTCATATACAAATATTTCTGTTTAACTTTTCTGCAACAAGTTTCACTGGTTTTTTCTTTCCTTTTTTTTTCAATCCCCAAAACACCACCACCAACAAAAATTTCCCAAGTATGCAATGGAAAATTCTGGTGCAAGCTGTAGGTCCTCCTAGCAAGGCTGATCACACCTCTAGGTGAATCAGGACATCTACTCACTCAGTTCTAGTCTCTTCTTCGTGGATTAATTACTCAGCAAAAGAGACTACAAAATGGCAGCTAGCACATTCACATCACTCATACAAGACAAACTCAGCTGTTCATATCAATATTCGTTTGCGGGCAGAACAAGCCAGTTTTGAGAGCGTTCTAATTAGACAATAGAGATTATTACAAAACACGTGCAATGTTTGAAATCGTTTAAAATAATGAGAATCAGTATTAGCTTTCAAAGGCACCATATGGTAAATGCTCATTCCAGGCAGGCGGTCCCTCGTAGACTCTCAGAGTTTCAAAGTGATCATTAACGTTTTTTTAATCTAAATGAACTTGTTCTCAGTTAATGCATCGGCCGCTGGTTTGTCCTCTGCATGCTGACCGCACATAAAGCTGGCCTAATTGCAGTGCCTCGTTATCTCATGCTACAGGACCCAAGCCGGCTTCTTCGGGAGGTGACACCACCAGACCAAGTCCATCAGGAGAACAACCTTCCTTCTCCTCCCTGTGGTCGAGAATCTCAGAGGCCTTGCAAGCCATTTTCAGGCAAGCAGCGTTACTCGGAGTTTTCTGAGCTGATGTCCCAGGACCAGGGCCCCGCAGGCAGTGCTGCATTTTAGCGATGTCTCACACAGCTGCCGGCAGAGCCCCACCGTCACTGCGTCAGCGCTTCTGCTCCTCCACTGCCGGAGGCAGCCTCTGACTCTGCCCCTCAGAAACACACACCAGCTTCCTCATAAATGGTAAAAATGGAGATTTACATTCACATACTGCTTAATCTCATTGAAAACAAGTATGATATCTTTTCTCTAAGTCGTATCAGCAAATTTGTACGTTTCAAGTCACTGATTGTATTTTCTAATTGCAAGAAAAGCAGGTTAAACAGCCACAGTGTTGTGGAAATAACACATGATAATAAATATAAATATCCCCATAAGGTGGCTATTGCCATATCTCTTTTACAGAAGGATAAATTCAGATATAGTCTGTCCACGCCAAGATAGAAATTATCACAGAGAAAAATCTTCCTATGTTGGTATGAAAACAGGCCTGTGTCTCCCCCAGGCACACTTTGTGCAGTGACTCCTGGGAGCTGATTGGGAAAGAAAAAGAAGGAAGATAAAGGAGTTACTTCTTTACCTTCTCCCTTTAGAAAGCAAGAAAAAGAAACCGGATTCCAAATAAGTGTAAATATACTGTTTTACAAACCAAATAATGTATCATTTAAGATTTTCAACCACACTTTTTGCAAGTATAATTACCTAAGATGCCAAAGAGAGAAAAAGAGATTCAGGAAACTGAGGAAACAGAAACAAACAAATCTTGAGACTATATAATTCTAAACTTACATAAACTTGATAAGGTTTTTTCTATAAGCCATAATTACACAGTACTGTGCTTACCTATTAACTTTCATGCCAAGGATCTCCAAGCATGTTACTTACAAACTATAAAATCATTGTTCCCATCCCTGATACGCAGCCACTTTTTTTTACAGGGTAGAGGCTGCTTAAATGCACTCTGCAGACAGGCATACAGACTGAACAGCAATCAATTGAAACAGTAGGGGAAACGCAGAACAGTGATTGAAACACCTGAATTGGGAATTAATTAAGATTCTGGGGTGAAAACGCCAAGACTTCCAGAAAAAATATCACTGGATTTTTACAGATTAAAAGTAAAAAGAGCCTCCTTTGAAATATTTAACCACCAGTCATGGTACATTTAGCTGTGGTGGTGGACATTAGTTTTGAGCAAACTTGGGGAGGGAAAAAGCCTAACAAAGATCAGATGATCTTTCAAGATGCCTTCCAGCCTGGGCTATTCTATGATCCTGTTAAATCATCAGGGCAGATTTTGCTATTTTAGAGCATGATCTTGTTATAAAGAGAGTAATTTTTCTGCCTTTATTGTTTGAAATTTTGAAAAAGGTCAAAACTTCAGAGAAATGTTTTCATCACTGAAATGTATCAAGTGGCTGCTACTAGAAAAATAAAATTAAGCATTTAAATTTAGACATGTAAAACTAGAATTTTTTTCCAGTTCACTCACCTCCTCCTGAGAGAAACTAAATTTCATTAAAGAAATTTGCCAAAAATATATTTTGCTGAATGTTTTGATAAGCTCTACTTTAGCTCTGCTATGGACTTCTTACAATTGAGAACCCTGGGAGATATAAATAATGCATGTGTCACTCTGCTGCCCTTTCACAAGCTGCAGCAAGTGATACACCAAAGGAGGTGCAGATGAAAAGACAGGACATGGCTCCTGGGTCGAACCACAATCAACAGACCCCCCAAACTGAGCAGCTGTGAGCTGCTAGATCAAAATACACAAGGCAGTCTTGCCACCCCTCCACCGAGGTGTTTCAAAACCTGGAGGCACAAAGGTGGCGCAAAGCCATCATTACTGTTTTACTTACTGGTTGGTGTTTTCCCTGTTGCTTCTCCTGAATATGTAACCCTGATTTGCACCAGTATTTTGTCAATAAGCTTTTCCCCCAGCTTTTTTCCCCTTTCACTTGGTTTAGCTAGAATTGAATGACCACATCACAGCGCAAAATGGGATAGATAGCACCAGGAATGTTTGTTTCATGAGACAGCAAAGCCAAAGAACACAGTAAGAAAACCTGAGGTAGGATTTATTACAAGGTTTGTCCTTGTCCAGGATTTTACACTTCATCTTCCTCATTCATTTTATTTTTAATATATGTGGATTGCTGCTCTGAATTGTTCTGGTAAAGCACTGCCTGCTAGAGAGGCTGTGATCACAAACTCTCTGGGCAAAGGCATTTGTCACCATGATTGCAATTCACAGCAATACATAAACTTTTTTAAAACACTGTGAACATAGCTTCAGGGGGTTAATAAAGCTGCTTTCCAGTCCCCTACCTCCTTCCACTGATAATGTATTCAAATTGTAATTGCTTGCAGTGTGCACCCTGTATCACGTAACTACTTCTGTTACATGCGCTCCCTGGGGCCATCCATCACCCCTGCCTAACAGAAAATCCCTTTTTCTTGCCCGATGATGGCAGCCAGGGTATTGCTAACACGTGTGGGTTTGTGCCCAACCTCAGCTGACACCCTCCAGCCACAATTGACTTTATCCTGCATTTATCAGTTTGAATTTCTCTTATCCTCAAATCCAACTTAGTCCATTACTTACAAATCAACACTTCAGCAAGTACTTTCAACAAACCTATGCATGTTACACATGGAAAACATCATTTTTTCCGTCTCTTCTCCCCTGGAAAACTCAAAGACCAAGTTTCCTCTCAGTCAAACAGCAGTTCCATCAGCTTTACTCTGTACTTCACAGATGTAAGTCACTGCTTCCTTGGCCTGGGAGTACAAATAGCAACATACTGTTGAAGGAGGTAGTAATGCTCTTTCCAATCAGGAAAAACCACTAAGCAAAACTACATCTTTACAGCAGTTGTAAGGCACATAAAATTCAGAGGATAATATCACAAATGCAGACAAAACTGGGTAGTCTTCCCTAGCCCACATTCCTAAGTAGTACACTTCAACACTTACTTGTAGTACATATTTTTATCTTTGTCATTAATTTTATAGCATTCAAAATTATAGTTGTTTTTTTTTCCTTAGATGCATAGGAGTGTATGTAGTCTGAAGACTTCCCAAAAGCATTTTAAATGAGATAGAATACACTAACAGTAAGAAGAGGCTGTGTTCTAGGGCAAGGAAAATTCAAGCTTGACTCAGATAAGCAGCAGAAATCTCTGTGCAGTGTAAAGACACAGTAAATAAAATTTTCAACATGGCCTCTTTTGACTTTACTGCTGAGTCCCACACTTATCCCTGCAGAAGGTCTGTGACTTGACCTGCAGCTTCCAGGCTTGGATATCACAACAGTATTTTGATACATCTTAATTGCAACACTTCACACCCTGAATTTCTAGTGAAGGCCCTTCTTTGGGAAAAGGATGACAGAGAATAATAGCAAATACTGTAATTTAAAACCATTAAGATACTTCAAAACATGTTGGCATTTTGAAGCACCGAGGTGCTTCACCAAGAAAACAATTGATCAACTGTTCTTCTTTATGTACAGATCTTCATAGCTCTGCATAGTGGGTTTTGCAAGAAAATTAATCCTCAAAGCATCCCAGAGTGCATGCATTATTTCAACTTCATAGACCAAAAATGCAAAAAAAATCAAGAGGGTGGGTTGTAAGGCATGCCCAAAGCTATATAAAAAGTGATAGATCTGGTATCATTACTCTTGAAAGTCTTGATTTAACATCTACACCCAAAGACATCATAGCTGTCTCTCAAATGGTGTCTGCAGCCTCACAAAGAGGGACAAAGCTAATAGAAACTGAAGACACATTTACCCGGTCAACAAGAGGCAACCCCAAGCTGAAAGCTGGCTAGATGTGAGCTAGTTCTGCCAAGAAACAGTGTGGTCACCTTAACTCAGGTGTGGTGCTGCACTAACAAAAGTCAAATGAAACTCCTGAGCATCAAGTTCTATTTACCACCCTGAAGAAAATCCTCACATCTGGGTGACTTAGATTAGGAAGCAAGTGGCAATACATTTGCCTCTACTAGAGCATACCACTATGCCTTAGAAAAACTTAGTCCTGAACCCCATTTAGACAAATACCCCCTTCTCTTTCTCTATCTCTTAATGACTTTTCTCCTCCTCTAACACCTGTTTGCTCTGTGGATGTACAGTTTTTCATTCAAAAATGGTCTCTTACTGAGCAGATGGATAGTACCAGGCTTAATACATAAGTGCTGCTGAAACACACCTCATTATAATTTCCCTAGCTGGGTATTATACCAAAACATCCCCCCTCCTGTAGTGACCTCTCATGGAATCGTGCAATTGAGTACTATAGTATTATATAGTATAACATACATTATATGTTCAGAAACACTATACTGGCTTTTGCCACAGATATTCTCAGTCCTCTGCACATGTACTGAGCCAGCTGAGGTCCAGGCTACAAGGAAAATGTGGTGGGTCTAAGCCAAAGCACTGTACTACTTTTAGCTCGCAGCTGATTAATTTAATGTATGTGAAAGGAAGAGATAAGCATTTAATTGTTACTAGAAGTGGGAAGCTGATCAGGGCTGAATTAGTAGAATCTGTGACCTAATTTCATCATTGTTTTAATGTTCTGAAAACTCAGAGCCCATGCTCCTGCCAAAATGAGGCAGACTGCTCTTCAGACTGCCTTCTGCAATGGATTTTCCCTTCTTCTCCCTCTCAAACTCGACATGGCTTCTAAATGAAGATTGTAATTACATCAGCTTGTAATTACTTCTATGCTGCCATAAGATGCTCTAACCCTTTATTTCTTGTGTGTTAAGACCCTGTTTTTCCTGGAACACATATTTCAGGTTCTACACTAATTTCATCCTAACAGTGGTAGGACTGACAGCAGCTCCTCCAAGTGTCCCAGAATATGCCTATGTACAAAGCACGTGCCAGATACTGTATTTATATGTTATCCTAGGCAAGTCTTCAGAATAATCAAGTTGTAAGACCTTGGAATAACTGAGACTGGGTTGGATGTGACACTCAGGTGTCCTAGCAGAAATGAACCTTGACCTCCATTCCTCAAAAGAGATTTGTTCAGCAGCCTAGCTCTAATCCTGGGGGACATGCCTAACTTTAGGGTAGAATCAATGTCTTTTCCCCCAGAAAAACAAATATACCATCCCTTTTCCTTCTTCATTTCCCTTTGGGGGATCATGCTCCACATGAGGCCAAAGAGAGGAAATTTTCTTAATCTTGGGGAAAAAAAAAAAAAAACCAGAAAAATTAGAAATAACAAAAAGGAAAAGGAAGTGGACTAGGGAGAACAGTTTTGTCTTTGTTTCCTTTCCCTACCTCCCCCTTGCAGGGGAAAAAGTCTGTTTGGAAAGCTTTTGTTTGCAGGGGTTTCATTCAATAGGAGACCAAACACCTCAAACTCTTTCTGACACCAGTGGAGTCCAGGGTGCTTAGCTCCTCTTAGGATGAAACCCTAAATATGAGAGAGTCTGAGTTACTGTTTAGGAAGAAAAGTAGTAACTGAAATTAGATCTCCCCCCTCTCTGCCCCCATCATTTAAGACAAATCATTTATCTTCTTAGAGACCATAAAGTGTACCAAATTCTCCAGGCTGCTTTTCCAACAGACGACTTAACACTGCCAAGCAGGACTTCTTCAAAACAAGACTGCTTCTCTTTTGCAACTTACATTACCAGAGAGTCTGTGATTAGCCTGATATTTTATCTCTGACACTGTGAGAAATATCACTGCCATAAACCCTGCTGTCCTTATTAGAAGTGGAAGTACTTGGCAAAAGCTAATAAAATGAGGAACAATGACAGCAATCTCCAATGAATACCTAAGCAACAAATGAGCCAGCTGCCCACGCATATGCACACACACACGCACACAGAGGCATTTTTTCTTCACGTGGTGCATACAGCAGCAGAAAATGTGTCATAAGGACACTGCTATTTTAACTTTATGCCATACAAAGTGCTGGCAGGCAAATGGATGAGTTGCTTTCACAGATCCTTAACTCCTGATTCACGTCTCTTTACAAACTAAGTTTAGTATCTAGCTTATTTATTAAATGGTTCTGCTTTTTCCTGGATTCTTACCAAGGAGAGCAAGAAGAGGAGATGGTGTCTAACATTTTATGAATGCAACAAAACTTTCTCTCCTCTCTTTTATACTGCTTCTACTTTTCTTCAAAGTTTTGAGCAATAAAATACAACAGCTAAAGAGTAAGAAATAGGAAATTGAAACACTTAAGGCTGTTCCAACCACTGGTGCTGATCAGGGAAACACTCTTGTGCCAATAGTTCCAGGTCTAGAAAAAGAGAAGAAAAGGAAGATCTAAGCTATCTCAGCAGAGGAAACAGAAAGATATAGGTCTCACTAATTCAGCTGGGACATCATGAAGCATTTGAAAGATGAGAGAAATTTTGAACCTTGGGAATTTACTGCAACAATAACACGACTTTAAAGGCCTATTATTTAAGGTTCCTGAGAAAAATTGCTCACTGTTCTCTTTCACTGACCGAGTCCCCAGTATCAAAACTTAGAGAAATTCTGAAAATACAGGATGCAATATTCAATTCTAGAAGTTACCCAGATGAAATCAGTAGACCTCCACAAAACTAGATGACACCATTTAGATCCAAGGAGAGAATATTTTGTAGGGACAGCGTCAAGGTCCATTCTTCCATTTCTTGTAGGTCTGGTCTTCCAGTGCTTAAAAGGAGTATTTTGGGGTATGCTCCTGTTTAAGACATCTCTGGATCCCAGTTATTGTTCCAGCTGTTATGCCTGCAGCATTTTGGCTGTACATTCCATTTACTGTTAAGAAAGGTGTTTAATATTACAACTACAATTTATTCAATTTTTGGAAACTGAAGTACAGTCAGACAATATACTCATATGACTACTTTTAATTCTGTTACAACTCCTTTGTTATCTCAAGACTTCTGTGGCAGTACTTGCACCCATGGGAAGCCTTGTTTCTCCAGACAGTAAACCAAGAAAGTCTCTCTTCTTTGGACAGTAATTCAGCAACATTTTCTCACAGCTCTGAATTCACCTCGTTTCTCCCTTCTTCCTGCAAAATCCCACTGATGATCAATCTCATTTAGCATATTAATATGCTCCACCATATTTGGCCTTAACTTATTTACATTACTTTAAAGCTTCATGTGATCCAGTTTTGCTCTGCACCTTGAAAGACAAACCAAAACTTCTGTAGAGATGAACTCTGGAGTTCTGCAGCAGTGTCTGTTACCACAGTACCTGTCCATATATTTGCACAACTCACCTACAGATGCTCATTCTTAATAAGCCTTTGGTTGCTTATTTTTGCAGATTTCAGAGAAAAGAACTGAGGTGGCTTCCTCAGGCTGGAACTTGCCTGTACTTAATAGGCCTACACTTGCTTTCTCGGAGATCTAAAGAAATGAAGGAGAAATCGTCAGCCATGCAGTGCTTGAGCCCCTTTGAAGTAACCACAGGGAAGGGGGCAAGGACCTCTAATCTAAGACCACCTATGCCCTCCTGTTCACAGCAGGACTAAAATCCAACACTTAATTTTGCTGTTAGAAGGAAAGAGTAATCAGTTATTGCCAGCCAAGGTAACTATATTCATAGTGATGATCTACATGAGAAAATGTAAATATACCATTTTCAACTCCCCAGCCTAGACAAATCCTTCCATATAAATCTGCTGCCATTAAAAAATCCAGAATTATTACAGTGATGAGGATGGTACATGAAAGAATCATAGAATGACTTGGGTTGGAAGGGACCTTAAAGATCATTTAGTTCAAACCCCCCGCTATGGACAGGGACACCTTCCACTAAACCAGGTTGCTCCAAACCCCATCCAGCCTGGCCTTGAACATTTCCAGGGATGGGGCAGCCACAACATCTCTGGGCAACCTGTTCCTGTGTCTCACCACCCTCACAGTAAAGATTTTTTTCCTAATATCTAATCTAAACCTACTCTCAGTTTGAAACCATTCCCCTTATCCTGTCACTACATGCCCTTGTAAAAAGTCCTCTCCATCTTTCTTGTAGGCTCCCTTCAGGTATTAGAAAGCTGCAATTAGGTCACCCCAAAGTCTTCTCTTTTCCATGCTCAACCACCCCAGTTCTCTACAACTTTTCTTATAGGAGAGGTGCTTCATCCCTCTAAACATCTCAGTGACTTCCTCTGGACTTGCTTCAACAGGTCCATGTCTCCCCTGTGCTGGGGACCTCAGAGCTGGTTCTCCAGGTGGGGTCTCACCAGACCTGAGCAGAGGGAAAGAATCACCTCGCTTGACCTGCTGTCCACACCTCTTTTGATTAGTAATAAATAATTCCTTCTTTTGTTAAGAGATAATTTCTCTATTGGCTCACAACCATAAACCTAAACATAAAGTTCATCAGTACTTGTGGCCTTCCACCTTCTGATCTTCCAATCTTCCCTGAACTACCTGCTTCCTACACCATTCATTTATGAAGAAGATTCTTCTTTGATATTGATTAGCCTTAGTCCCCTGAACTCCAAGACAGTTGTCTGGACGTACCCCACCACAGAGTGTGGCCTCTGTGATTACGCACTGAGGTCCCAGTCGGCTCCTGTCCCAAGACCTGAGATCTATGCATGCCCAGTCTCCTTTTGGCTTGGCATTATCTGCTCTGCTAGTGGTCTGAGTCATTCCCTTTAAGATGCAACAGCCCCGAGGTGGGAGTGACAGGCTGTGATGAAGAGGGGCAGAAGAGGGGGATAGATGCTCCCTTTATTTTGTCATTCCATTTACCCAAGCGCTGCAAGGGAAATGTTACCAGGAAGCTGTTAAAGGGCAACTTTTTCTGGAGTCACCGATACATCTCTGTGTGACATTTACTCTGTGAGGAATGATTTATCCCTTCAGAAGGAAAGGCCTGAGTCACAGCTCAGCAATAACAAGTAAATCACCTTCTGGAGGAAGATAATGGCTCTGCCTACCATAGGGCTTTTTAAGTTTATCAGACAAAACTCTACCCCATTCTTGATGAATACTTAAATTTCATGTTTAGAGTATGTATGGTGTTAATGCCCAAAAATAGTCAAGAATATCTCAGATTTATCCCCTCCTATGCTACTAATTCCCTATGGAACCCTCTTCCTCCTCTTCCTCTTGGAAGACAAGACACTAATCATTCCCTAGCCCACACAGTAATTATGGGAACACAGCCAATACTGACAAAGAAATCTGACTCACAGATTGGAAGTGTCATTGGGAGAGTAAGGAGTACTGGCCTCTCACTTTCCTACTACTCCAACAGAAACATAATAGAAGAGCCGGGGTCATGAGAAAGGACTCATTTGTACTCAGAAACTTCCTAGCACAAAATTTTTCCTAGCACTACAGAGCCTGACAGAAGAAAAAAAAGAAAAAAGGAAAAAGGACAGAACATAAATGAAACAGTATTAATAAATAATATTCACTACTAGAATGCTCTTTAACACCTTTCCTCCTGTCTTATCAGGTTACAACAACTTATGTTCTACCCCAAACTGCCTGCTATTCACTATAAGATTATTCTCCAGTGATGTATTCTCATTATTTAGCCTAATCCACTTTGAAGTGATTTGAGCTCCAGTTTCTGCACAGGTTTAACTTTGATCACTTACAAGTGGAATCCTCCAGACATACACAACATCTATGTAAGTACAAGCAAAAGACACAGAAGAAACACAAGGTCACAGTTAAGCATGTACTGGAAAAGCTCTACAATGTGACCTAGACAGAATTACCAGAGGAAAGGAGAGAGAGATTTATACCTATTTACATTATCCTTGCTTCAAACCAGGAGCAATTTCCCCTTACTCTAAAACACTGAAATTTCCAATGAGATTAGTTCATATAAAAGGTGCAAAATGAGACTTCAACTGCAGCCACTTCAGCCTAGAAAATGACAACACAACGATAATAATGTCTGTTTATATTATCATTAATAAACCCTGTCTCAGACAGGGTTAAAAGCCGAAGGGAAGTCCAGCAGTTGTACCTCCACAGGGGAGGTCAGGTGTCCAGAAAGTTTCAGGCATTATTCAGTGCTGCAAAGAGCAAGAGTCATACAAGACCAGCAGAGCCTGAAGTCAAATATTCCCACCTGCAGCAATAGTGCTTGAGTGCCAGCATGTACACCCTGTAGTCACTATGAAAGTTTCCTTAAAGTTTTTACGGGATCCTGATGTGATCAGAGCTTAAAGGTACATCCGTCCATGCTTGTACAAGTGGTGTGCAGGACCATAAGTACTTTATACTCAAAACCAAGCCAAATATATTTTTAGGATAGGCAAAATGAAAAGCAAGGACATAGGACAGACTAGGAAAAAAAAGAGAGGTTTAAAGTTACTTGCCTTGCCTTTACTTGGGGGCCTTTTCTCCCTCCTGCCTGACCCTTTGAACATGCAGTTTCATAATCTTCTGGGTTGCAGCACACCATGCACAATCCTAGCAGGGTGCCTGGGAAAAACGTCTGTCCTTCCACAGTGTCTAAGATCTGGTTCTTTGGTTACTCCTGCCAGTATACTCCCATGGCCACACCATGCTGCAAAGCCCCACTCTGCTAGATCCGTTGTCTTCCTCGAGCTCCCCGGCACACTCCAGAGGGTCTTCTTTCTCAGCCGTCTGATCCAGATCCCCCAGTAAAACAGATTTTCCTTTGGTCTGAAAAGTCTTGTCTGAGCTCATCCTTTGTAGGAGAGAATGATTTTTAAGAAGACAGTAGCATTGTAAGCAGTAAGAAAAATCCCATCTGCCATACAATTATGAAAAGGTCTGCTTAAGGAACAGCAACTGCATTTGGCTGTGTATTGCACATCAGTATGGACACCATTCTCTTCTAGGAACAGCTGCAGACTAACTGCACTAGCCCGTGAAATGCCATTCTTTATAGGAAATGGCCCAAGGACTGCCAAAAGACCAAGAACTAGAGGAAAGCACACCTTCTTCCACTCAGCCAAAATGCAGCCAGTCAGGTCAAGTGTTCTTTGACTACTCTGTGAGATGGGTCCATCTGCAAAAAAAGACATTATTGCAGGGGAGCAGTGCCTTGAGAAAGGACAAAAAATAATTGATAGAAGAAAATCAGTTCTTCTAGGCAGGTGATACCATGCTGCCATTCTATGTTTAAGCATACATAGATCACTTAGCTGATGCGAAGCTTGCATTTGGTAAGAAAGGAAAGGACAAATGGGAAGCATAATCAAATCCAAAAGTGGCCAGAAAAGAATATGCAATACAGACCATTTGCTTATTTGCATCGTGTCCCCTTGCTCAGTACTTCCTTTGGTACATGACTAGGCAGCTTTTATGGTCTTCTGGACAAACAAAAGTTAGCAGACTTCAGATCAACACAGATTTATGATTCTTTATTACAGTTCCTCAGTGCTGAAACACTCTTATTCCCCTCTTAAGAGCCAAAAACTGAGAGTATTTCTTCTGGGACATGCCTCTAGTTATTTGACTGGAACAATCAGCTTCTTGAACGACAATAGAGGAAGTCCTTGCTTTTTCCTTATGAATATTTGTAACAACTACTAAACAGTTCAGAAGCCACACAAAGGCAGCTATGACCAATATCACTACAGCGGAAATTTGCATTCCCATTACTAATGTTGGATGACATGAGCCACAAAGTTTATTTAGATATAGGATTTCACTTAGTCAGTGAGGTGGTGTTCAGATTTTCATTCCCTTCTAAACTGGGAGAGTACAAAGATTAGGTTTTTGTGACTACTAGAGAGCTCTTCAGGAAGCAGTTCTGTGATATTTGCAACCTGAAGAGATGCTGGCACTATTGGTAGTCTCAGAACAAGGTCACTACTCCTAGTGCTCTTTCTTCATCGTTGTTTCTTTTTCATCATTGTGAATATTTGAGAGCTTCTTTGTACTGATCCACCAAACTTATCTCTCTTCACCTTCTATTGCAAGCCCTTGGATGCTCCATGAATCCAATGTCCAGACTGTTTGCTCCACTGCACAGAAATGCCATCATGCTGAGAGTTGTTTGGCAACACCTGCCAGTGATGACTGTTTTATAACAGTCCATTAGCACAAGGTTCTTAATGAAAATGAAAGCTGGTAATGAAGCCAAAAGGCAGCAGCAGTCTCTAGTCTGGGGAGGGTAATTAAGCTAGAAGAGATGGAGAGACTGAAGAACAAAATTAACACACAGAAAAAGAAAAAAGAGACCTGGTAGTGCATTAGCACTAATGTAGTTATGGCAAACCATCCAGTTTCCTTTATGAAAGCATTTTGTTTGCATTTGGTGGACTATTTTTTTATTGCTAGTTGATACAACAACTTATTGCTCCCTCAGAGATACAGATGTCAGCTAGAGCAACACACACAAGATTTCAACATGGAGCAGACGAACAACCTCTGGAAAATGAAGGAAATCTATATATCTTTATTGTGATACATCTGAGCTTTGGAGAAGGGAAAAAAATTTAAGTTATTCTTCTCTAAGTTGCCATCTCATGTTCACCAGGTGTGGAAGAGAAAGACTGGCTCCCCTGAATGGTTTACTTTCAATAAAATTGTCAAAAGTCAGTGGCTTACATCTTTTCACTCACTGAAGTACTCTACAAGCTGTTGCTATAGTTCTCATTTGCTAAGATGTCCTCTCTTGCTACTGGACCTAGAACAACTTTGTATGATTGAACAGCACCCTTTCTACATAATTCCTCTGAGACAACACCAGGATAATTCTTTTTTCTTCTGTGTATTTATGCTCCGTATGTGTTTGGAGATAGCTTTCATATCTTGTCACTTCCTCAGCATGAAGACCTAGCATACATACAAGGCCTTTGTTCCCTCTTAATCGAGTCATGCATTATCTTAATCATCAAGCCCTTTCAAAATACTTACAAATTGCTTGACATATCTCCACCTTACAGTATTTAAGGTCCTTAAAAGTTTAGTCTAGGTGCAGATTATCAGGTCTCTTTACAGATGAATTATCCACCTACTGCTTTATGAAGAATGTCATGGCACTTATACAACATTTATGCTGTTTTCTATCCACATTGATTATTGCAATTCTTTCCATTCTACTCAAATCTACACATTTCATTCATATGTCATTTCTTCCCCTCTTTGTGATCATTAAGAAAAGCACTAGACAGAAATGACAGTAACTTCCAAATTGTCTAGCCTTCTCAGTTCATGAAAATGCTGTTGCATTTTGAATTACTAATTTATTTTAGAAAACTCTTTATATTAAAGCCAAATTTTAATTGTGGGTTTTTTTTAAAGTAGGGCTTTTTGCCAAATAACACATTGAAGTCTAGATGTATCACAATCACTGTCTTCTTTTCATCCACTAATTTTGTAACTGAGTCCAAATGTAATCAAATGTCTTCTATGAGTTTTGTTTATTAAATGCCACTGATAATTGCTCATGGTTCTGTTACACCATATAGTTACAAATTCATTATTTTTAATATTGTTTCCATTATTTTATTAGAGGCTGATAATGCCTTTAAGAAACAGTTTGAAAGTTAATTCATGGAATTGTTTGGGGAAGGACTCAAATTAAGCCACGCACAGAATCTAACTGTTGAAAAGCTGCCATAGTTTTTGATTCTCCTAGGAGTATAATATAAAGGACCAGAAGAAACATGAGCAGACAACTACTAGAGGTTATATTATAATAGTTATGCTATTGTAGTACAGTTAAGGTATACACACAATGTACCACAACTATTAGAAAGATCCAGAAAGGTTTAAGAGCCTCACAGAACAAAAGACTGATGATCCCACTGCCTGTGGGTTTGGCTGATTTTTATGCATTTCATTATCATCCTATACAGCACAAAGGTATCTCATGGACTTCAGGGTCACACTAGAAATTATAATAGGAAAGGTGTACTTAAATCTTTTTCTTTGAAGTAATGCCTGAAAAGTGGCAGGGAAAGAGTTAGGAAGGGGGAAGTATGAATCCCAAATGCCTTGTGATAGAACAAGAGGACTTTTCATTTTCCTTCTCTAAGCAGCCTATTATGCCAACACGCAAGAGGTATCAGGAATGGATTAAATGAGAGACTCTGACACTCCCTGCCCTGTCCCCAGGGTGCCAACTGCCCCAGACCCTTTTGTTTTGCCCCTGCTGAAAATTCATATGAACCAATGAATTCATTTCTAACCATTTCCAGCAGTGGCACCAGCAGAGAGCTCTGCCAGATAGCAGAACAGCCTCCTGCCTGCTTTGGCTGGGACACCGTACCCTGGGAAGACTGGGGACCTACAATCAAACCTTTTTAGGAGTGGATTGAGTAACTGGCTCTGTTTACAGCTGTTTATGTGGCCTCCCAGCCGTCACCAAGCAAACACCCGAACCTAGGCAATCACTGGCCTGTAACTAGAGACTGGCCCTGTAATAAATATGCAGCTCAATAAACAGACAGACAGATAATCTTGTAATAAGAGACTCATGAAACAGTCTTGTTGTTCCAGTGTGTCCCTCCTTTCTTCAAAGTACTCTGTTAATCAAGTGAAATCTCTATGTACAATAAAAGTTAATCTCCCCATTTCCTGGCAAGCCAGTGTCTCAAATGCAGTAGAGACTTCTTATGCCTGTGAAAGACTAGGAAAATGCAACAGAAGCAAATTATACATTGCCTAAGAATATCATTGTTTAGGCCAACTTCTAAATGGGACTTTGATGTGACTTGCTGTACCTAGTGTGTTCAGCTGAAAGCTCATTCAGCTCAGTAGCTCTGTGCCAACAGGAATCTGAGTCTCTGGGCTCAGTTCGCAGCCTTAGTAGTTCACCCTATCTCTGTGGAAAATCAGGTAACCTCTGTCATTCACTGTCTTCTGTTAAATGGAAAATACTAAGTGCACTGAGTGACTACACAGTACCTCCTGTTCACAGTTCTACCAGTGTATCTTGTTTCTAGCTCTGCTGTCCCAACAAACGCTACTTGCTGAAGGTCCAGAGTGGTGTGCACTAACCTAACGCTGAGTCTGAGCAGTGGGATGGCATCAGTGCCCTAGACCAGGGCACCAGAGGGACCCAGCCCTGCATGGCAAGTCAAAGCAAGGCAAAATCGGGGTTTGAGTGATAGAGTTGTGGGACAAAACAAAACAGCTGTATTACAGCTCCAAATCTACTCACGCAGGCAGGGTAACATAAGGAGACACTTTAAAATGTGTTTGGCATAGATGGAAAGACACTGACAGTTATTCTGATAAAAAAATACTTGGAACAAAATAGATTTTTTTATCTCAGCTATCCATCAATACAAACAAGGTAAAGCAAACTGACACACTAAGAATAAAATCAGAACAAAATATACAAGAGAAATAATGATCACCAGATAGAAAGAGAACAGAGGCTTAGGCAGTCATCATTATGGAACTACTGAATGAGAATATTGGAATTCTCATAGAAAACTTTTATTTATAACTGCTACAAATTCATATTCTACATGGTCAGAGCTCTGGGAACTCTCTGTTCCTGTCCCCAAGGTGACCCATTAGCCATACACACTCCAATCAAAGGCAACAAATGCATTATAAGAGAGAAGGAGTAGTGTTAAATGAATTATGTAAAGGGTTAACAAAAAAATACCAGAGCGCTTGAAAAAGCATGCAGCAATACCCATGCAATAACTCCACCCAAATTCTTTGTGTGGACTTAACAGGGCACAATCTCCCCGTTTCCACTTATACCTCATCTTACTGATGCCTGACTCTCAACTGACAGAAGGGCAGAACTGCTCCAACTCAGAACCAGAATGAGTAAAGTCAGGATATGTCTGATATTTATCACAAAAGCTATGACAACAAATATTAACTGGCTCTTTCTTGGTACATGTAACATAGAAGGGTAGAGACCATAGAGTCAGAGCCACTGTTGTGACTGTGGTGCCTAAGAACAGAGTTGAAAGATTTGAGTGAATGGGAGCAGCACACACAGTGGTAAAACACAAAGTGAGGGCAGTAGCAAGGGTAGGACAAAAAAAGTCTCTGCCCTGGTCACTTCTCTGAAGATCTCACACAAAGATGAAATATGTTAGGTATGTGTCAGTCACAGCTGCTGCTTGGGGAGCAGCCAGCAGTGACTTCCAAAAGCTGGAAACTGCAGAGGAGCAAGCAGCAGGTTCAGAGGTAAGATACAGCCCCAAGGTGGGAAGCCAGCACCCCCAATATTAACTTGCCTGTCTCTGGCTTCAACTATCCCGTGTAGAAATAGAGCACATACTTCCTGTTGGAAAGAGAACATCCTTCCTTTCTTTCCTGGAAATTCTGTTCCTTTGAATAGTACAAGCTGCAACTAATTAGTCTCAGGGACAGACAATTTAGTAGGGCCTGTATTGACAGGACCGGGAGTAAAAATTTTAAACTAAAGGAGGGCGGATTTAGTTTAGATACTAGGAAGAAATCTTTCACAATGAGGGTGATGAAACACTGGAACAGGTTGCCCAGAAAGGTGGTGGATGCCCCACCACTGGGAACATTCAAGGTCAGGTTGAATGAGGCCCTGGGCAACCTGATCTGATTGAAGATGTCCTGTTTTCCAGCACTATTTTCTTTCTCAGCACCACAGCACAATTTCTCTCAGGATCTTCAGGCAGTCCTGCACTGCAAACCCATGCTGTGCCAGAGTCAGAAGAGGTGAATAACAGGGCTAAAGATGAACACAACTCTTTGCCTAGGGCTACTGCCCAAAGTGCAGGCTGCCATCAGGGGTGACTTTTGCCAGGCCCTGTAGAAGCACAAGCCAGTCTCCAGGCTAGTTTGCAGGTAAAGTACAGCCTGATCCAGCCTGCAAACTGTGTTGCCCCTATGGAGTATGAGCATGCCAGTTCTGTGGGGCAGTTTCTCTTCTCATCCCAAGAGGGGGCTTAGCCCCCCTTTTCTACCAGCATTGTGTCTGCCTATTACACAGAGGGAGAAATAACTCAAAACATCTTAAATCATGTGTGACCACAGTGTGGGGCATAAGAATACTCTATCCTCTTCTTTTGTACTTACTACCCAAAAACCCAGTACACTTACAGAGTAATTAATTTCGTTTCATGCAACATAAGACAAGAAACTTATCACCACTTCCATTTCACACATGGACAAGCTGAGGTTCACTGTGGGCAATCAGAACAGCCTGAAGCAAAACCAGAGAAACCAAGAACTGAACTGAGGACTCTAAATCTTGTGCCTTAACGCTACCTTTCCTTTCTCAGCATGACCTCCTCCCAAGCTGAGATGCTACTTTTCCATATTCAAGGGTATTACTTTCCTCCCTAGAGAGACCTGAAGGCTGAGCTGGCTTCTCTTCTTTCTCTTTGCTTAGAGAGAAAAAAAAAAAGAAACCACATCCACAAACGCACTCCAAAGGCAGTCTTATTTAATCCCAGTGTAATTCCCACTGCTCTTTCTTAATCCTTTCACCTGTGAGATAATTGCCAGCATTCTGGGAAGAACTCAATGCTAATCATAGACTTGCATAAAAAGAGACAAAGAACCAGATCAAACAGTCTAAAGGAAATCACAAGACCTGATTTAACCATGCACACACATATCCATTCCAGACACCCTGCTGAACTAGCCTCTTTCACAACAGATGAAAGGTCTGATAATGGTCTGGGAGGAGAAGGCCATAAAAAGCTATGTCAGTAAACAAAGGGTTTAGTCCTCTCCTACTGCACTGTGGAATGAGATATCACAAAAATCAAATACCAAAATAAGCTACCAATAGTAATACCTAGCTGCCTAATATTCAGCAAAAATCAATCTGTAGGGATATCTTCCCATCTTATTCTGTCTGGAAGACCAGTGCTTACAGCAGGTTCCTCTTCCACCACTTTATCTGGGACACTCCTCCCAGATAAGAGTAAGTGTGTTTCTACTTCTCTTCCTTCTGCTTCCCTTCCCTCTTTCCACTGCTGATGCTCTACATCCATTCTTCTTTCTCTTCACTGAAAAACCATTTCCACTCCTTGAACTATTTAAGTGCCTTAGTTCTTTTCCACTTATCCTTGAAATTCATGCCTTCGAAGAGTATCTCGGTTTGAGACAAATTATGAGGATAATGTCTGAAATGAACGTGTCCTCCAATAGAAGGCAGGTTTCAGCAGCCCCTCCCCCACAGGTTCGGAAAGAAATTTCTTGGAGGAAAGTGAAAAAAAACCTGTTTATTTAACAAGCGGGGTGCACACAGGCACAAAAAAGAATGAATAATGTTAAATAATAAAACTTCTCGCTGTGGAGAAAACCTGATAAATTCAGAGTCCTGTCTGTAGGTGTGGCTCGGCTCTCTCCAGAGCTGGGGTGCGGCGTGGGCCCTTCCAGGCCGCGGTGTGGGGCCTCGCGGTGATGTTCTGGTGTTGCTGAACAGTTCTGATGTCTATATAACCTAAGTCAAAGTAACAAGGAGCTCATATAGCTTGAGTTAAAAGATATCTATGTAACCTTAATATCAATATACCCTGTAACCTGAAACCATAGCCTTCTACACTTATACAGCCTAAATCATAAATTTTTACTTATGTAGCTTAAATCATAACTTTTGACACCTATAACTATAGTTTTGATACTCATATATCTAATATGAATAACTTTTTATACAATGTAATAGCTAGTATATGGTTAACTAGTTGATTAAATGCTGAATAGACAAAAAGAGAGAAAAAGATTCACCAGGTGTGTAGCTTCAGAGCTAGATAAGAGTAGTACTAATGAGAAGTTGGCAAATGCAGAGCCAATTAGCCACAAAACAAAGAATTTAGACCGGTTAAGACCGGAGAGACAGAGGAGCACCATAACTACGCATGCTCCGAAGCCAAAGTTGAAAAGTTCAAGTGCGAAGAAGACTTTAGAAGCCTTCATCAAAGACCCCCAAAGACCCCCAAATTCAGGGAGCGCAGGCTCAGTGAGAAGAAATTACCTAATAACCATGAGATCATGTTATGTAAATCATTTCCAGCACCTATGTGATGATGCTGTGATGACATAGCCACATTAAGCATAATTTATTGTATAAATATACCACTGCACTTGACAAAGACGGGTGAGATAGGAGGAAAAATCCCCCTCATCACCAGCGCTGCAATAAACAAATACCTGCTCTACAGCCATCGGTCTGTGGGGATTTATTTCCAGCCTATCTTTCAGGCATCAGTTTCAAAAGAAAAAAAAGAAGCCACAGTCCCAGGAAAACTCCTTGCTTCAGCTAACGAACAAGAAGCTAGCTAAAAAGCAGAAGAATGCCACTCTCTTCCCTGCTGCAGAACCGAGAGCTGGGGAAAGAGTGAGCGAGTTATCTGTGGTTTTGAACACAGGCTGCCGAAAGAATTCCAGCGGCTCCCCTCCCTCTCCCAGACCTGGCTTTAAAGGCACAGAACTATGTCTGGCATGGGGCAGATGACAGGGGATAAAGCATCATAAAGTCACCCCAAGACAAAGAGAAACCCACATTATCTCTGTGTGTTCATATGTACTTTCCTAAGCAAATCCTTACCCAGCACACTCAGGGCACCTTTGCATCATGATAGGTTATTTCCTTCTGTAGATTTTTTTTACAGAGAATATTTGTCGTTTCCCTTAGTAAAATATGATTGCTATTTCTGTGGTCATGTACATGTTTATCAGTAGATAAATACAGTTTTAATCTTTTTAGAGGATTGCTTTAGCAAGTGGAATCTTATTGGGAGAGTCCTTGGTATAGCAGGCAAGTTTTTGGTGGTTTATAAAATAGATTGCACTGGTGCTTAGAGAAACAGGAATGGACAAGAGAACTCTGGCATTTATTGCCTGTTCTCCTCCAGCTCTCTCCATCTCTCTGTGCTTCTGCTCATTCAACTGTAAAACAAGGAAAACAAATAATTAACCTTCTTGCTGGACGGATGTGAAGCTGAATGATAATGCTTTGTACTCGCTGGGTATTGTTTTCAGGACATGCTGTAAGTGTCAATGCAGCAGCTCCTTGTGCAGCGGTGAAGGGCTTTTGTCCCCTCTCCATTGCTGCAGAGGCACAAAGGCCCCAACAATTCCCAGGGAAAGTCAGCTGCAGAGCCAAGAACACACCGCTCACTTCTGAGGCCTCTTCACTAAGCATGATGCTGTGCAGGAATGTTCTCCAAGTATTTATAAAACACTTACCAGTTCAGGAGGTCGGTGGGTTGTCAACATGCTACATGTGCACTGCTGGTGACAAACAATCGGCACACAAAGAAAAGAGAATTTTTCACGAGATTCACAGACAGATATGGCTGGAAATAGCATAAGGGAAGAAAAGTAATCACTCATAAGAGTGGAGGTCATAATTCAGTATCTTTTAAAATGAACTGCTGAGAAATAGCCAACTGGAAATCCCAGCAAATAGAGCTGTAACGAGCTCAAGGCCAGAAAGGAGGAAATCAGTGTCTATCCATTGAACTCATCAATATGAAAACTTGTAAAGAGGTAAGCTCCAAAATCAGTCAGATGGGAGAAGAGTCAGAGACAAAATGATTTCTGAAATAAATTTATTTTCAGTTATTTTTGGAAGACAAAAAGGAGGGACGTTGGTACATTGGAAAGCTGACAAAAATCATTATTCTCTATAAATTGCTTTGACATTGTATAGGCAGTGACCTTCACAGCACTACCGGTTTAATGGCATTTACTTCAGCAGTAGCTGATTTCACTATTAAACAGGGATGCATAGCACAAGATTACACAACTAAATCACTCTTGTAAATATTTAATATCATTGCCTTTCTTTTTTTTCCCCTTTTAACAAATCACTATCAAAGGCAGAGCACACAGTAGAAAACACATTTATTTATTCTATCCTGGAAAAAGCTTAGTGCTCATGCATTTTATCTATCTAGTTCTCCAAATGACTTTGACACTTGAAAGCCCTTGTGATCAAAACAGTCTGAAGGAAGGCAATTTTGCAACCATTTAAGAACTGATTTCATGCACTGATCAACATTTACCAAACTTGCCTGATGGAATAGCACAAAGTTTAACCCAGCAGATTGATAGCAAACACCTGAAGGAGAAAATTAGTAAGAAACCTGCACTGGTTTAAATAAAAGTATCTTAGAAGACAAAAAGAAAGAAAATCAGAGACCCTCTCTCAACTCTTCTCTTTCCTGACACCAAAAAAAAAAAAAAATCAGCATTTGGGAAATCAAAGGGAACTCTCATACTTCTGCCTGATAATACAATACTATTATCCACCACGTAACACTTTCATTCCATTATGGACATACAGCGCAGTATAGCAGGAAATTAATTATCCACAGATTTCTCTTAAAATACATCTGTTTTAAAGATGGAGTCAATAGAGAGAACAAATAAAGTACAAGAATGCAGCAAAGAAAAATTACTAATGTGTGTCTCTAGTATCTTACCTTAATATAAAATTGACTGATAAATTGAAATGCTGGGCCTGAAATTGAGTACTTTAGGTATAGCAAGTAATTTCTAAAGAGAGCCCTACAATCTAAATATTCTGATTTTTCCAACTTTAGGCAAATATTTTTTCCACAATCTGGCATAAATGGTCTGTCACATTGTGGCAAAAATTATATTCTTTTCAAACTGACGATGATCAATGCCATAAAGTGTTCTTTATAACAGTATTTCATGAGACAAGTAACAAAAGATATGTTTCTTTTCAGCAGTTTAACAACAGGGGAAAGACAAATCAATGGATATTTAGGAACTGAACAAATTCTGGGGGAAAAGTAATTTGGTACACTGAAAGATAAAAAACACATGTAGAATGCAGCTTGCACACATGCCTACAGCCTTCTCTGAGACTGTCTGCAGAATAAGACTATCCAAAATAAATATGAAAATGGTCATTATTTGGCTGATGGAGTTGGCCAGTCCTACAAGGCACTGGTGCCTGAAACGCGTGTGCCCTTCGTCAGAGCTGGGAAATGCAAATGCACAGCGATGCTAGGGCTGCCCTGGGTTTTATAAAAGCTTGCAACATCTTTAATGCAGAGCTGAGCGAGAGCCTGTAATCCCTGCGCTGCGATGCAGCAATGTGCTCTCCCCTCGCAGGACAAGCCAGCAGCTATGCAAGATCCTTTTATCAACATTCACGGGGTAGGAAAATAACTGTTCACAGTTTGATTCCCAACATTATCGAGTGAATCAAGAATTGCTCAGAGAACAGGCAGCTGAATACACATGTAAAAGACAAAGGTTCTTCAGTGATATTTATTCTAGCCAAGTTTTAATATTTCAAGGCTTATAGCATCTAACTCTTTACATAATCAAATGCAATTATCTGATCCCAGCTGGTGATCAGAACATTCATCATCAACCTGGTCATTATTAATATACCAGTAATTAGGGGAATAAAGGTGTATGCTTCCTAATGCTGGCTTAATACAATTCACTGTACCTAATGAGACCCCAGCTCCCTCTAAAATACAATTATTTTAACATATTATATTTTTTTAACTACTACTAACAATGAAAAAATCACAAAGGTATATTATTTTAGAGCAAATACTGAATTTTTTTGAAGTCTTCAAGAAGAAGAATCTGGTCAATTAACAAGAATCGTGTTTTGCTTTAGAAATAATCTGACCCATAAGCAGTTCCCCAATCAAACTGTGATTTGAGAAAAAAGCTTGATTAAAATGCATGCGATTGACAGAATCAAATCGTAAACACTTACCTACAAATATTACATAGCATCTTCTTGCTCTACTGTAGGAGAGGAGGTGATTTCTCAGGCACCACTGTGTGGTACTGCTTGGCAAATGCTACTGACTTTTTTATGGTGACAACTGTGTACACAAATCCTAAAAGTACCAGTTCTGTTTAAAGCCTTTCCCCACAAAGCAGTGCTGGTAAAGAACCGTTTCTATTAAATGCTTTGCAGTGTTTAACAACAGAACTAAGGCCATAATTTAGTGAGAATGATCCTAAATCCCTCAGGTTAGTGTTGGAACAGTTTTAGAGTCAGATTCTTCCCCGCACTATTTCTTTTACATCAGTGCATTTCCTCTGCTTCAGTATCAGGTATACCACAATAAAATGCTTTCAGATCAGTGAAGAATATGGCTCTTAATACCATTACAACAAACCTGTCAGTATAAAAAGCACATCTAGTATAAGACCAATATCTCACAGAAAATCCTTCTATAACAGAATTTTGGTACTTCATCCCTGCAGGTACACAACACATTCCCAAGTGCAAAACACCATTAACTTCTATAGGTTTCTCCAGCTGTTTAGGGAATGCAGTAGACTCAGCATAGCAACTTGCAGGGTAGGTTATCAGGAACCAAAATTTCAAAACAAAAAGGCTTTCAAAACAAATGAATATGCCACAGCCTGTGAGTGCTGCGTTCACACCTGATGCCTTGCTCTGCAGTGGTATTTTCTATTATCTTCCCTTATTTCATAGCCTATCAGTACTGATTTCTATATGTGCACTCAAAACTATCAAGGCTCTTAAAACAAATGAGGAAAGGAAAATCAGCATGAGAAGGAGTTCTACCTCCATGAAAGGGTGAGTACAGCCAAATAAATGAAGGGTGCTGGGTGTCACAGAAAGATGTGCTTTGCCCAAATCAGAATAAAACCCACATTACTGATGTCGGGAAAAATCACACACCATTAGACATGAATTAATAACTGACACGCATGATACTGTGTGCATTATATCAGACAATTTGAGGAAGCATGACCTTCTCCACAGTAATAGTTTTACAACCATTTGCATGGCGTGTTATTCCCTGATCTCTAGTCAAAATATTTCCCAGCTGGCAAAGCACAGCAAATAAGGCTGCTGTTTGTAAGCTCTCATTTTAATGTATAAGATCCAGCATACACAGCACATATTTTCTAAACTGTTCAATACCATAACGTTATCTCTCTAGTCCACAGAAGGCCACAAGGAGCCTTAAAACAGGAAACTCCCCTCTTTCACAGGGTTTCCTATTTTTGCAGGACTGTCTGATGTGTGTGACAGGGTCTATTTCAGTTCCTGGTGGCATTATCATCACTTTGCTGCATTACCATAAAGCCCAGGAAATAAGCTATTACCCACCACACTCCTCCCAAACGTTATCACAGACAATCATGCACTCACAAAACAGCATTAACTGTAAGAATTAGAGTCCATTTAAACTGCAGCTGTTCCTTCATTCCTAAATAGGTTCTTAGATCAAAACTTCTCCCTGACTGGTCCCATTACTGAATGTCCATTTCAACTGGAAGAAAAAGAACACTTCAAATATTTTATTTTTTACAGATTACCCTCCTTCCCTGTAATATAACAACCAGGTAAGTAACATTAAAATGAAGAAATTTTTAAATATATAGTGGACATTTTAGCTTTCATATTTGTGAGTTGAAATTTTGCTTTCAAATAATCTCTGGCAAAAGAAATGAACCTGTAATTTTGATTTCCTGTTTCTAGTTTATCTTTTCAGAATCTCAAGCTGCAATTATTTAAGGTAAAGACATTCTATTTATTTTTAACAATAATACTAACTCTGCATTGCTGGTAAATGCAAAACTGAAATCCTAGATTTAATATACATGCTGGTGTTCTTTTCAGCTATAAACCCATGCTTGGAAAGGTCCAAACCCCCACAACCCTATATTCTGCTATTATCAAAAAATCCCACAGCTTATTATGTTCCATTTCCTGCTCTGTTTCTTTGTCTCTTTGTTACCATCCACTGGAAGGGCTTCAATCTGCAGAGAAAAAACACTTTCAAATCTAAAGTGAAAAACCTGAATGTCAGGAAAATGCACAATGTCTCTTTAAGAGTCAACGGTAAATTAACTTGCCCATAACAGTGCAGTAATTAGCAGTTAGTAGCTTATTAAAAGGATGGCAAAGGCCAAGCTGCCATCTGGGATCTCCAGTTTCTTGTGATTGTTATTATGTCAAGATGTGCAACTTGCATTAGCTTTCATGTCACTGTGTTTGCCCTTACTTTACATGGAAATTTTAATGAAAGATACAGCACTTTAAAAATCAGACGTCCATCAAAAGTGCTATTAGCCTGCCTTTTACAAAGCACGTGGTCTGTTTTGCTACCTCTGCATCACTACACACCACTGAAAGCCTCAAAAGAAGAAAACAGAGGAAGGGGGGAAAAAAGCCTTTCAATTATATCAATTAAATACTCTCTTTGGACAGAGAGAAACCTGAGCTTCATTGAACACAGAAGAATACAACACAGCCTAAGACGACAATATTTTAGCTCCTGTTTACACTCAACAAAACCACAGTGCCTTTAACTCTCACAGGAATCATTCTTCTTAATAAAAATGAAAGCCAGCGAAGAATCAGCTGTTTATTCACACATCAGAAAGACACAGTTTTAAAACAAGGCAGAAAGAAAACATGTAAGAAAAAATTAATTACCTATAAACTACAAATTACTTAACACATTATTAAATATCTTATGCATACACAATATTTGTAAAAACACATGCTCATAAGCAGAAACAAAAATAATTTACCAGAACTGTCCTATTTAATGTGTCATATGCTTGTGTTCACAAGTGTATTACAAAGAAGAATAATGTATAATAAGAATGATGTGTAAAAAGAAGAATAAAACATCTATTCCTTTGTATTCGCTGATATGGAACATTTAAGTGACTTCATTCCCCAAAATTTAGAAAATGTCATCACCACTGGAATATAAAGAAATAGGATGAATGCCTTGCAGAAATGCCACGCAATACCTTACATTTGAAATTCATCAACTATCAATCACCTCTAATTATACTTCAATAAATTACATATAAATATTTCTTTCTTCCCTAAATAAAATAGGAAACCAGCAGCAAAAATTCACTTACAAAAAAAATTTATTCCAGAAGAACAACATCTTCATTCAAGGGGCTTTAATTCTATCAAAGAGGCTTTTGCTAACCATATGGTATTTGCTAACCATAAAATAAAATGCTTGATTTTTTAAAATAGTCATTAAGAGTAAAGTTAAAACTGAAAGTCACCGTCCTTATAATAATACAGGATTTTTTTCTCACCAAAGGAAAACAAACCCACTACCACACATATTTTAGAGTCCTTTCCTTAATAATTTTAATTGTAGAAACCAAAACCATACAATATTCATATTTAAAACCCAAATGTGAAGATACTTTACAGGGCAAAGCAGAGCTTAAAAACCACTGCCAAGGCTGGCATGGCAAATGTAGTGTTGTTTTTCTCCTTGTATAATTAGACATTTAGAGAGCACAAACGATTTAATTTGTTACTGATGTTTCACTTCAACATTTGCATAAACTCTTGGCCATTCAGCTGGACTTATTCACATACAACCATAGAACCATTTAGACTGGAAAAGACATTTAAGGTCATCGAGTCCAACTCCCAGCACTGCCAAGTCCACCACTAAACTGTGTCCATGGGCACCACACCTACACATCTTTTAAATATCTCCAGGACTGGCGAGCCAACCACTGCCCTGGGCAGCCTGTTCCCATGTTTGACAACTCTCTCCATAAAGAAATTTTTCCTAATATCCAATCTAAATCCACCCCTGGTGCAACCCGTGGCCCTTTCCCCTCATTCTGTCTCTTGTTACTGGGATGAAGAGGCCGACCCCCACCTGGCTACAGCCTCCTTTCTGGGAGTTGTAGGGAGCAATGAGGTCTCCCCTGAACCTCCTTTTCTCCAGGCTAAACACCCCCAGCTCCCTCAGCTGCTCCTCATCAGACTCGTGCTCCAGACCCTTCACCAGCTCTGTTGCCCTTCTCTGGATATGCTCCAGATATCCACCACTACCCTTCTTCTGGTAGTGAGGCGCCCAGAACTGGACACAGCACTCAAGGTGCAGCCTCACCAAGTATGGGGGATGAACACTGCCCTGGTCCTGTTGGCTGCACTATTTCTGAAGCAAGACAACACAAATCCTAATGGCATTACTGGTGAAAAAGAATGTGAAAATATTTTCCAGATCAGTAAGGTCCAGTCATTTCCTTCTATTCAAGCCCACAAGTGCTATTTCATTTTTCCTGTGCAATTACCTTCAGGTCAATATTATTGAACATCTCAAAGAAATAAGAACCTCATTCTCTGAGAGCAATGCTAAACCTTGCAAGACTTAAAAGACCTACTTTAGTTAAGAGCAGTTAGAACTAAAGCAGACAACCTGATTTTTGCAATGCTGATTATTAAACGGGGAAACTGGCAGTAGCCTTTGGTCCACACAACATGCATTTAAAAAGATCCCACTCTTTCACGTCTCTCTGACAATTAAGAAAAAACCTGCTTCATACTGAAAATGAGTGGGCAGCTGTGTAGTTCACACTAAGCACAACTGCTGCTGGAAGGAAGGAGACGCATGCCTTAGAGAAGAACCAGCAGTGCGGGGTTCAGAGCTGACCTGTGCACACCCAGAAACCAGCCTCACTGGTTGTTCTCTGTGTCAGACAGGACCTTTAGGACTTTCCAGTTCTTTGGGTTCTTGGCCCACTGGATTCAACGTGAATTTTGCTATTGCCTTCAAGAGGACAAAGGACTAAATTCACTGAAAATAGCAATTCCCACCAGGAATACAGACAATTTTCACAGGGGACATGAGCCTCAGTAGAAGTCAGACCCAAACCAAGAGCAATGGTAAAACAAAACCCATATGGTAGAAGGTAGCAAAATGGAAAATAATCATTTTCCTAACAAAGACTTTCAAGAGAACAAATAATATGGAAGAAGGCAATTACACATTAACTCCAGTAGCAAATTAGACTTGGATATTTATAATTTCCTTTGGTATCATTTACCTGTGGGGAAGCATTAGGGAAGTAAACTTAATATAATTGTTCCTTAATTGCCAGTACCTTTCCAGGAGAGAAGTCATATTCAGCAATTCTTGCCAAACTAAACAAAAGTCCTTCTTGCTCATCACACATTTACCTCACTTCCATGACCAGTTCCATACACCAAATAAAAACTCAATTCATATAACCTGAAAACTCAGTTCAGGTTAAAATGCAAGTGATACGCAGATGCTTGTCTGTATCTCAGCTACTCCAGCCATTACCCCAGAACATGTACACTTCATCTTCTTCAACTTTCCAGGAACTTATTTAAAAAAAAATCAAAATCTCCTGAAAATTTAAAAAAGGATAGATGCAGAAAAAGCTTGTTTACTGCAGTGGAAACAACTAATCAAACACTTGCTTCAAATTATGAATGCAAGGTCAGAGACTGCTATACATTGTGAAGAAGTTTTATGAAATCAGATACATCATATCCAAAATTAAATCAAATACATCATATCCTTTGGCTACATACGTGACATGAGACAGAGTTGTTGCCAGTTTTTACTAAAAACTACAAGAATGCCAAAAAAATATGAACCTTCCGTGTGAGCACTAAAGGAATCTGGTACCACTTTCTCTGTGAGCTGAAAGCCGTATGTGAGTTCAAAATTATAGTTTGAGCCCTCTGAAAGCAATGCCATTTTTCACGCAGACTGATGGTTCTCTGATGAAGTCACTTGCTATAACTACAGCTAAAATCTACATGTAGCTGGGAAGTGAAAAGATATTGTCACTCAATGATACAATAAATTAAGTTTCAGTACATATGAATTAATTGTGGACTACGTTACAATCCTCATACCTACAGGCTCAGTTAGGAGATTTGCTTTGGAAAAGACTTTCAGCTTAGTCCTACACAGGCTGGCCTGAAGTATAAATTCCACCCAAGAAAAGAACAGGAGCTAACATCACACAAGACTTGCCCTGATCTGCACTGACCCTTAAACCACACAAGCCATACATCAGCTAACTGAATTATTGACAACTGTGTTGAGGCACAGTAACATTTTATATGGTGTGCTTAGAGCTTCAGGTTCTCATATTTTTTACAGTGTGTATATGTAATTATTATGTACTGATGTTCACCTCTTGCTGAGAAGATAGGTCTGAGTACAGCTTAGGTATTACCCTCCATCACCCAAGTTTGGAGAGAATAAAAAAGCTATGAAATTAATTATTGGAATATTTTTCCAACCTCAAAACAGAACAAATAATATTGATTACATAATGTACTCTGTCACAGAGAATTCAACAATACAAAATTTTTAGAAGAAAGCTGGGCATCAGTAAAGGGAATCATACAAATTAAGGTGTTTAATATGCCATTTTGCTCTCCAGAATTCAGGTATTACAGGAGTAGTAATTATTGAGCAGAGACTGCTTGTGCCTCAAAGGAAAGTTATTATGAACAAATCCTCTGAGCTCCCATTCCTCCCAAATTCATAGTTGCACAACTAGTCATTTCATTCCCCAATGTCTTACTGGCATGGACACAAGCAACATCCTCCAACATGTTCAAATCATGCTAATAAATACATCAGATTCTTCAGCAGTGTATTCATTGAAATGGAGTAAGCCTCAGTATAACAAAACCTTTTAATCTTTCTCATTGGAAAATAGGATCAAAAAAAGATTTTTCTCAAGCCATGTTTATAATTTATCAGTCAATCGATCTTCACTTTTCCTTCCACTCCAACTGAAGACCCATAGCAAGTTTGCAGCATTTTGCCTTTTGGCAGTTTTGATAAGGGATCGAGGACTGCCCTCTGCATGCCTAAGATAGGTCTGAACTGCTGAAGAGCAAGCTGGAGCCCCAGAGCAGTCTGGCAGGCCCTGTGCTGTACTGGGCTGCAAAGGAAATGGACCTCTCTGTTTAGCAGTGCTGATTACTTCTGCTTCCTCTGCTGCTTGTTTGCAACTCAATTTCTCTTTGTAAAACACCTCACCCTTAACAGAAAGGATGGGAAGCAGAGCCAGGGGAAGAAACTATAGCTCAAAAAACCTCCATTGTTGAAGGGTACTGGACAAGCCCGGGTTCTGGTGCCACCAACACCAGTAGCAAAATTACCAGCAGTGGCATCACTCTAGTGCAAGTGTCAGCAGGATCAGCCCACTGGCCTATGGCTCTGTCTTTGACTGAACTGACGAGCCCTTTGCAGACCCAGCATCACCAGCTACAGATGGCCTGACACTGCACAGCCCATATTTACTGTGAATAGGGAGAAAATAGCATCTCTTAGGAAGGCCTCAAAGCATTTATCTTAAAAAATATTTCCTCCATAATTGAATACATAATTGAAGAGATTGTTAAGCAACTTTTCAAAATAAAAGCATTAAGTTCCAATATGAAACACATTCATAAAAATACAATTTGCCCATCAACAAACATTTTGCAAGCAATAAAGTCTTAGAAAGAACGTGATCTCTACCTTTACTTCTACCTAGAGACAGGAAGGTGTGCGTCCAGTTAAGAGGAGGAACAAGAGAGGTGTCCAGCATGGAGGAGGCAAAAGAGAAGAGAAGGAGGAAGCATGAAAAACCAGAAAAATATGTCACTGGCCATACTTAGAGAAACAAGGAAAGGAGCGTATTTATCTTGCAGCCAAACCCAACAAAACACAATGTCAAGGGAAAAAAGAGAGACACACCACAGCTAAAGCACAAAGCAAAGCTTAAACCATTGACAGTACAGTCAGCAGCTGCCTGGTTAAGCTTTAATTTGATTTTCTACTGAGAAATGCAAACTGCTCATGCAATACCACGCCAGTGATATGCCTCAATCCACGTCAAATTCAAAACAGCAAGGGAAACAACAGAATAGCACAGGAAAAAAAAAATCTCATGGTAATATATTTGTTAAACACATCTCACCTACCAGAGCTAATGTATTTGTATATAATGTTGACATTGCATATTTACTCACACATATACATTTACATATTTTATATCCATCATATTTTTATAGAGAGTAAATATTTATCAAAAGGCAATATCTGTGAGTTTGTTGGCAAGAAATGAGAAGCCACTGTTCCCTGATGTGTCATACATAAACAAGGGTGGCTAAAGTTGCCAGAAGCCAATAGTATTCATATTTTTTTGCCAGATGAGGGAATATAGAAAGTGCTGATGACTGGTCTGAATAGGTCATGCAAGTCTTCATGAGCCAGCTGGGTTGCAACTTGTAATTTAAATGGCCAAGTGCAACTGTGTACATAATCCAGTGCTAAATCACAGACTACTACAAAGAAATATTCAGTGTTATTGAGAATGAAAGTGGCCATCAACTATTCTGATCTCTTCCAACATGCCTTCCTCTGTCACAACAGCTTGCCATACTCAACTGCATCCTGAGCAATTCAGACATGCTGGAGGGATCTATCTGCTGGATGTCCTTCAACAAGCACGACCTCTGAGCCAGGACCCCAGTGGAACAGTAAGTGGGGACAGAGAGGAAGCTCAATGCTTCCAGCGTTTAGTCAGATGCTCCACATTCCAAACACCGTGGTCTTGACACACAGCTCTAAAGAGCCCAATTGTTCTACCTTTCCTACCATACAGGGATGTTAAGCAGTACAGAAACTGATAAGTAAGCCCCTACTTCACTTCTGATTGTTACCTAACACTTAATGACCCCAGAGCAGACATCCGTCTTGAAAAACAATAAAAACTGATTATGTCTTAAGTCTCTCTTCATTTCACTGAGATACACAGAAATTATGTCTCTTTTACTCAAGTACCTAATTACTCTTTGACCTTCACAGGCACTATGTACTATCTAACTCCTCGGACTGTCCATCCTCAGATACATGCTTACTTAATGCCAAAAAAACTTTTGTGTACATCTAGTCTAGGAAAGCTTCATCAGGCTTTAGAGTCAAAACTTACATTTTCTTCCCCTAGACAAACACTTGGTCTGGTCTTCCTAGAGTACCACTTGCACACACCTTGCATAAAGTCTTAAATCATTTCACTTCTGCATTCACAAGACTAGAAGGCATCAGGAGTGCTGCTAAGTCCTGTTTACCCATGTCAGTAAGACACTGGCACTGTTCAGAGGAAAACAGAACCACAATTCTCTTCGCTTTATCTGTTTTCACCAGCTTCTTACTCCACAATATTAAAATGTGATGTCTGATCTAGGCCTAGATCCCCTTTATAGCCCAGTATGGGGTTAGCCCTGTTGTTCTCAACCATTTTGTTCTGTGTATATTTGAGTATTTTAAATTGCAGACCAGGACTTACAGGCCATTATATGCAAATTTCCTCAAGATTCATAATGAGTTAGGATCATACCACAAGGGCTATTAACATACTTTTTGTAATAATTGTACCCTTAAAATAAAGGCCAACATTGAGGTCTACATTTAGTAGGCAGAAGTGGGAGTCATTACAGCTGGCACAAGAAGAAATAAATGGCAAGATAAAATAGTTGTGGGCTGCGTGGAAGGGGGATGCATACCTTTTTACTATCCATGGAATCATTTCATGCTCCCTCCTGGGCATCTGAGTCCCAGGTTGGCATGAAGCCTTGGCTCGTGGGACCCAAAGGCAAAAATGCAAATGGCTTGACTGGCACTCAGTACACTTAGTTGCTTTTGTTATGCAAAGCCCAGCCCAGAAAAGCAGCAGGGACAAAGCAATTTCATGATCAGTGACTGAAACAAAGAGAAAGTGGAAGGACTTACCTTGTTCACTCATCATCAGGTGTGAGAGGCCTGAGAGAGGAAGACGGAGAGAGAGAGAGAGGAAGTGAGAGAAAAAGAACAAAACTTAAAAAGAAGCAGTAATATCCGTGCACACCGGTCACAGTCCAATACCTGTCAGGATTGGAGCTCACATACTTGAACTAGACCAAGTATGGTTGTAGCACACAGGGCACAAACATTTTGTGTTCCCTTCCCACACTGAGCAGGAAAGCATCTGTCGCTGGTAGAAAAAACCTGCTGCTCATTGCAGAACTGTGTCTGAGGCTTAGCATGTCCTTTGGGGGGTGACTCCAGAGGCACTGCACACCAGTATAGCTAAATGGGCTACGAAAGCCAAGGTCTGCAATGACAGTCTGCAGTGAGCTGTTGTTCCTCTGGAGAGGTACAGAAATAACTTCTCCTCAGCTAAAGACCTTAAATTCAAAATTGCAGTGGTCAGTAAAAGGGAAGCCATGATCACACCACATCTGCTTCAGATGAAACCTTTGCTCTAAATGCGTACACATACATAAAGCTATTATTATTGAACACGTGGCTTCATGTGTATTTTTAGGAGTCTATCAACATTGCTCACACTTACTAATTAGACACGAGTACACCAGACATAGCAAGGATTTAAAAAAATTACCTGTAACCTATTTAAATACACCTCCACACCCTTTCTGGGAAGAACTGCAGATTCAGTTTCCTAGGACAGTGTGTTACTTTATGGCTCTATAGCTAAAGCCACTCTTCACTTTCACAATTGAAGGTAAAGCCAGAAAGCAACACAGTTCCTCTCAGCAGAGACAGTCGTTGTCAGCTCTGTAGATGAGGTTGTAGTGTTTACTTGGGCTGCTTCACTCTGATCATTCTTTCTGGCACAAACCTTGTTTGTTTCAATCAAAATCTATTTCTAGCCCCAATTTTTAAATATGTTTACTGTACTGTATTCATAGAAATATTGTTTAGATATTTCTATGTATATATATATATTCATGCCCAAGCCATTAAGCATGAAGTGACCCATTAGTCAATTTTGTGACACAAGAGATCACGGAAGTAACATAACAAAAATCAAGTCCTACACACTCAAACCATAAGGGACCCCTTTCACACTTGGTTCCCTGACCAACTTCCCTTAGCTTGATTCCTTCTCACATCTCCTACCTCTCATAGCACTTAGTATGGCAGGGGCTTCGATACATGCACACACACACCACACACCCCATATTTTAAGTCAGTTTTTTAATCAAACAGGGCTGTGACTTTTTAATTTCACGGAGGCTGAGAGGTCAAATGAATTTATTAGAATGAGAATTTTCAACAAGCAGCATGCTGAGTTTGAATTTGTTTATTCCTTTCTCTTTTATGGTTTTCCTTTGCAATGGCTGAAGAAATCTGAAATCCAGATCATCCTAAGAATATGTTCACCCACAGAGAACTTCAAGCCAGATAAGGGGATTAATAATTGTACAGTCTGAGGAATGCAAATACCTTAATGTTCTTGAAGATTATTGTGGATTTAGAAAAATAATCAGAAACATAACATCGGTTTAGATTTTTTTAGGTCTTTTAGCTATAAATAAACATAGCAGATTTGATACTGTAGGACACTTCTGGTTTAAATTACAAGATATAATTCAGTGAATCATCTTCTCTGTGAGGAGAGTGGGTTGAATTTGTGTCTCTATTTATGGCCACTGACCCCATCATTCTTGACAGGCAAATCTCAGGTCTCATCAAATGGACGCTTCAAAGTCACTGTAAAAGGCAGGAAGACAAAAGCATAATTGTTAGGACCTACAATGCACAGAATCCCTGTACCAATGGCAAAAAAAGTGAAAGGGCTAGAAGGTGTGAGTATGACACACAGCAGAAGCTGGCTGAACAGGGAGGGAACATGGGATCCAAAGCGGAGATGGGGATCCCGAGGCCTTGTACACCGTGGGAAAGGAAAGTCACACCTAAGAGGCCCAGCACCCACAGAGGCAGCTGATGGGGATGGCAGGGGGTTTGTCCACTTGGACACAAGCAAAGAGAAACCTCCAGAGAAGGTTTAAAGCAAGAGTCTACATTAAACACCCTAAATCACACTATAAGAAGGTCCATTTTCTCTCCACCAGCCACAGAGGAGCTTTAAAAATCTCAAAATGTCAGGAATGTCAACACCCCTTTTTGTCCTTATCCACAGAAGGCCAATGCCATGTGCCCTATCTGTCAGGCACATCAGCCAGATGCATCCCCACAAGCCCTTTGCCTGCGGCTAGGGAGTGAGCACACCCCCAAATAAACGCAATATTGTGGCCCCCGATTTGGCCTTGGTTCAAATCTCTGCAAAAGAAAGTATCCCTAAGAAATATTCTGGCAGTTTCTGCTTCTCCATAGATTTGGAATACCACAGCAGCTGAGGTATTAGTATTGTAGGTACCTCTTGAGCTTCCCCAACTGGACAATAAAAGGAGGGAGATTAATGAAAAATAATGCCCTCCCCCTCAATGCTACTTTTTCCTTTTTTAAAATAGGAAGAAAAAGGAGGGTGGACTTGGAGACAGAGCAAAGAAACACTATTATATCATAAGTGGTCCATCAACAGAGACCCTTATTTTAACAGAGAACACCAACAGAATTTCAGATTCATTATTAGATAAAATAATAATATAAATAATGAAATAAAATATCAGCTTTTCTCATCTGAAAATATTCCTACCTTGCAATTTAAAGTAGGAGTGAAAATGAGTGTATTTATCTCAAAGAAAATGTCACTATCAGCCAAAACCTTCAACCATTGAGATATAAAATCTGTGACATTTGCAGCATGTGTAACAAAGGCCTCAAATTACTCAGAGTAAAATCAACGTGGAAAACGTGAACTGACATAGTTGTCTCAACTTTATATCAGTTTCAAGACATGACAAGATAGTAAACAATTTTCAAATCATAAAAATCAAAGCCACCTCAAGGTGGAATGGGGTAACACTTGCTATTAGACTGTAAGAAATTGGCAATTGTTTTTTGGCATCCAACAAACGAATGCAAGAGCTGTACAAATTGTTCAGACCTGCAAACTAGACCAGATTTTTCCAGATCAGTGGGGACACCCATCACCATGCTATTTGGGCAGCAGTCATAAAGACAAGCAAATTTTTTAGCAGGCTCAGGATACAAAAGAACTCGTCCTAACGCGCATTATTCACATATTCTACCATTGTTCGTGCAAATATCCATCCCATTTCAGAAGAATCCTATAAGAAAATATGATTTTCCACCAAAATCCAGGTGAAACGTTTTCCTTTTAATCCTAGATTTTTTCAACAAGAAACTTTGATTATAGCCTCAGCTATAAGGAAACCCAGCAAGTGTAGAACTTGGAAAGGGTTGATAAAAATCTGCATGAGCTCTAATGGCCAAGGCATTGCATGCTTTTTCTAAATCAATCTGGTCATCATTATAATAATTTACTGGCCGGACAGAACTGCTGCCCAACAAAAATGGTACATAGTAAGTGGTCTGGAAAAAGTTTAGGAAAACCTCAGAATAAATGGCTTATCTGCCTGTAAAGAAATTTTATGTCAAAGTCAAGAATCTGGTGACTTTCTATTCCTGAACTTCAAACATGAATGACAGTAAGGACAAGCACACGGCTTCAGAAGAAAACTCTCAACAGGTTTTTTAGATAATGGTAAATATCTGCTTGCACTCAGCCTCTGGAGACCCAGCTTCTTTGAACATTCAGCAGTAATGCGAAGAGAAAGCAGCCTGTTTCTTCAGAACATCAGTTTGTTATTAAAATAGTATGTCCATTGCTGAGGGCAGAAGACACAAACTCTGCTCTCTGGCCATGATTTATGCCTGCCACAACTGACTTTTCCTATTTAGGTCTTGAAGGTTTTTTTAATGTTTCTTTAACCTACTACCCATTCAGTATTATTTTCTTAAAGTTTAAAATGAAACTTCCTTTAATCTCAAAGAAACATTTCATACTACTTTTTTTAAAAAAATTGTAAGCCATGTGCTTTTTTCAAAATAGTAAAATTAAGTGCCTCCAACTGTTCAAAGTACAAAGGGCTAACACTGGATTCTTATGAAGCCAGAAGGACATTTTTAAAAGTAGCTTCAGAGTACAATGATATGAAAGAGCAATGTAGTTAAACAGCAGTCCTCATCTTAAGGGTTTGCTAGGGGTAATTTTCAGTGTGGAGGAAAAAATATGGGAAACCTTGGAAACACTTTGAATCCTGCTCCCTCCCATCCCATTTTAGTACTTAGCACTTAAAATGGGAAAAAAAGCCACAAAAAATAAGAAGGTGGGGATAGCACAAAACACAGCTGAGAGTGACAAGTGATAGCAGTAACAAAGGGAGATGGACTCCTTCATCAAGTTAATTATAGCTTGTCCTGTGCTACTGGGCCCATGATCTGGGGGTGCGCACGTGTGCGTGGGTGTGCAGGCACTGCTGGATTGCTCTGTTAAGGCAGGCAGCCTCAGTATTTCCCTTTTAATGATGCTACCAAATGATTAGCCCAAAAGCTCTTAATGAATGGGAAAAGAGACTGCCAGGCAGCAGCAGCAACCCAGATCTCCCCTGGGGCAAGTTTGCCCAGAGAGGATCTTTTTTCAGGGTATCAGGCTCCATGACCCATTCAGACAATAACAGGGCCAGCTGCAATGTATGTCTGAGATAGGACATCAGACCCTGTGGTCCAGAATATGCACAAAATCCTTTAAGGCAAAGCTGAAGACAGAAATCATGCAAACAAAGGACTCTTCCTGAAATAAAGTTACATCCAATATAGAGAAGAGCACTCTGATGAGTACTGGAGTCTGTTTTCATCTCCTTTCCAAATATCCTAAAACTAGCAATTCCTTAAGAAATAGGATTTTCTTTACTCTGAGCCTCATACTCCAGCTCTATCGGCAGTTCCCTTTTCTGTTAGGGAAGAGTGTTGACAAGCTCCTTGTCTTCCATGTGGTCTTCATAAAATAGGTATCTTGAGGTTTTCTAAAACCCAAAGTCCAAGGAGAATTCTCCAAGAATCCCCAGGTACCAAAAAAGAGGGCATTCCAGCAGGGCCAAAGGGTGGGACTCAGAACAAGAAGCAGCAAAACCGTTGACTTGAGAGATGCGAAGAACGGATAAAGAAGAAAAATAATTGTGTGGCCTAGTTCAGACCTTTTACCTGCTAGACAGGTCAGCTTTGCCAAGAGGGTGACCCGATTCCTTGGCTCCTGGTGTACACGGGGCCTTTTCTTTCTAAGCAGGCAAAGCAGTAGCACAGGCTGGG
Source organism: Daphoenositta chrysoptera (assembly GCA_013397915.1). NCBI lineage: Eukaryota > Metazoa > Chordata > Aves > Passeriformes > Daphoenositta > Daphoenositta chrysoptera. Next base: position 60,940 of record VZRO01007918.1, read on the forward strand.
GAGGTCAGTTGTGTTTGATTCAACCACGAGATGCACGACAGCCAAGGGGCTGCTCTCAGGCCCCAGCAGTGAGCCCAGCCGGGAGTGCGGTTTTGTTCTTGTAGCCGCAGGCCCACTTCCAATCCAATTACACACAACAGCTGTGCTAGCGCCTCTTTCCCATCCCCTTTCCTTCCTCTGCTATGTAATTCCAGGATAGGTTTTGTCATTATCAGGGGCAGTGAGTCAGGGTGAATGGCATCTACTTTGAGTGATCAAAGGAATAAGAGCATGAAATAGAAACCAAAGAGAAAGTTGTTTACCCCAACATCTATGGAAGCAATAGTGATCAAACCACAGGATCTCCCTTCACTCCCAGCGGAAACAGTATTCTGACGTTCCATGTGGCATACTCCTATAAGTATTCACTCAGGAAGGGCTAAAAACATGGTGGTGTTTGAAGATATGAAAACAAATATGCAAGTGTTCATAAAGATGGCCACATGCACAAGAGAATGTGTGCAGGTATCAAGGCCTGATGGTGAATGCATTTTATGACATAAAATGTGTACAACTGCAAATCAGAGCACCTGATCAAGTAGGTGCAGAAGTTGTGAAAAGAACTGTTAGACACGGAATACAATTCTTCAGCTTAGAAGAGGTATCTCTGACAATATTTATGATTGAGATAAAACCCCAATTAAGACAGAGCAGGTGACCAGAAAGTACCTTTTTCTTTATTTGTGGGAAACAAAAAATAGGAGTCACTGAAGGAAATTCTCAAGTAACAGGTATAAAAACAACTCAAAGTACTTTCCACATTTCAATGATTAAACAATGGGACTTGTTATCACAGGATACAGCAGAGTTAAAAGATACAGGTGGATTAAGAAAAGCAAAGACTGGACATATCCAGAGAAAATATGTTCATCAATGACTGTAGAACACAAACTGGATGCAGAATCACGTCAGAAAGTCCCTAAAACAGTAATTACCCGAAACCACCAAGGTATTGGGACAAGACCTATGCTATCATAGTTTCTTAAACTTCCTCCAAAGCATCTACTTTCATAAAAAGACATTTCTGGGATAGAGGAATTCTTGCTTTCACCCCAGTGATTACTACTGCCATATTTTTGCAAATAGGTTGTCATGGAACTAAAAATCATTCACATTCCAGTGCAAGAAATTCCCATTAGGAGACAGTACCTGTGCAAAGGGCATGCAAGAATCAAAATAATGGTGGCACCTATGAAGAAGAACCTAAGCCCATACATACTGGCTTCAAAGTCCTGATGAATGGCACAGATGGATTCCTACTCCGACCTAGTACCTTCTGCAAAGAGGAACCTTCAAATGGGCTGAAACCCATCATTTTCATGGCCCAAAAGCAGTTTTTATTTAAGGAAGCAGAAGCCAGCATATAGGTACTGCTTAAACGACCCTATGACATGGAGTTAGGGAGACCAACTAAAACAGCAGACCTGAGATGAAGAAGAGAAAGAAGCATTTAAAGATGGAGTTTAAAAGACTAAAGACCTGGATCAAAAATGTGCTAATATGCTTATGCTTTCAACGATCTCTGCATCTTTATCAAGGAGTTGTTCAGACAAACAAGGACTAATTTTTCCTCTGGGAACTACCTAGCTAATGTCTACTGGGTTTTGTCCATTCAGTTACATGCAAACACTAGTCAGCAGTAAGTTCATGACAGCCAAATGCCCAGAACTCAATCTCTTAGCCTCCTCCCCATAAACTTTTATAGATCTCTCCCACAACAGGAATAAGCTTGCTATGAATAAGAAAAGCCCTATTTAAACTTTGACACCACCACCACCCCCCCCCCCAACCCAGTATCAGTAACAGTCTCCATAGAACTAAATATGGTTCCTTGATATTTTCTCCTGCATATATTCTTCCACTAAAAAAAACAAAAGGTGATACAGGAGTGTACAACTTTCTCTTTGATCTATTGGTTTTTTTCAACTATTTATCTTTCAGAATCTACACTACTGGTAAAGAATGGAAGGTGCAAAGACAGAAGCAGATATTGTGCAGAAGTGACAGAGGCATCCATTCTGTCTGTGCTGCATGCCACTTCCCAGCCAGGCACTTAACCTCTGTACTAAGGCTCTTAAACTCCATAATGTTCAGCCCAAGCACTCAAACCATGTTGTGAAGGTGAAGTGAGGCTGTAGCTCTAACCCCAAAGGGAAAACTGAAGTACTGAAAGAAGTTATTTTTCGTCTACATGACACAGGGAGTCAGTGACCCAGCCGAGTCAAAGGGCAACAATCCCAACTCCAGGGCACTGTTCAAAATGTAGTGTTGTTATTCTGTAACTGGGGCATTACATTTGCGGGATAGGTGGGCTAACATCTTACAAACTTCTTTTAATTGTGAAATAAGCCAGACGGGATCAAGTTGGATCTTGAAAGGAGTGTAAAAGTGAGCCCCTGTTGCTGGAGTGCCCTTCTTCACAAGCAGAGACCTCACAGCCAGGGAAGGCTTATGCTACACATTTCTGTTTACTTTAAAAGAAAAAAACCTCTTTGCAACTTGGAATAACTTCGCCCAGCAGAACCCTGTGGTGCCCACTGCTGCCAGCCCCAGCCTATTCACAGCTACCTCCTCTTAGTGGGGAATTCATTTCAACCAGTCTATTCAACAATAATGAATTCTTATTTAATCAATGGGCTCTTTACAGCCCTTCTGCTGCCTGTGGGTAGTTACCACTAGCACATAAAATCCTTAATTTGTCTTTCAAACAATAGACGGTTAAAGTAACCATTCTAATAGAGGCCTGAGGCTCTGTCCTCACAATATAGATAGGTGGATGGCCTAATAGGTAGAAAGTGTCTGCATAGCTTGGCAGAGGGGAAGTGTAAACCCAAACTCTGCTGGAGGTCCATGTCACTGCCCAGTCCCACAGCAGTGCCAGTGCACCCCCGAGGGTGAGATGAGCAGAGGGATGAGACTGCCTAGGAGGAAATAGTGACAGAGCCTTGTAATGAAGTGTGAGTAATTGTCAGACTGAAAACGTACAGATGATTGAGAGAACACATGAAAAAGCATTCACATACGACTAGAAATCCACATGTGACTAAAAATCTACATGAGAAAGCAGTCCTAAGAAGAACAACGAGCAACGAGGAGAATAAAAAATGCACATCCAAGTATATAAATTACGAGAATAGCAGGGCAGTAGAGCAGCAGAGCAGTCAGGGAGCAGAAGGATGGACTGCTCCATGGTGCCCACAATAACACCAGTAGAGTCCTGTACTGGATGTGCCACCTCTGCTTGGCTCCTACTAGTGATGCTGTCATCTCCTGCACACCGGGAGATGTCCCTGATGTTATTTGAGGCAATGCTCATTACTTGCATAATATCATAATAATAATTGGGAAAGACCATGCTTTCCCAATTCAATCATCCTCCTCTGCCACAAATATCAACATCTTCAGCATGTTGTGGAGACACTTGTGACTCAAAGCCTTTGGCACATATCCTGTCAGATCCTGCCAAGATGAGAGGAAACAGGAGTTCCTGGACACCTCAGAGATGGTACAGTTTCAGCCTCGTAGGTAACTGAAAAGATTGCAATGTCAAAGTTAGCAGAGCCTTTCTTTCCAAAGCGTGCCAGGTGACATTTGCCATTTGGCCACTTCCATTCCCACTGCTATCGGCTGAGATGCACACAGAATGCAAAAGTTCTTAGCAGAACAGAAAGGGGGCTGACGAGAGAAGCCAAAAGGCTCAATATGCCAGGAAAATACCCAAGTGACTCACCCTCCCTGCATCTCTCTGAAGTGATGCACAAGATCTGATTATCCAAGTGTAGAAAAGAAGCAAATTGAACAGAGAACACATTCCAGATCCAGATAACTCATTCCAGGTTAGGTTTAGCAAAAGTTACGCAGAAAGCTGAGAAGGAAAAGAGTTTTGGCTAGCCCATTATCCCACTCCAGCCAGGGCAATGTAGGGTGCTCTCTTGGGCTCTTGTTTCCATTTCATATAGTGATAAAGCAGGTGGAACTGCCCAAGGGTGAGGTAAAAATTAGTTTCTAAAGCTTCATTTCATGTGGACTAGAATAAAGTGGGCTAGTTCATCTAACACTTGTAGCTGAAGTTGGGGGACTCCGATCCTGTCAACAATGAGACAGCAATCTGAGGAGGGAGGTTTGGAGTTCTCTGTGGTAACACACTGTTGTGGAAGAACTCCACATATAAACAAGCACATGAAACACACATTCATTTTTCCTTTTAAATGAATCATTTGTGCCCTGGTGGGAATAAAATTTTGTTACCTAAATAAGATCACACACTCAGATTCAGCCAGAAAGATGCTCACTGTTTTATAAAAATATAACATAAAACAACAAAAAATTCCTCTGTTAGTAGAACTGAAATTCAACATGTTATCAGTGGGAGTAGCAAATGGATGAGACTGCAGTGAGAGAAAGAAAATGACTAAACTAGACTTTTATGCCAGACTACACACAGATGTATCAGAAATAAATTGTATATAATGCAGTTTTCAATGCCAGGTTCAATTAGCAATACAAGCAACCATTCTTAATGTATTTTTCATTCAGAAAGCATCCCTTTAACTGACCAACACAATGTAGTCTCTGAAGAGGGAAGTTTGTGACCTTTGCTACTATGAAGCGCTTCTTTCAGCACACACTGTGCAATCCAGACCTCGTGATGTCCAGCAGAAGCAGGATGAGACCTGCCTTGGTAACTTACCACCACCACTCCTTAAAGCACAGCCTTTCAGCTCAGCAAAAGTAACACTTACCTGGAATATGATTGACATCTGTCGAGGTGTGTTCATGGCAAGCAGAAGGGAGAAAAGAAAGAGAAAGAAAGAGAAGAGAAAAAAAAGCCATTAGAGATGCACACAGCAACTCAGTATCCTTGCATGGAAATCAATTTCATGCAAAACCAGAAGTAATTAGGTCTGTTTGAAGGCCACCCATCTGCATCCAACCACGCCACCATGCAAGGGAGGAGGCACTGGCTCCCTCTCCACTGTGCATGTAAAAGTGAATCCACCATCATATCTGTCCGGAGAGAGAGTTCCTGGAATCAGATAGAACCAAGCCACGTCAGTTCCTGTGAGAATATTGGTTAAAATATTCTACATTTTTCACACACATAAACGCAAAAGAGAGAAACAAAAAACAACCTGCCTGCAGAAGACTTCTATAGCACATAAATTCAAGCAAGTTTCCAGAAAAATAGAAAAGAACCTGCTCCCCTTTTATATGGGGCCATGTGAATTTATGACAAGGTATAAGACATACAACATAGTCCCAAAGTCTAGAAGAGAACCCATGCCTTTTCATTCTTCCTGCCCATCATTTCCCAAAAAGCATCCTTCATTGCAGACAGTAGTAGAGGTTGGGGAGAAGGAGTGTGCCAGAGCTCTGCACATCCCACATGTTGTGTTTCACAAGATGCTAAATTCAGAACAAATGTCATTTGGTACTTTTTCTCTCTGTGGCAGAAGACCACTTTTCAGAATCAATCCCATAAATCTCAAAATAAGTAAGTCCTTTAAAAAGGGAGGAGCAAGACTATGTAGTTCATAGTATTGATAACAGAGAAGGCATATATTTGAACGTACTGTCTGTTTCAGGCAGAGCCCACCAATCACAAAGAAAGTACTTTAAAAAAATGTTTCTCATAACTTTTTTAGCATGCCAAGTTTAGTCTTACTCTGAATAGCTACACTTAACATAACACCAAGACGGAGAATCCCCTGAAATCTCACAGGATTAGATTAATATTTTCTTTACAAGGCAACCCTCAAAAAAAAAAACAAAACAACAACAACAACAACAACAACAAAAAAAAACCAAAAAAAAAAACCACCAAAAAAACCACAAACAAAACAAAACGGAAAAAAAACCCCAACTTGATACATTAATGACTTGGACGACAGATCCCAGACTACTTCTGCCACAAATCTAGGAGCATGACATACTGAGTGCATTGGCTTCACACTAAGGTCTAAGGCTGTATTCTCCTTCTCCCAATGCCCCCTCCAATTTCCATCAGTATTCCACCTTCCTGTCAAAACCCACTGTGTTCCTGTGAAACTGGTGCCACTTGTCCTCCTGAGACACTTGCAATTCAGTGGTGAGTGATTCCTGTGCATGCTGCTTTTTGTTGATCACTTTCTGTTGCTTTCTGCTTATCACTTTGTAATGGCTCCGAAACCATTTGAGGAAAAGTCTCCATGGAACATCATACATATATCAAGCTGTCGTTTCCCAAGGAGGTAACAACCCAAATAAAACAATGCACAAAGAGGGGAGGGACTGTGGCTTCAATTCCTTTACATTCCATAGCTTTTACTAAACATATATGGCAGATCTGATGAGGATTATTTGCTGCCTTTCCTCTTTAGCGCATAATTGTATCTGAGAACCAGTGTCTTGATTTGCAAGCCTGGAAGGACACTAAGCACTGAAAGTTTACCTGAAAGTAATGATACTTTCAGGTAGGAAAAGAAAAGGAGTGTCAGGCAGCAATGCATGCGCTGAAGATGGAAATCAAAAGAAGGTGATAGCAGGGGCAGAAGGAAGGAGCAGAGCCTCAAACACCACTCCAGAATGTGAACATGATGACAAAGAATTTACAAGTCCACTGCTAGGAGCAGTCTTGAGTTGATGTGTTGCTTGGGAAAAATCAGCGGCAGTTAGAGATGATCACGTATCTCAGAAGAGGTAAAAGTGATTACCATAAGGTACTGCAACGTGTCTGATGATCCAGCATCTGCTTGAAAATCTATTCTAAGCAGGTAAAAAGTTCTAGACCCATGTTGTCCTCTCAGCCTCCCTGCACACCTGACAATGGAGCAGGCACAGCTGCAGCCCAGGCTGCCAATGGGGGCCTGGAACAGTAGGCAGCCTCACCAGGGTGTCTCTGCTCCAGGAGGAAATCTGTGGGATGGCTGGGGAATAAAAAGCCTCAGCAGATAGAAAGGGCAAAGGAAAGAGCTCGCCAAGGGTTAGCAAGGGATAAACACATTAAGCAAGTAAGAGAAGAGGCAGTGGTCTGTAACTGATACACTGCTTGAAATAATACTTATTTAACTGTGTGAGAATTAAACAGGTCATGAAGCTGTTAAAAAGGGACATAATGAAGTGCTAAGAGCTAACATAAGCATCTCTAAAATGTAGTGTCTCAATGGCAAGTAACAGCAAGATTTTTTTTTTTAACCTGTCTTTTTTTTTTTTTTTTTTTTTTTTTGTCCCTAAGAGATCCCGACTGATTAAACTCTTAGCTTTTATCTTGCTGTATCTTTTTTTGGAAAGTTTCCACCCAACACAATTTCTGTATACACTAGTTGCACAACAAAAGTCACTGTTTGCATCTCTGTGACATTTCACAATATTTACCTACATGGCAGCCTGGGTCATTAGTGTTACTTCCCATACTAAATGCAGAAGGAGTTTCTTGTATTGCAGACACCCCCCCATGTGGTATCTGCTGGCAAATGCTGATTTCCAAATGGTAAAACTACCTGGTTTTTCAGTTTAAAACAACAAGAGAAAGCACTGCTTTCTTTGCAAAGACAAAAAATTACATATAACCAGTCAGTCTTCACAAAAGACCCTACAATAAATACCACTGTGGCTTACAAGTGAAACTGCCATGCAAGTCACAGAATCACAAAGCACAGAATATTCTGCATTAGAAGGGACCCACAGGGATCATCAAGTCCAACTCCTGGCCCTGCACAGCACCATCCCCAAGGGTCACACCATGTGCCTGAGAGCATTATCCAAACATTCCTTGAGGTCTGTCAGGCTTGGTGCTGTGACCACTTCCCTGGGGAGCCTTTTTTCTCCTGGGTGAAAAATCGTTTTCTAATATCAAAGTCCCCATGGGAAACACCATCACACTTCTGCAGTGTGGAATGCCACTCCACTTTGGTTCACAATTAAAACTGTGGTTGCATATATTGACAAAAGGGACCCGCCATACCCTATGGCTGGTGGCTCCACAATTAGGAGACACCTAATGCCTCAAAAAAGGTAAACAACAGAGATGGCATATAGCTAGTGTGACCAGATTTGGGGAGCTGAGATGACTCTCCTTCACACCCTGTCATCTGAGATGTTCTTTCAAATTCTCTTTATATTTTTCTGGTTTGATTACAATAGGACTAGTCAGTCTCTTCTTCTTCCATTAGTGCTACCTTCCTCCACCTACACAGACCTCCTCCCTGCCAAAGGGACTGAGGACGTAGAGCATTCCAATTAAACAGGGAGCATGCAGAACCCATGGCTAACAAAAACATCCAGTGACCATGGGACTTACAGCCATGTAGGTAGAGGTTTCTCCACTTCCATCAGCTCAGAGCAGTTCAAACACAGAAAGGTCTGCCTCTTAACATAAGACAAGGCAGAGTTTGCTTTATCCTGTACACAAGAGTCCATTTATTGCTCTTTGTAAAGGGCTGAGCTGCAAGCCAGTGCTGTTTGCTTTTGTTCTTTGATGATAATAGCTGTGTTGAAAGAGGGATCAGCAGGGCCGCTGCCTTTGTCTGGTGCAGCCCCAGCCATCTGGGTGGGGTGGCAAGGAAGGAGGAGGATGGGGGGGAGCAGGAGGAACAAAGCAAACGTTATTATAGCTCAGATCATTTCCATGCCTGTACAGGAAACATCTGAGGTATTTTTCCCTCTAACATTTTTAACGCGAGGTTTAGCAAAAAAGGGAAGATATCATGAGAGCACACCTCTCTCCAGCTGGAAGACAAGGACAGCAGAAACGTTCTACGTCCATCAGCCCTACCAATACTCACCACCTTGACTTGAAAAGACCTGCTTTCCTTTCCATCTCTGCAGTCCATTCAATCTTGTCCCCTGCTTTGATGTGCTGTAGACACCTGTCTTCTGCCAGCTAAACTGACTGAATTCACAAGTCACAAACAAGCTGGCAGGCAGAAGCATCCTAGGCTAAGTGGAAATAACACCTAGAAGTGAATGGCACTTAAGTTCTCCAGCATCGCCCTCCAGCATCCTCTTGCTACCCTCTCTCTGAACACCAGTGTGTGGAGAGGACTGGGGAGCAGGCAGAAACGGGGGAGAGGAGGAGGAGGGTAAAAGCCGTAAAACTTAGAGGCGTTTTTTGTCATAGAAGATGCACTCCCAAATAAGAGGAAATCCAGCTTTTAGACACAAAAATTACCATATTCTGAAGCTTCTTCAGATATTTACACCTCAAAAAGCTTTTCTAAAGTAAATTTGGCTCTCATCATTCTGCAAATACAGAAAATGGATATGGGTAGAATTTCACTGACAGAAGCATGACTGGTTGGGAACTCAGTCACTTAATTTGACTTACATATGTATTTATATACTGTTCAGACCATAGATTGATGCATCTGTGGCAGTCAGTGAAAGGATTCAAAAGATACATGAGCCAGCCTGGACTCCTGAAATGTGGTAGTAAGAAATGTTGGTGACTCAGAACTGGGTGATTTCCTCTTAACTGAGCTCTGATAAAACATGTCAACCATATGAACAGCTGCATTTTGACTCAGCTGGAAACTCTTCAAACTGGCAAAAGCAAAGTCTTCATTAATTTGACACTTCAATAAATAAAGTGTTAATTTCAGGTGCTGATTTGGCAAGTGGTCTCATTCCATCCTAAACTGGTCTGTTAAGGCACAGATAAACATATGGTCCTACTTCACCTCCTACAGACTATTCTTCTTTCCCTTCAGTACACAGTGGTTCAAAACCAGCAGGGAGGGTTACAGCAACTCAAAAACAAATAGCATTTCCATTGTATAAACACCTTCTAACAACAATGTGCTTGGGTAAAGATGGGCTCAGTAATGAGATCAACTCTGAGCATTAGCACATCCCCGGACACAGTGCTCACACTGGACACAGACACTTTGAAATTGTTGTATTTATGGTTAACTAAGTAAAAATCTCGGCTCCATTGAATCCATGAAGGACTTGAAAATTACTTTAGGAATGTCACAATTTTCATCCTTCACATTTCCTTAACATCTTTTGTCTTACAGTGGTAGTAGGATGCATCCCTGGTATCCTTCCACTGATTCCAAAGGGATTAATTTGCTAAATACTTAATTTGCTAAATGTTTAGGATACTGAAACAAATCCAAGACCACTCCAGCCTGTGCTGTCTGTAACTGAGCAACACACTGGAATCATGAAGAACTTCACAGTACTAGCAGGTGTAGGCCTTATTGTCTCACTCCAGAAGAATAGGACCCTGTAATTTGTGTTAATGGAGTGTTGAACACTTCTGATTTTATTCAGTAGAGATAAGTGGTGACACATACACAAACAAGTTCATTACAATCAATTACATTTCTCTGTGTTCTTTGTCCTGTGGGATCTCTTAGGCTGTCAGCCTCTTGGGAATAGTATTCACTTGATACGTTGCATAGAATTGCATACATTTGTGGTACTGTGCTTTTGCACAGCTAATACTTGGGATCCCAAAGCACTTATTAGCTGTGAATATAGGAATCATTCATCCAGTACTGAAAAGCAGCCAGCTCTGAAGTGAAAGAGACAGATGTTTAACAGCTTATAGGAATGCCGCACAGCAGTTTAGGATGTCAGAGTTAGAACAACAAGAACTACTTAAAGAGGCAGAATGAAACTTGGCTGAGTCTACTAAAAGTGCTGTGTGATTTTAAAGCACTCATTATTTAAATGAGGTGGAGTGATTTGATTTTGAAACTTATCTGATTTCAAATCTTATCTGAATTACAGTGATTTGAGGCCTCCAGTGCTTTTCTCCATACTATGTACATTAATGTTGTGGGCAGCCTGCCCTCTCCACGGGGTCAAATGTGAGGTCGACTGGCCTATGCCTGAGTATGTCACCCTCTAAAGCATAGGAAATGTGAGTGGAGCCTTTATCTACTAAACAAAATGGACCCTTTGCCTTAAGGGGCCAAGCTTTATCCTCTGAGGTAACCAAGATGCTCAGGCAGGGAGTGTGCTCGAGCTAGCTGGGGAGATATTTACAAACCACTGTGGTTTCACTACAGCTGTGTGGCCACATAGAAAAGGGCTTTCATATCAACATGGTATGGCTTGATTAAGTACGCTTGCTGCTTTCAGAAACCAATGCACAGAGTTACTTAGCTACAATAAGAAAAAAAAATCTTAGAGAAACAAACTCCTAATAATCCCTCTAATTAACTCTGTATCATTACTATTCTTAGATAAAGTAGCTCGCTGATTTCACAGCTTTCAGTGAAAGTACCATCCTCTCCCACTCATCCCAACAAATATGCTCATGTACATTCCCCAGGGCCCTGGCTACATTGCTGGGGGGAAAGTCAATAGTTCTGTAGCCCACTACTTGCAAAAATCCAGCTGGAATTTAATTACTCAGTGCCCTCCAAACAATCGTTGATCTTTACTTAAGCTGCCTAGATACAGTGCCCAAGCACTCCAGGATGAAACTTCTTTATGTTTCATCCTAGGTGTCTGGGCACTGGACAAAATAGAGGATTTGCTCCCTGCTATTTTGCTCAACACTCTCATGCACCTGCACTCAGCCAGTTATGTTCCCAGTCTTGTGGGGAACACAAAGATAGATTATTGTATAACTTCTGAAGGGCAGATGCAAGCAGAAAAAAAAAATGTCCTTCATATTCACCATAGACAGAATGAGACAAAACTTAGGATGATGAAAGAGAAGTTTTAGCTTAATGTCAGAAAAATTTGGTAGGAACAGGGTAATGAGGCTCTGTACTGCTTTGGCTACTGAGAGATTGCCAAAAGCATTGAAGACTATTAAGAAAAGACTAGACAAGTATTTCTCATTAATTTTTCAGATTCACCTGATCCTGTCTTGGAAAGAACAGTTGGCCTTCATGACCTTTTTCGATCCCATTTTCTATGATTTTATTATTCTATAACACACTCTACCCAGACAATCCTGTCAGTAGCATCTGCCAGGCATCCTAAGCCAGCAGCTTCAGTAATGGAGCAGGGCAGGCACCAAAGCCAAGCCTCTGACAGCAGCCATGCACAGGTACTCAGGGAAGAGTCAAAGGAACTAAGAAAAATCACAGTACCATTATCAACAACTTCCAGGAACGAGACTGGTAGAGGTTGCATCATGATCAAAATGCTGATCACTCCTTGATGGACTTTTCCCTCAAGTGAAACTTGAATTTCTCAGGTCTCTTCTGCAACTAGAATTGATGTGGTGTGAAACTGGTTTTGTTTGTTCATTTAAAACCTGCAGCTGGGCAGCCCCAAAATGATGCTTTATAAAATACACGAATAAGCATTCTCTATTCAGCATCACTTCAGCATTCCTGATTATAAATATCTACCTTACCCCCTGTTTTAGCCACTTCTTTTCTAAACTGATGAGTGCTGGTCCATCAACACTCTCTGCAGATGGCAGCTGTACTTTACCTACAGTGAGAAGATACCAAAGTTATCTACATCAAGACCAGTGTTGAAGTTTACCCTGGAGTTAGTTGTACCAGGCCATTTGTATAACTAGTATATTTTAGCACAGGTCTAAACACATCAAAAATCCTTCATCAAAAGTCTCCTAAGTACCAATCTGACCAAAACTCCAATGAGAACAAAGCTATTATTCTCATCAGAAACATGGAATGACAAGTTTATGAATAAGAAATGCAGACTGTGTTTGAACAAATCAGCCTAAGAGCACCCTAGCACTCTGGCAGTCCTTGTTTCTCACCAGAGGCTGGTGCAGATCCAGACCACTTCTTCTCTTTCTGTTTAGCAGTATAATGCCTGCACTCCTATAAAGAGCATTTATCTGCCCTAGAATTCACTTGAAATGCTTGGGCCAAGAACAAGCTATAGCTCCTGTGTCCAGAGAACAAAGTATGTTACAGAATAACATGGGTACTCTTGATAGCATGTGCCCAAGTTAGGCACACACAGCACACTGTCTCCTCCACAGTCATTCAGTTCCATGCAAACAGCAAAGTGGCCATATGGTTCATTGTGTTACATATTGGAAATCACAAAGATTTTCCACCTAAGTGGCCACTCACAGGGAGAAAAAAAAAGGAACTAAATAGCTTTCCAGCCTTCAGCTACAATATTTGGGACCACAATTTATAAGGCATTCGTATATTAGAAACAGTGGCATGGTCACATAAAAAGTTGTTTTTCAATTTTCTTAGGTAGAGAGAGGAAGATGGTTTCTCTTTCCCTCCCAGCTTGGATGAAAAAAGAACCTATGACCTTCTAAAAGCATACAGGCACACTTCTACCTGCTTTTTCACACTTCTATATCATTACCTAAGCATCTCGGTATCTGCTTCCATGCACACACTTATGGCTGGAAACCCCTATCCTCATTCTGATTTCCATTCATGGTGAAGAAGTCTCACACACTTTGAAAAGCCTTTCAAAAACTATTTGCAAGAGAGTTACATTCCCATGGGCAGTTGCTTCCTCATGTTTTAATTACAATTGAAACTATCTTCCCATTACAAGCCAAATTTTCTCTTGACTTTAACAAGAACTAAATCAATTAATGTGACATTTCAGTGGCTGCATCATGTCATAGCAAGACTTATTCTTGTACGCTGGAGGTGACTTACACAAGATCTCAGAGATACAGGAGTCAGTTTCTCTCCAATGGTCTTCTTGTTTTAATTGATTTAGGCATCAGGAAAGGATGGCAACTGGATGAATGTCCCTAAATGAAATACCCTCCCTGCCAGGAATGCGTTCCCTGGATTCACCAGCATAGCTACTTCTTCTCTGACCTCTCGGATCCAGCAAAGGCAATACTGCTAGAAGGTTATCAGGACATAAAGACAACCAAAACTTAATGCTGGTGCATAATAGTGAACTTTCTTAAGATGATCACCATGAAAATTAACCTATTTTTGAGCAGTCTTGTAACTTAAACTAAAAAGTGAACTAGCCAGACGACCCAAGAAGCCAAAACTAATTTTATTGCTGACAGTCTACAATCTGCTCAAAGCACTGAAACCAGGCCCATGGTGTTTCAATCTTGTCCACAGCACCTGCAAGGCTGACACAGAGACTGGAAACCCAGGCATTACCCACTATATGCCACAGAAAGAAAGCACCTCTCCTCCTGTTGAGGAAGAACCTGTACACATGCTAAGTATTTTCAGCTTTGTCCTGTTCTCAGAACATCACCATGACAGCTACAAAAGGCATTTACTACTGCCAAACCATTGCAAATTGTGCTGCCTCTATTCCTTTCTTATAATCCAAAAAATGATGGATGGAAATGAACTTTGGTCATATTTCCTATGACATATACATCAGTGAGAATATTCAATAAATAATAACACAAAGAACAGAAAAAGGAGTTAATACCAGGAGATTTGGGAGTGGGGGGAAAGTGACAAGAAGCAGAGAAAGGTTTGTTAAGCCTATGAAACAGCCCAAGTTATAATCTATTTGCTGTACCTAGTCTTGGAATTAATAAAACAAATCCCTCGATATGTCTGACAGAGTTACTAGAGGATGTTAATATTCCTTTCAGAGCAATATGAAGAGATGGAGCTGGAGCCACAGAATGCTGTGACTAGCCTAGGTGCAGGGAGAAGAAGAGGGTCCCTTCTTCAAACCCACCTGCATCTTACTGTCAGCATTGCTTATTCCTGTCCAGCCTACTCTGGAAAGTGTCAGAGGCTTTAGAACAAGAGGCAAAGCTACACGGAGGAAAACTCCCCATTCTCACTTCTCAATCTTACATGAGGCAGGAAGAGAGACACTGTGCCACTGGCTGAGCCCTGGCATGCCTGAGCCCCTCCCTGCTCACAGCAGGCTGGGATGTCAGGTCATAGCAGGGAGGACATCCTGTGTCACTGGTCTCAGAGGCCACCACCTGAGCTCTGAAAAAGAAGCAGCTCGTGCAGAGTTGGAGGGTAAGGAATATTCATTTACCTGGTTACACCTGGCACTTATTAGTGCCATATGCCAACACTCCTTTGTGCTGCATCACAGTATCCCAAAGCACAAATGCCATATTACATCTATCTGCAAGGCACACAGTTTCCCGGAAAAATCAAGAGGTGACATTTTCTGCATTAAAAGAGACCTCAAGCAGGCTCCACCCAGTAGCCCAGTTATTGCATTGTCAGTATCATGGCTGTTATGCACAATTATTTATTTGTCCTTGCATATTAGGTAGTTTTAGTCAAGCTCATTAATGATTAATTATTTTATTGTCCAGTTAATTAAGTGTTTGAAGGTTACCCAATTTAAAGTTTTTGTATGTGCCCCAGTTGAAACAGGTTAATCCAAGTTAAAAGCCATCTTTTCTCAAAATACCCGTTGTGCCCCTGTTAAACATTGTTGTTCCCCAGTTCTGTCATCTTTACCAGATATTTATGATATTATTGAAGTTGTTGTATGTTCATTAAGTGTTTATAAGGTTATTTGTTGAATGTTTTGTGGTTTTAAATTATCTACTGTGTAACATTGTTATTCCTGAGTTTTATTATTTTTGTCAAACATCTATAGTGTTATTAAGTAATATTTTATTGGTGTATATTGTTTTCTGAGAGTATTTGTTAAATATTTTATGGTTTTGGCTGTCCATTGGAGAGAGGGCTATCCCAGCTAAAGGTGAATATTAACCGACACAATCCTGCCCTGTAACTTGCAACCATGACAACCCTGCATATCAATGAGGCTCTTTCCCGCCACCCGAGCCATCTGACACCTACCCCTGGACGACAGCAGCCCATTGGCGAGCTCGGATCTGCTCATCATCAGAAGACCACCAATTGACTGACGCTATGGGCGGATTTATGGGCGGACTTGTGGGCGGTGACGGGCGGAGCCACGACCTGATAAAAGCTCCTGCACACCCTGAGGAGCTGCTTTTTGCCCTTGGACTAGCCTGGGCGGAGCTCGTTGCTGGCGCCGGCCTCAATCTCCACTGGACACTTTATAATTCACTGACTTTAGGCTAGCTAAAGTCACCCCAGCAACGCAGGATTCCTACCCTGGGGACCCAGAGCCTTGTTTTTGGCTAAAAGAGTCTCCTATCCCTGCGTTCCCGGTTTTCTGTTCTTTCCTTTAAATCCGGATCCCGGATTTTAGGGGTTTTTTTGCTATCAAATTTTAATTAATTAATTTTAATTAATTTCTTAATTAATAAATACTTTATTTTTATACAAAAATAGAAGCTGTCTTCTGTTTTTGACAATGGCACCTCTTTGTTGGAAGGTCTAAGCAGAATTATTAGCATTTCACCACTGAATCCAGATCATGTAATGTTACATACCTCACCAATATTCCTGAGAATATACACCTGTTCTTGAAAAATAGAGCAAGATGAGGGGATAAAACTCCTACTTTCTTTCTCAATTCTGATTATAGCTAATACAGAATCAAATCTAGGTTTTTTACAGGATTTAGATAGCATTAGTTTGGAACTCAGTTCTGTATTGGGAGCCTTGCAGAACACATCATATTCAGGGAGTTAGTGAACTTAACCAGACCACGTCTGTTGTGTTGATCCTTGTCTTGGGGCTTCAGAAGCCCATACAACCCGAAGCCAATACAACAGCAGCAGCTGTCACTGCAAGGGCCTGCTAGAGTGCCCTGTGCCAACCTGTGTTTGGGATGTTACAGCAGAAATAATACCCTAACCCATCAGGAAAAGACAAGTGATTCTGTTTGCTACATAAAATTAAAAGCACTACAGCATGTGAAGGAGGAAAATCCATTCAAGGTGGATGATATCCAATGTCCGTTTGATGGAGCGTGAAAGCAGGACTCCAAGCCTCTGAAGGGACAGAAAATTTACTCACTATCTATATTCTTCTTTTTATTATATCTTATTACAACGTCTATTTTATTACACCAGTTGTTTTTGAGCCTTCTTATTTAGATCTAGAAAATCCCTGCACACTATCTCTCTCTCTCACACAGCCACTCCCGAGCATTAAGGGAGAGACTCCTCCAAAAAGGCTGGCACAGTTCTGGTCACCCACCTGGTCCTGTCAGGTGTTAAGATTTGTGCTTCAGTAGGTCTTTTTGCCAAGGAACCACTCACAGTCTCCTGATCTAAACATTAATCTCCCTGAATTGTCTACTGATTTGAAAATAAAGACCATTGTCTTGAAATTTCCTTGCTATCTATAATGCCCTAAGCATGCCTCTGGATTTGGTGTAAGTATCAACTAATTATTGATTCCCTCACTCCAATTCCAATTAGGATGGAGTTCCAGTATGCCTGAAAAGTGAGAACTCCATATATTACACATAAAAATATATAGTGCATGCTCCTCCAACTTACAATAATCATCCTAAATACAGCAATGAGTAATCAGAAGAAATGCATCTTCTTTTCCTCTCCTTTCTACACTTACATATAATTTTTAGAGTATGTGTTAATGGGTTTTATATTCCATGTTATTGCAGTATTTGCTGCTGCATTATATATATTTAAATTTAACAGAAGTCATCAGGAGGTTCTATTGGAAGCATTTGCCTTGTTTATTGTTGAAAGGCACTGCTTGGAAAAGAGTAACTGCTGACTTCAGTAAATGTGAAACATAATGACAGGAAACAGCTGCATTCTGCATCTTTCAAAATGCTAAATTTTCTTGTGTGATTGTCTAAATGTAGACCTGCAGCCTGCAGCGGAATCTATGCAGATGCAGGCCCAAGTGCATAATCACAGGACCTCATACCCACTGAATTCAGCAGATGTCTCTCTTCATTGAATGGACTAGGCCCAGGCCCCTAAAATTACCAGCACTAAAACACAGAAAAAAAATTGGTTTGTTTTTTCTTTCAATTAATGTGTTAACATAATACACATAAGCTCATACCCAGAAAAACAGAAAACAGAGAGGGTGTAGGAAAAAGGTGTGATCTTTTTGGTACTGAAAAAAAAAAATGGTTTAAAATCTCTACTCTTTTTAAATCTGTGAAACAGAGTGTATGCAATAAATAGCTTCCATGCTCATTATCTCAGATTTGTTATACAAAAGACACTGCTGAACAGTATGAGGCCTCCAAGCCACCAGTTCAAATCCACTGTGAGTCAATAAAGATACAAAGTTATTCCCAGCTAGCAGTCTTTCCATAGCCTAAGTGGAAACAGATGAATAGACCCCTCAGTTCATCTCCTGGCTGATTTCTGAATCCAGAAAACCCACCATCAATAACTGGCTTCCAACAGTATACAAATGTGTTGAGCACTGTATAAACTGAGAGAGCACAACCCCACTTCCCACCAAGAAGAGTGCCAAACACTAGCACTGATACCTCATCTGGGTGTCAAGCACAGAAAAAATGCAATTTAGTCTCTTGTTTCTAAATGCAATCCCTTTGCAGAAAATTTCCACCGGATGCTTATTACATGAGTAAAAGTACCTCTTCTCCAGGAACTGTTCTTACTCACCAGCCACGACCCAGCTCTATGTGTTCATGCACTAAAAGCATGGAAAAGGAAGGTGTTAGAATCTGCAGCATACGTCAGGCTGTTTCAGAGTGTTTGTACCTCCATGTCTGATGAGATCAAAGACACCCACGGCCCCCTCTTATTCCCTGAGCATTTCAGGGTCTTTAACTGCAGCATGATCCAGAGAAAGCCACTCAGCTTACTCTGATTATATCTTACAGAGCCTCATTCACTGCCAGGTGAGTAATCAGTCCCACACTTAAAGAGCCAATAAAAACTTCCTTCACTGGGAAGACACTGCCCTGAAATAAAACAATAGCAATTAGGGAGCAGAGATGCAATTCATCTTTGGATTTCAGCAATAGTCATAAGCACTATTGCTGAGAGATTTGGAAGAGGGACAGTACCTTCTTTTCTAATGCCTTCTAATTACTAAAAGGGTAATATGTCTTCTCTCTTCTTCAGGAATATGTCAGTATGGATCCCATTGGAAATTGCTGGAAAGCAGTAGGCTTCCAGGACTGTAGGAGAAAAGCATTTTAGCTACATCAAGGAGTGACTGGAGGATAGTATTCCTGAAATGGCATCTGACCTAGCTAAGTTTTCAAAGAAATAATGTTTAAGAAGACTAAAAATTTTGATTATTCTGTATTGTCACCTCACAACATGATGCAGAAACAGGTACTAACATGGGCTTTTGAGTTCACAGATTTACAAAGTACTTGAGGTCTGAAGGGACATCTCGTGACCATCTATTCTGACTGCCCAACCCCCTTAGGTCAAAATAGACCAAATTGCTCAGAACTTTCACTAGATAAGTTTTTACCTAACTTACCTAATTACCATTGAAATATGGAAGACCTTGCAACAGCTGATGAAGTGAGCCTGGATATGCAAAACAGCACACACATTTAAAGAGAGCTGATAAAACCTGGCATGCATGCATATAAAATGGAAGAAGGAAGGAGGAGTGGGGGGCATTTAAACATCTAGACCAGTATAACAATCCAAACACTGTCATTTGGTAAAAGATGATCAGGTAAATCATTGCCTTGTGCCACCTAACCCTGGGTATCAGGCAGCACACATAGGGAAGTAATAGAAAACTCCACTGTTGCAAAATTAAGTCAATAGAAACCTAGCAGAGGCAGTATATAGAGAAGCAGATGAAGCACTTGGTATCTTCCCTTGTAAGCAAGTCAGTCACGGAATATTTGTATTAGCAAAATGTACAAAAGGAGATTTAGAAAGACTTTTTTCAGCAGCCACAAGTTGCTGGGTATCAAAAGTCTGGTGAGGTAGCTTGCCAGCTTGGAGGTATAGAGCAGCAGTGCTAATGCTCAATCCAGATCCTGATGATTTTCCAGTGAGAGAACAATTGAGTGCATCTTCCTGGCTGTTTATATCATGTAGCATTTTATGGACATCTTGCTTATCAGCCATGCCACAACAGAACCCTATAAAAGAAGCAGAAACACTATGTAGACCAGCCCTGACAACTTTCTAATCTGGGATATTACTGTAGCTTCATCTCCTTCCTAGAGCACACCACTCACCACTGCAGATAGCTCAAGGGGCTGTCTGCACCTTACAGTGATATTGCCCTGGAAAAGTCATGACCATTGTCACTGCAGGGCAGACAATAAGAAATATCCTTTTTCTGCAGGATTAGCCATAAGATGTTGAGGTAAAAACATGCAATCCCTTTGCTTTATGGTGCCTAGACAGAATATATTGACCTTGGTCATGGTCTAGAAGGCCAAAGCTGAACTCTAACAAATAGCATCAGTTCTGCACACCATCATTTGAGAAGCACTGATTCCTTCTCACCCACGTAATACAGTGTAAACCATAGGGAAAAAGAAGCTATCCAAGAGGAGGATATTGCCTATCAGCCATAATGTCCATGAGCTTAATTGCTTGTTATGAGTGAAAGAGAAACTGTTGTAGCTTCTATCTACCAGGGAAGTGGAACACTCTTCTACTCCAAACGCTGAATGCTTGACGAACCCTTTACAATAACATGAAGAGTGAGGTAAAAAAAAAAAAAATGGGCCTTGTATTAGGAACACTGAGGTCAACAGGATCACTCCAAAGTATATCCCACAGACTGGGTAATGGTACCAAAGAACTGTCTTGAGCCAGTCTTGAGCTTGGTGAGGTCAGAGAATAAAGACCCACTTCACTAGTCTATACCTCAGACAGAAGACAGTATGTATGCATCTGCTGGGTTAGTTCAGACCCAGAGGAGGGAAACAACCTCCCTTATTATTTGGCAAAATGGAGCATGAGCAAAAGCCACTTCTTCACTCCTACACAGTCTCTTGAATGACTCACAAAGAAAGCAACACACACTTCTATTGGGGCAAGCTTTCTTAGGAGTGACACCCTGAAAAAGATTGGGGGAAAATGATATAAAAGATTAAACTGGTCAAGTAGTTACAGCCATATTGAATTTACAAAAGATGATGAGTCTGTCTCCAAAGATTTATTCACTAAACTCTGGAAGTACTCCTAATCACCACTGCAAATTTGCAGGTGTATAATGTGTGTGGGCTGTATTATCAGGGAAGAAGACAACTCTTATCCTCCGATATCTCACTAAGCTTTAGGTTGGTAAGAAAGTTAAATCTATTGACCTGAGAATTGTATTCACTGCAATTCAATGATAAAATGCAAAACCCTAGAAAGGACAAGCTGGGCCTTCTGATACTTCAGAATATTCAGTCCTGTCCTGAATTACAGCTGTGAAGTCTCAAGTGAGCATTAGTACTGCTTTCTCGCTAGATTTTACTCTTCACAGTCTTTCTCCATACCAGTAGGGAAAGACATTTTCCATTGTCTCAAATGCAATGAACACCACCTTCTTACTGACTCCAGATCACTCAGCAGTGCATAGTCTCATGGCTTATAGAGTATCACTGGTTTGCTGGATACTGGCCAACTTCAGGCTCCTTCCTGTCAAGGTCTAAGGCAAGACTTTTACAATCATCTTACAAAATACAGGACTTGGCTTCACTACCAGTGATGATCAAGACAGCCTTGGTGCTGCTGTGTCAGCCCATGTGTGACATGAACCCTGGCTGTTTCCTGCCTGCTATAGTTTCCACATCAGTCTCTGCTTTCCTGTCTGCTACAGTAGGCACTGAATGAAGCCACCTCATTTGGGAGCAGACCAGAGCTTGTCTCCAACAGGACCTTCAAAAACTGCTCCAGCAGATGGAGCTTTTACCTCATATCTTGCAATTTACACAGTTTTGTGGAGAATGACAAGTTGGGCATCTGCTCCTTTCTGAAATTCCCACACACAGAAGAGGAGCCTGTTGTGTTCATCCTGTATAATGATTAACCCTGGAAAATACAGAGCTCTTAAAACTGGCAGGGCTTTGAATCCAGAGAGGTCAGGAGGAGTCAGTTCAGACAGATGGTCTTAGAGATAAGTATTTTCTCAGAAATTAGTTCAGTTTGAGTGTGTTAGCAATGTTCCACTATCTAGTTCCCTGTCCTAAGGCCTGGAGTGAAATGGAAGAAGGTCACACCACCTATACATCATCCTGTTAAAGGAAAGGGAGACTCAAAGTTCCTACATCTCTTCTAATTTCATTTATGAGGAATGTGTAGGCCAAATAGGATCTATAATGACATCTGAAGATCTAGAAGACTTCACTCCCCAAAGCCAAGAGCAGAGGAATGAATTAAAAAAAAAAAGAAGGGTGTTGTAGGAGTAGGAAGATTAATGCATCACTGCATTCTTCTTTTACATGGCAAGGTTCTTGGGACACATTTGACAAGGGCTAGGAAGGTATGAAGAGTGTGTCTCTAGTATCAGGTGGCAAATTCCAGCAAGGGAATCAGATATTAAAAGGAGGGAGATTTAGATGATGTTCACAGAAGAGATCCTCAAAGATGTGGACAATTCACTTTTCTGAAGATAAATACTAGAATGTAAACGTGGAAGTACAGCTTTACCTTCCAACTGAGTGCCTTGAAAGCTGATCGGTTTTCCATGCTTGGACAGCTTTCCCACTACAAACACACAGCAGGACTGGGTTTTCCCTTGCTGACTGGCTTTCTTTTTCTCCAGTTGCAAAGCCCAGCCCCCAGCCTTCCGTAGCTTTGGCTGAGATAGACAGCTTTGCCTCCCAGTGCCAGTATGCAAAAGCCGGCCTGGCCAGTCACAACCAGGAGGCTCTTCCCCTGCCAGCCATGATCATCTTGACAGTTCTGCTTTCTCCTCACATCATCTGTCATCTCTCTCACTGCACCTCCCCTCCCTGAAACCAGCCTCCTCCATCTACCACTTTAGGGTTGGGGGCAAGAAGAATGAAGATCAGTGCCAAAGTCAGAGCACTTACTCCTTCCTTCCTTTTCCCATTAGACTGGTAAGACAAACAGAGCCAGGGTCAAGCCTGGATGGGACAATTAGGCTGAAGGAAAAGCTGTGAAAAGCAGCAGAACCCTAAGCAGCTACAAAAATCAGCTCGTACTTCTGCTCCGAGAAAGGAACAGCTGGAGTGTTGATGTTTAGGTGTGATTTCACTTAGGAAAGACTGACAGAAAGATTTAAGGAAAAGTTCCATGCAGTCACAGGTCTGCACATCACTCTCCAAGCATCCATCATGGAGATAATAGCTCTACAAATACATCTGAGTCTGGACTGGCCACTCGCTTTTCTGTGAGTATCTTGGGATCCAGTTTGACAGCGCTACCAACAAATGTCACTCCTGATCTTGGGATTGCCTGTTAGTTTAGATCTTTTTCCTTCTGGCCTAGTTCTGATGATGAGTTTTATTACAGACATAAAGGAATTCCAGTGATGTGGTTCTTCACAGCACCAACAATTAAATTGTTGTGTACTGCACTAACATAATTCATACATAGTGCTTAGAGCTTCAAATAATTTAATTTAAATAGCTTCCATAACAAATGCCAGTCAGAACTGTTAGTTACCCCTGTGCAGAAGAGTCCTACTCATACTTCTGTATGCTATGCAGTAAAATAGAGTATCTGCTGGAGGACAGCATGGTTAAATGCAGTTTATCACAATTACATAGAAAATAAGAGAGCACTTTTGGGCTAAAGAGCATCTACTCATGTTTTCTCATTATGCTGTTGTTTCCAAGATAAGCACAAGTTCATCATGCCCCATCTGCCACTATCTTCATTCCACGGTGAACTTGCTGCTCACTTGGGTAACTGTTCTTTGCCAGGCAACTTTGTTTTCAAGGGTAACATCAAAATTGGGGCATACTGGAACCATTTTTAGTGTCTAAAGAAGAGATTTTTGGGCAACAAACATGTAAGTAAGAACTCTTAAAAAAATTTTTTAAGTTGATCAGAGAGAGTAAAGATAATAAAAATAAAGGTCTTTTCAGGAATCCATTTTTCCATGTGATTTTCTTTCTGCTCATGTTTTGGAGAGGTGTACCCTTTTCTGGGTAAAATACTGGATGGCCAAGCCCCAAGAGTGGGGGTGAATGGAGTTACATCCAGCTGGTGGCCGGTCCCAAGTGGGGTTCACCAAAGCTCAGTATTGCGACCAGTTCTGTTTAGTATCTTTGTCAATGATCTGGATGAGGGGATCAAATGCAGCCTTACTCTGCAGAAGACACCAAGTTGGGTGGGAGTGTTGATCTGCTGGAGGGCAGGAAGGATCTGCAGGGGAATCTGGACCGGGTGGATTGATGGGCTGAGGCCAATGGCATGAGGTTCAACAAGGCCAAGTGTCAGGTCCTGCATCTGGGTCACAACAACCCCATTCATCACTGCATACTGGAGGAAAAGTGGTTGGAAAGCTGCCCATTGGAAAAGGACCTGGGGGTGATGGTTGACAGCACCTGAACATGAGCCAGCTGTGCCCAGGTGGCCAAGAAGGCCAATGACATCCTGGCCTGGATCAGCAATAGTGTGGCCAGCAGGATCAGGGCAGGGATTGTCCCCTGTACTTGGTACTGGTAAGGCCACACCTCGAGTCCTGTGTCCAGTTTTGGGCCCTTCACTACAAGAAAGACACTGAGGTGCTGGAACATGTCCAGAGAACAGAGCTGGTGAGGGGTCTGTAGAGCAAGTCTGAGGAGAAGCAGCTGAGAGAGCTGGGGAAGAGGAAAAGCCTGTAGAAGAGAAAGCTCAGGTGAGACCTTATCCCTCTCTACAACTACCTGAAAGTAGATTGGGGCTAGGAGAGTATCGGCCTCTTGTCTCAAGTAACAAGTGATAGGATGAGAAGATACAGTCTCAAGCTGTGACAGGGGACGTTCAGGTTGGATATTATGAAAAATTTCTTTACAGAAAGGGTTGCCAAGCAGTTTCCAAGTGGAACAGGCTGCCCAGGAAAGTGGTTGAGTCACCATCACTTGGAGGTATTTAAAAAAATGTGTTGAAGTAGCACTTAATGGTAGGTTAATGGTTGGACTTGATAATTTTAGATGCCTTTTCCAACCTAAATGATTCTACAAAAATAACCAACAAAACAAAAAAGTCAAATAGAAAACTCTTCTTTCTTTGTCACATATGAACAACCTTCTACACAATCAGTTCTGTTCAGCACTGCCTTCAGTGGTTCATTGGAGCCACTCCACTCTGGAACAAAGTTTCCAGTAAAACTTACTGTTTCTATGGACAAGGAAGGCTGGACAGAAAGAGAAAGTTACATGAGAGCAGGTTTGCAGATAACCTTTGCAGGCTTGAAGATAACATTTGCAGCTTTGCAGAGATGCAGAAGGGAGGGGAAATGTAAAACCACAATACACTTTCTCCTATCACCTTACACCCAAGGGTATGTTCAGTAAAGTATTCAAATATTTGAAATTAGGGTTTCATTTTGGTATTTTAAGTGAAATCATAAACCTTTCTCTACTGGAAACATTTATAGGAACTGGATCCTCTAAATGAATTTTTTTTTTTCTAATTGAAAAGTCGTATCAGAGCACACATAAACCACAGATGGGCAAAACCAGCTAAAACTTGTATTGCTACAAGTCTATTTTTCCTCATTACTAACTCTAAAAAAACACTTAGCAGGGGAATCCATAAAGCATAGCCCAAGTAGTGCTGCCTACCAGCACGAGGTACAGAACAAGGTGGTTCAAGGTGGTTTCAGCTGACAAAGTTATGAGACAACAGTCCCAAAGGCAGAACTTCTTGGTTATGGACAATCCAATCCACCAAAAAGAATAAAAAGAGGTATTTCTTTGAATTTCAACTGAAATTTTACAAGAATCCCTAAAATCCAATGCTCTGTTTTTAGCTTCACGTTCAGCATAAACCGCAGTATTTTGTGGCTTTTCTAGCACACTTGGATAAAACTAGATAAACTACTACACTGTTTAATACTTAGTATTCTGGATTCCAATTCCACCTCAGGCAGCATCTGACTTGATATCCTTCAATAATTCTCATTCTGCTTGCCTCTCAATTTTGCCATCAGTAAAATGGAGATAGCATGCATTTCACAGTGTGGTAGAGTGATGCGAAGGCTGACTGATTTATCAGTAGTTGTGAGATGTTTAGGAATACTCTGATGAAATGTGCCATATGTATGCACAATTTATTATTAACCTGACAGTGTTTTAGCCTGTTTTATTTTCCTGCCTTGCACACAATTCAAGTGCAGGATGCCTGAAGCACATTTGAATGGATGCCATGTGGCATTTTGATTGTAGCAGGTAGTACCATTAAATTCTGAAATTCACAAATTTAACATCACATTTAAGCAGAATTTTTGCAATTAATTTTCCTTCTTCACTCAGTTGTAAAAGAAGAACATTTGATTGGTCTTGTTTTTAGTTCAGTATTAGATCACTATAATTATTAAAGGCAAACACAGACAAGGAAAGAATCTCATAGAAGAATGTGCTCTTTGGGCCAAATCTTTAGAGGTGAAAAAGGACAGAAATAAATATAATATGAAGGTAAAATTATCAAAACTGCTATTTTGAATTCCAGACTAGTCACAAGACTTCAAGATGCCTGAATCACTTTTCAAAATGGGACTTAAAAGTAACTTTTTTAACTGACAAGATCAAAAAAATCTAAGTAGATTTGTGTTTAGTTCTTAGTTAAGAACATCTTTCATCAGATGAATGAGAGCTTTGCTTGACTAAGGAATACTTGGTGTATGAAGCTAATTTTAAGTTGAATACTATTTATGGGACCAGATGTGCAAGAAAACATTTTATACAACGATATTTACATTTGATATTTTTACTGCAGAACATCTTATTGATGACAAAGTATCTGCAAGTTAAAATAATTCACATGCCCACATTGCAGCAGAGCTGTGCACGAGGAGAAAACGGCTGGGCAAGTGTAAGGACAGAAACTAAATCAGATGTAACCTACATTTTGTTTCACTCCCAGACCTGAAAAGGGACTTAAATTGTTTTAGTCGGCTTTCCAACAACAACATTTTGTCAATTAAGTAGGAGGAAATTTAAGCAATTTCAGCTCTGGAAGAAAACTAGTAGAGACTTACAAATGCCCCGAAATAGTGTGATATAGATTCATAGATTTTTAAGACCAGAGGGAGCACTAAATAGACCTACAATACAGCGGTGACCTCCACTGTAAGTGGTAGCAGGGCTATAATTAAACACCACTGACAAATGAGGTCTGAAATCACAGCCAATTGTTCTCCCGGGACAGACGATCTGTTACTTAGTACTTGGGTTTAGCTATCTTTTGCCTCGGGCAAACTGGGAGTCACTGCACTGGCAGCGGCAATGACAGGGAAAACATCCCAGAGCTCAAGAATGACTGTCATGCCATACTGGTGCAGATCCCAAGTGATTTTCATAGGCAGAGCCTTGCTTATCCAGCCCAAATCTCAGCTTGGGCTGGCTGCATTTCAAAGAGCGTTCCTTGCACAGAGAGGTATTTGTTAAGCACTTCTTTGGGAATGCCTGCTGCCCAGTCCTTAGGTCCAGCTACATTGTAAAGTACTTAGGTTCAACATGCTAAAAAGGTAAAAACCAAACAGCTGACAATCCCAACCTCTCAAATCAGCAGCTGTGGTTCTTTGTTAATATACTCAGCCTTGCTGCCTTCAGTGTCACTGATGAGGGACTACAGTCTTCAGTCATACATCTTAGAAGTCAAATGGGAAAGAGCCCACTCGAGTCCTATCCACTCAGAATTATTCCCTGAGCCTTCCTTTTAGTGGAGCTCTTGACAGACAGCAGTACCTATGGAGCTGTCACTTCCAACAAACTGAAATGATGACAGTGCTTCACACCACTCTTCTCTCCTGGGAGGCTTCAAAGGGCACCAATCTGCTCATGGCTCTACCTGTGCTCCAGGTTACACTTGCTGGCTGCAAACTGGAAATCTATTCTCCTCTCTGGTTAAGTTTAACCTGTGCTTAGATCTCCTTCTGCCTGCACTTCTGAACCTAACAGTTCCCACAGTTGGAGCACGGTGGGGTTGAATCCATGGGTTTTCATTAGTGCCATTTGGTCAGTGTGGGAGTACATGCCTGTTCCTTAAAACACTTCAACACTTTTCAACATGTGATATCCTGCAGTTCATCAGTAGTAGACCACATAAGGGCTAATCATCTCAGTAAATTATAAAATAAGCTACAATGTTATGTGTAATAGATATAGATAACATTTTTTTTAAAAATCAGAATTCAGAAATTCTACAAATTAAAAATACATTGCTTTTTTCTGCAAATTGTCATCCAAATCATTTGGTGTTTTTTTCCTAAATATTTTCATCTGAATGAAACCACCGTTTCTCATGAGGAAAACATTTCCAATCTGTCTGATTGTGATGTGTCTTAGCTGGTCAAAATGTAATTTCACATGTCTTTCATTCAAACATGCCACAAGATAGGGCAGGCAAACACCAGACTGCCTTAAAGATACATTTCTGTAATGCAAAGTAGAGGTAATGCACATAGGTATATAAGCCTCATATCTGAACATATCTGTTCAAAACCAGCAGGCTTCGGAATCTGTTGTAGGTGTGTTCATTTCTGCAGTTGAGACACAATTGAGCATTTCAGCTTAAGTAATGAAGGAAAAGCAAATTTAGGAGAGGCAGCCACCAAGCTAAATTACAAATTGATCACTGGAGGCCTACTTTTTTTTCAGTGAAGAAAAAAAAAATCACATCTCCAACAACACAGTGCCCACTAGAGGAACTCTGAAGAAAGAAGATTTTGCCATTTTCTGCGGCATCCCATGTTTACTCAAAAGGTCTTATACACAGTAATAAACTTCTAGTCATAACAATGTAATCATAGCCCAAGCTCTGGGATCACACAGCTACCAGTACCTAATCTGGCAAATTTTCAGCTAGATATGCCTGTATGAGTTTTGCCCCATCTTTGACACTAATATAAACATACCTCTAACTCTAGTTACCCTAAGAGATATGGCAATGCTAGTGCTTCACAATGGCAATATATCCATCCATAATTTTTTATGTTCACTGATCTCCTGTTATCTTCCTTAAAGTCAAACCTATGTGAATTACAAGGACCTACACTGATCTCCCCTTACACCAGAGGTCTGGTAGACATCATGCAGGGTAGTTCCTTTGCACAGCTCCCTGCCTCCTACCACACCAAGTCCCAGAGCAGGTCTCCAAGAAGCCACATAGAAAAAGGCAAAAGACAGAAGTAAAAACACAGAAATTCTGGTTATTTTCTCAGCTTTTTCTTTTAGGTAGTCCTAGACAAGAAATTTAATCTCCTTTCCCCTTCACAGACTTCACCTTTTTCTTTTTTCCTTTATTTTTTTAATCAGCAATTTATTAAGGAATGATTACACACACTTCTTCCCCATTTAAAAAAAGTCTTTGGGGAATATAAGCAATTTCAACCATATACAGAAAGAAACTTAAGGAATCCAGCTGCAAATGCAACTGAACTATGAAATTTGCAGATCATAACACTAACCACTCTCTTCACGGCTAGTCATTCCTCAACTCTTGTTCCTGACCAGCCTCAGTGGAGAAATGTGCCTTTAGTTCCAAGGATTTCTCCTATATTACCTTGAGGAGAAAGGTACTGACAGGCACTCCAACCCTGAAAGCCAGACTTGCAAGATGGACACAGCAGGAACAACCAGAAAAATCAAACACATGCATGTGGAGACACACCAGAGGTTTGGAAAACCCAGACAGTGTCATTTTTCTCAAGTACTAAGGCAACAAACCACAAAGAAATTAAAATCCACCCAAGAGACTACAGAGGCTGAGAAAGGCTTCTGAATAAATGCAGCAGCCAAGCAAACTGTGGAGGCTGCCAGCACTATTAGAGATTGAAGCCTAGTTTTAACCTACAGCTCAAATTTCTACACCTACCAAGGAACTGCTTCTTTCTTTTCTGATAAAGGCCTCTTGCCAAATACTCAGAGCCATACCCAGTCCATTATATTCACTCAGGTTACTTAACTGGTCAAATTCCATGAGTAAGAGGAGGAAGATCACACCTCAGAGCAAAATCCTGAGAGCCAAGTATACCTTTCCGCCTTGCCCTATATAGCAAACTGCAGACCAGCTAGAAATATTGCTGTATCTAATAGTTGGAGCTTTGATGGAAGTTAACAGGAAAAGAAAGATTTTTACCCACCCTTTGAGTGCCGTAGAACCACAAAATGCTTGCCAGCTCTGTGCTAATTAAACAATCCAATGGGCTTTCTTTCCTATCCTGCTTTTTATGCATAGAGGAACAGAGGAAGTGCAAACTCTGCCATTCTGCTTGGGTAGCCTTTTATGTTCTCCTTGCTTTCCCTGACAGCACAAGGTCGAGGCGAGTCTTGAGTATGGAGGGTGAAAGGGGCAGGCTGAAACCAGCAGCCACAGCAGGGAGAGCACCAATGCTGACAAGTAGGCAGAGGTGGGCCACTGTACAAGGAAAAGCATCTGATCAGCATCTGAGGTTCCCAGCAGAGGACATTTGGGGGAAGTCAGTGGAGTACATGGGTCAGATACAAAAAAAAAAAAAAGTCAAAAGCTCTCTTTCTCCCATTGCTTGTATTAGCACCCTGCAGTGCAGCATCTGCTCCGTGTCACCGACAGGGAAAAGGCTACTCTGCTGCTCAGGCTCTGTCTTTGCCAGCACAGCTGCAGCCTGGCCTGGGAAGGGTCTGCCTACTCACGGTGTGGCACTGCACAGAGTAGCAGGAAACAGGGAGATTTCTGTTGAAAAGAAAGATGAGGGGCACTCTTCAAATATGGCCACTTAACAAGGAAAACCACCTTAATTTCTAACTGCATGTCCTAGCTAAAAAACTGACAATCAAACCAGGTCATTCTACTGGGTGTTCATGCATTATCATCATTTACTTGTCATGCAAAGATATTTATATGTCTCTATCACTGTCATACAGTAGCATATGGGATTCTTAATACCTGGAGTACAGGAAGCCCCACTGGCTACATATTTCAGATATGGAAACTGAGACACAGAGGGTAACCAGGTACATATCCTCAGCAAAGAAAGGTCAATTGATTCAGTCTTGAGTCCTTTAGTCTGCCAGCAAATCACTCCAGGGATGCAGAAAGACCGTGGCAGAAATGGAAATCAGCCTCTTAGGTGCTAACACTCTCATGACCAGACCATTCAAGTTCTGCTGCCCTGCTTCACTTTCTTTACACGTTACACCTTGGTCTCTTTTCAGAATAATGAGGTGAACAAGTGTACATGCAGGCAGGGCCTGGAGAGCTGACACAGCATAACTGGCAAAGGTGTCAGTAGCACAGAATGTGAATCAAATGCACTCAGGTCTCAGCCCCATTTCAGAGCAAACACATTCAAATACAAGCCACTTCTGCCTCAAGTAGATTGTGACATCCACAGTCCTTCCTACCCCCCCCCACCCATGTACATCTCTCAGCCCTTGGGCTGTTTTGCACCCAGTTGTCAGCTCCTGGACCTGTTTAAGACGGAAGAAGGGCAATAGCTTTGCTCTGCAGGGTGGGTTTACAACGGCAGTGAACCTGTCTGCAATGAAGGATTGTGGGAGAGACACACACATACACCCAGAAGTCACATTGCTGTCTCTGGACAGCAGTAACATGGCAGTTGCCTTGCTTTCTATAGGGAGAGTAAAAAGCTTTTCTGTCCATCAAGTTCAAAGTTGATCAGCAAAGAAACAAAGAGGTAAAGTGAAATTAGAAGATGGCCCAGGACAGGTGGCCATTCTACCATTTTATCACATGGATTACCACTTTCTCCTGCACCAGGGAGCATTCAGTGCTGATGCTGACGTGCAGAGGCTCCTCTTCTTTGAGCAGTGACAGAGTTCACTGGACAGATGTGCTCCTCCTCTGATTCTCTCCCTGGAGCTTTGCGGCACCATTTCCAGCATCCTCAAGGTATCTGGGAGGATTATAGCCCTCCAGTTTTCACCAAAACATAACAAAAATTACCTTGTGGCAAATGCCCTGCACACCTCCGTACCAGAATAAGGATGAAAAGCAAGAGCTACAGCATGTGCTGTCTTGCTTGGGGCTGTATTTACTGCTGATTGACCTCCATGACAAGCTGTCTAGCTCAGCAGAAGCCTGTACAGTAACAATGAATCAACTCTTCCCGCCCTCCTTTTATTTTTTTATGGACCAAAGGAAAACCAAAGGAAAATAAACTCTTCTTCAGAAATCAAGTTGGAAATCCATCCGTTGGAAAGAGAAATTTCTAATTTTGCTCCCTTTCACATAATTATTACTAGTTACTTTAATTTCAATCTTTATTTAGTAATGCCCAAAAAATTCCAGTTTAGATCCTAGATGTCACACTTTAGGACAGAGCAGGAGCCAGCAGGTTGGTCTATGGGCTCACAGAGAATGCTGGTATCTAAACTCCATCTAAAGTTAGTCCTCCAGAAGCTTGGTCAGCCCATTCTCCTTGCAAGAGCCAAGAACTCTTCTTTTATTCTATCAGGCAGGTAGAAACAATATGGAGCAGCTACTGTAAACAGTCTATATGAGCTGTGGTTTACTGTTTCATAACATTTTATAAAAGAACATTTTCATCCTGGGTTTTTTTCCCTGAGTTCCATCTTCTCCTGGCCCACAAATTATTGTCACTGTTCACCAGTTCCACCTTACACCAAACAGCAATCTCCTTTGTACCCAACCACCACCTGCTTCACTTTACCACAGGAGATGTCCAAACTTTGCCTAATTGAGGGCTTTAACGTCTCTTTTGCCCAAGATCTGCAGCTGACCTGCAATCCAGCAGAAAAGGATTGTCACCCATTGGTCATCTATAATAAAAGAAAGGGAAACTAGAAGAATATAGCTGTCAGCATGTATTGCAGCCAGACTATTTGAATCAATGGCACTCACCATATAGGCTCATGCAGTCTCCCTGCAGCCCTCCCTGCTTTTAAAGTTGCAGACAGTCCACACTTAGTGAGGGAGGTCCTTGGCATCTTCTGTGAAAGAGTATGTAGGATCTAAATTCAAATCCTGTGGCTCCTGCTCCATTTTAATATTCATCATTAAGAATAACAAATTGTGTTTAAACTGCACTTTGAAGTTTCAAAGCACTTTATAAAGTTTAATACCTGAACACATCATCTTTCTCTGGTACTCATCTGGAAATGCATCAAAAAAATTGTAACCAGACTGGAAAAAATTTTAAATACAACCAAAAGAACTTAAACCAGCAAGAATGAGCAAGCGAAAGAGATGGGAGAAATTGAATTGCTGCAACATGAAGTCATGGGCAGAATTCTTACCAGCTTTCTGCCCAATGGCCAGGGCTGTGACATAAAAAGTGACAAAAACCAGCAGATTTTCCCCTTGCAATATTTACTCCACAGACCTTGGAGACAATAAATTCTAGAGTTTTGCACTGGTTAGTGAAGTTCTGCGTCCATCCAAAGCATGTGCCAGAACTGCCTGGTGTCCTCTAGAACAGCAGAGCACAAGACCAAATGGAGGGTCTGCAACTGTTTATTGCTGGTGAATTCAACAATCAATTTATATTCATCTATCAAGGAATATGCAAGTGGAAGCAAATATTATGGTCATGTTCATTTGTTTCTGATTACGAAATGTATGTAAATGTATATGCAAATTAAGTGCAAGCATCAGGCTCACGGCAAAGTGCCAAACTATCCCTTGGTGTGACAAAGATTGGGGTGGCTGGCAGGGAGATGCAGTGACTGCAAGTGAGGCTGGGCAGCACCTTCAGATACAGCCAAAGCTGGGCTGCTCTGAAGGGGCAGGAAGCAGATAAATCCCACAGTAACTTGTCACTTTAAACGAAGATGAGGGGCTATAGAAAAATCTGTTCCCAATGCAGTTAAAAGTGTGATAATTACACAGCAACGGGCTCCTCTGTCATTCAGCAGGCAGCATCCCCAGGAAATCTTGCTCTGTAATCAAGGGAAGAGGTGCAATCAAGCCCATATTCAGGCTTCGTTTAGACACAGCCCCTGCAGGCAACACAAAGGCTTCAGCATGGGGCTTTGTGAAGTTAGTGATCAACGCCTTGGTTCTGCAACTACAAGCAGAGTTAATGTCGTTTCTAAGCACATCTTATGTTCACCTTTCCTCAGAAAGTCCAGAAGAAGTCTTGGAAGAGGGGTGAGGGTTTAGGCCAAAATACACTTGTACAAACAGCGTTACGTTCACACTGTCCACATTTGTGAGCTCGTTCTCTACACAGCAGTGTCAGAGAAAGAAAATTTCTTCCAGACTGACAATGTGATCCTGAATGAGCAGATATGAACAACCTCATCTGGCTTCTACAGCAGCTCAGCTTGCAAAATTTGCATGGAGAAGGTTTTCTTGGGGTTTTTTCCCAGAAATATGAATGTATCTGTGATGATCAAATTCTACAGGAACCTCATTCTCATGGCAGCAGCCTGATTCCACAGAGACTGATGAGGTTTATTAGAGGGGAAGATGTCTCTGAGTTCAGCTTTCATGTCTAATGTCACCATTGCCCAGAAACATACAAATTAATTGCTTCTCAAATCAGCCATCCTTTGTACCCTACAGAGCTGTCAGATTCAGTGAACCAGTTTACTCCAACTGCAATAAAAATAGTCTCACATTTTATTCAAAACAGCCAAACCTTCCAAAGTGCACTCATTTGCACTCCCACTGTATAAACTCAGACACAGAAATTGTACCTGCTCAGCTACCATCTGGGCTTGTGACTGCCATGATGTAAGCAATCCTGCTAATTCTGGGTGCACATGAAGTGCCAGAAATTTTTTTGCACACTGGGGGCACGTTCTGGACAGGATTCACAGTTTTATCTCAGTATGGAATGGTTGTTCTTTGTTGACATTGACCATAACTGGAACTGCACTTGGAGTTACAGTAGCCTCTAATACTGTAAATGGAGCTTCATTCCATCACAGCACAGAATCAGCAGGTTCCACTCTCTATTTACTTCTTCTATCTCTGGCCACAAAATAAATGAGTTTGGTATGGTTTTACCATCTGCAGACACAGGTATCATTCAACAGCCAAGTAATGGCCTGCCCACTGTCAGGAGAACTCATTATTAAAAAGGTACATATTACATTTAACTGTTCAAACAGAACTTGTTATTGATCAGATCCCATCAGGTTCCACTAAAAGAGCCAACTCCAGTGATGAAATGAAAATATGCACATAGACTACAGACTAGTAAATATTGTCATGGAGTTAAGGTTCCCCCTCAAAAGGGAGTTGTTGATACCCAGTCGAAAGAGCAGTCTTTTTCATAAGTGAGACTGGGAATAAAATAACCATGTTACTTCTGCACATATACAGAGGCAGGATAAGGAAACAAAACAAAAGGGAACAGTTCTGACAACAAACATCTCAATCTCTTGGAGGAAAAAAAAGCACACAAAGAAAATACAAGTTGTTTAATGGCTAATCAAGCCACAGGCAGGAAGAGTCTGTAACCAGTTCTGCCATTCCTGCCACATCCTACTGTATATCAGTGGAGGTTCTGCCACGCTCACAGAACTGAAAGACAACATCTTTGGAGTTTGCCACACTTTTCAAAGTCAGATAAAAAGGTAGCTATACTTAATTTGGTTCCTGGTTTTTTTTCTTGCCGCTTTTCTTTGTCTGCTTGTTTCGACTTACTAAATAGCCTTTACTTTTGGTTTTCCCATTCATCTGCACAGACACTGTGACATTTTTCAATGACAGCATTTAACACACTGAAATCACCACTGCTACAGCATAAAGGAGGCAAGAAAACAAGGCTGATTATAAAATTCTACCATAAATGAAATATACAACATTTAGTAATAACATGAGAAAACAAGAAGAACCGAACAAGGTAATGACTGTGGAAATCTCTACATTTGATCCATTGGAAAAGTTCTCTGCACAGCATCCTCTCTGAGAGTGAACAGACCCCAGCTAACAGCGAGCTAAAAATGTTTGTTTAAGAAGGCACATCGTGACAAACTTCTTTGCTCACCCTTAACAGCAGATTGGGCTGGAAACTGATGAATCACTATAGGAAACAAACAGCAATGATGACTCACGGCTTCAAACTGTAACAATAGCACTGCTTTATCCATGATGTCTACAACAAAAATATCCCTGGATTCATTAGAAGATGTATTTCAGATTGTTCCACCCACCCAGGAAATGCAGAAAGTCCACCCCCTGAGTCGTGGTTAGAGTTCTCACAATTGCCCCACAGGTACATGGGATTCCTGCTCACTGACAGTACTTTCTCAAGAGGTTCACTGAAAACCATATGGTGTTGATGTCTAGAGCAGCTCCCCGAGGAGTCTGGATCCATTAGCCGAGCAGTAGAAAGAGCCTTATATCTTTATGTTTCAGGGTCCACATGCCTGTGTGGCTCTTGCAATCTTCTATCACCATAGCTGGCATTTAGACCTGAGGTGTGCTTGTTCCTTAAGTGTATGAGGATCAGGCCTGGTGGCCCAGCTCCTGAACCACCTGGTCACACCCAGAAGTCTCTCCACCCCACAATAACTCATGGCTCAAGCACAGAAAATAGTTCAGGCTCATTAGTGGTTTGGACTAATCCAGTCTGAACAAATACCCAGGAAGAATTCTGGTGTTCAACACTTCACAGGCTCACACCTCCTGTCTAATGCTCATGTGCTGTTACTGTATTATTTGGATATAAAGCCAAATTTTCTGTTATTATTTAAATCACCTTAAAATGAATGCACATATGGATGCTATGTTTATCTTCCAAACCTTCTCTTCCTATAAAAACATGTTTGCTTCTCCATCTAAACTGTAAATGTAGAGCTGTAGGGCTTTTTACTTAGATATCAAGAGTATAAGGACTTTTTTCACCACTTCTCACATTGTACAGACTAAACTCTGATTAATCTAGTTTCACTGCAAAAAAAAAAAATGAACAAATGGTAGTTGTAAAAATATATTATTGCAAATATTTCCATTTTGACGAAATTTCAGGTTGGGTTTTTTTTTTTTCCCTTGAGATTGGACACTTCTTGTCCAGGTTTCATCTTTGGTTTAAGTTCAAACCGTGGTGGTTAAAGCCAAATGTCATAAATAATGTTGTGATGAGTTTCTCAAATTCACACAGGGATTTTCAGTTGACTTACTTAAGTCTCCTGCACATACAGAGTTAATTACCATCACACTAATAAGACCAAAGGAAAAATCTGAAATACACTTCATCACGTGGTTTGCATGACTTAAAACTTTCAAACTCAAATTCAAAAAGAGAGTACCAAACAATGCAGAAACATGCAAATCCCTCTTCCCTTTGCAACATTAAGTAAGATCAATTTAAAAAGCAATTTAAGCAATTTAATCAAGGATGCTAAAACAATCAAGGTGCCATTCAGTGATTAGTATGCAAGCAACTGAAGGGAAACATGGGGCTTCCACAGGCTAGCAATAGCTAACATCAAATAAGTATACAATGTCCTGTCAATCAGTTATGTTACCAATATATATATGCCTCCTGTTTGCTGACACTTCACTCAGTTTTCAGGGACACAGGGCAATGGAATTCACCCAGCCAGCCGTTGATTTTACCAACACAAACCTAAGGTACTTCTTAGGTTATTTACTAATTTATGTTCTCTACCCTTATTAATAAATTGCTGATGAAATTAATGATGAAGATGATGAAAATCTGTCCATGCTACAAGTGTAGCATCCTTTCAGAAAGGCACTTGTTGCAATTGCTCACACTCTGTCTACTCCCATTTCAGTATTTCCATTTGGAAAAAGAATGGTGGAAATTGAGTTCCTCTGACAACCATCAGCAGGAAGAAGAACTCTGTCATACCCCTGCTAAACAACTAATTAACTATTTGGATTGTGTAAAGATCAATGAGAAACAGGGAAGTATTCTCTTACCTTCAGAACACAGCTTGCCAGTATATCCAGTGGCTGAGCAGTCACAGTGTGGCTCGCCATCCAGAAGGAAGCAAGTGCCACCATTTTCACAGGGGTTTTCTGAGCAAAGTCCTTCCATTTCCAGTCGGACCCCTTGACTGCCCAGGAGCTGCGGCTCAGAATTGCCATATTTCAGATCCAGGATAAATCCTTGAAACGGAGGCTCACTCAGAACACCATCAAGAGTCAAGGCAGCAGGACGAATGTCCAGTGGGACTCCACCAATAAAAAGGTCACTGACGATATTCATGTACTGGCGCTGTGGACGCACCTCGCCCGGCTTGGCTTCCCCATCCAGCACCAGCACGGTCCGAAGGTGATTGCGGCTGACCATCAGGAAGTGCCAGCTGCTGTCGTTTACCTGCTTGTCTGTGGTGACCGTCGTCTCCGCACAGTCCACGCTGAACTGCAGCTGGATGCGCCCATCAACGAGGGACAGACAGAGGAAGTCACAGACACCGCCATCATCGAAGTAGAGGAGCAGCCCAGCAGAGACATTGGTCTTGAACTGGAAGCTGAGTTCGCTCCTAGTGCTGGCATCCCAGCGGAGGTAGCGGGCCCACTGGTTGGGGATGCCCATGAACTCCAGACCCAAAGAGAGACCCAGCAAGGAGCCCAGCAGCAAACTCACCTTCAAGGTGAAGTAGACAGAATGCAGAGTGAAGCCCATTGTTTCAAGAATCTGCTCTTCCCTAGGAGAAAAACAGAAGCCACACTACTGGGAGGAGAACCCCAGCAGTCAACACCAAATGTTAAATCCAAAATGAAGAGAAGGAGAGCAGAGAAAGTGACAGAGAGCAGGAGAGTTAAGTGGAAAGAGAGATAGCAAGTGCACGTGACCAAGAGGAAATGTCTCCTCCCAAGGAAAGATTTCAATTATCCTTTAGGAACCAGAGGCTTTTATCTC
Organism: Daphoenositta chrysoptera; assembly: GCA_013397915.1. Taxonomy (NCBI): domain Eukaryota; kingdom Metazoa; phylum Chordata; class Aves; order Passeriformes; genus Daphoenositta; species Daphoenositta chrysoptera. Next base: position 99,582 of record VZRO01007918.1, read on the forward strand.
AGAAGTACAGGGTATATGAAGTGACTTCTCCAGATGGTGTACTCTCTGAAGGGCAAAATAACCTACAGTGGTTTGTTTTGGTAGAACACAAAGGTGACACTAGTGTTCCAGGAGGAAGGAAAGGGAGAGACAAAGCCCAAGCCTAAAATTCTTGTTTTCTAGAAGTGATGACAATATTGACGGAGATGGCAGTGAGACAGGAGAGTGAATTCATAAAGCACATGAACTTCAAGAGGGCAAAAATAAAGTCAATCTTCATGATGCACTGGTTGATACCCAGCCCATAATTCACTGCTTGGCACTCACGAAGCTTGCAGGACCTGTGGGGTCAAGACAAAAAAAAGAAAGGGAAAAGTTAATCTTACTACTCACCATATCTTTACCATGAAGCTTACTAACATCTTGTCCAATAACTCATTTACATTTCTTGATACTCTAAACACTTCTTCATGCTTGCAATTGGCTGTACATCTGTGTCCTCAAAACTAAGAGGCCAAAACAGAGAACTCACCAAGTCATCTGCACACATAACAACGATGAGCAATGTAAAAATACACCAAATTATTTAACTCCTATGATGGATGCATTTTCATTGACTTTACTGAGAAATGGTGCTGGAGCTTTCCCAGTAAAATTACCCCTCCATGAAAATGCTTAGGGCAAAGACCAGAGTTCCTTAGAGTTCAAAAGTTGGTAAGGGCAAGAGAAGACATTATCCAAACTTCCCATTCCATTGCTTACATTATGCTTCCTAGCACACCAAGGAAGCGTTAGAGAAGACAACCCTGCTGTCAGCCTGTCACACAATAGCTGCTTTTACTCTACATGTCTTGCATAGTTCAGAGATTCTACCAGGGACCTCTGCAACCTGGAAACATGTGCTATGCAAGTTATATATGGCAACTTGCAGCTTAGATGATAGCAAACTTGCAGGTTAGATGCTAACTAAGCACTTAAGCACTTATACCGGTCTAGAGGTTTGGCAAAAAGGCCAAATTCACCCCTAATTGAGAGCAAAGAATCCTAACTACCTTCAATGAGTTACATCTGTTAACGCTGGGATTTAACTCACTTCTGCATACTTGCATGTGGGTGACTGTATGCCTGGTGTAGGAGGATGTTTTAAGTGACAAGTAAAGGCAGCACAAAGCTAGGCTCGTTCTTTGAAAATTCTACCCAAAAAGAAAATAAGCTTTCTATTAACACGTGTTTGTTCACAAAGATGGGTTGGACACAAGAACAGCTCTGGGAATGGCTAGAATGGCATTAACATAGAAACAAAGCAGGAAAGGAGGTGATGAGAATCAAGGCCTTCAGCCTCACAGAAATCAGCATGAACACAACTTCCACAAACTGGAACACAAATATTGTGAGGCAGTATTTTCTTGGGAAAAGTGTTTTGTGCTGCGGACAATGAGAGTTGTTCACAGCAGATGCCTTTCAACCCCATCACCCATCGTGCTCTGAAGGAGAAGGCACACATACATTGCAGAAGTGGGCAGTGCTGGAAAGTTTCTGTTTGGTAAGGACAGATGTTGAGATGGAGGAGAATCACTAGGAAATGGAGGGGAGAGTTCACACAGTCACATCCTCGCCTGCCTCAGGAACCTGCAGAAGCTGTAAGTCTCCAGAGCTGTCAGTCTGACAAATTTAGTCAGCACAAAAAATAAGTCTCTTAGAAAACAAAAGGGATCAATTAAAAGAAAAGCCACAAGTTGGAGAGAAATGTGAGCTTTCAGTGCCCAGTGGAAACCAGGCCTGTTCCCTGCAGCTGCCTGAGTGGAGCGTGTTAGCTAAACTGCTATAAACACAAATAAAATCAAGTGAAAACCAGAGGGAAGATAATTCCTTTTAATTGTTAACAGCTTGGCTGAGGAAAATGGAAGGTGGGAAAAGGAGGTGTTAGGAGAGGTGTAAAATGAACAAAAAATTAAACACAGAATCCAATTGCTCAAATCATTTGTCTTCCCAATAATCACAATGTTGGCTAAGTTCATGGGGGTTTTGGGGGGGTCCTGAAAAATTAATTGGGAAAATGTTATGTACTTCTTGTCCATTTACATTTTTCCTTTGTGCTCTCTAGTGGATCCACTAAAATAGCCCATGATTTATGGAGAAGAATAGGATGAGAGAAAGGTAAAAGAGAAAGTGATGACCCAAACCTGGAATTACTGATGAGATGGGAACAGGAACATCATAATGTGTGTAAATTAGCCAGTGATGTGCTTCCAGCAGCTCACAGCTTCTGAACCATTTACTACCACCATGGCAAAATTCACTACTCCATCAGACAGCTTTGTGCTCAGCTTGAGCTGAGAAAGGAGACAAGCCCAACATGGACAGCAACCACCCACAGAGACCCCAATGCAGCAAGGCTCTCACCCCAGCTCTTAATTCTCCTGGGCAGGGTAGATTGCGCCATCTGCAACAAAACCAGCCCTCAGTCTTATACTCTTCTCTCCATGTTTTAGAAGACCAGCTCTTTGATAAGCAGTGAAAGATGCTGTAAATCACAGCAGCAGGTGTGAACACTATAGATAACCACAGATGAGATGCGTATGTCCAGGCACTATCCAAACTCCTGTCTGAAAAGCCTATCAATCTCTCCCAATCCCAGGATACTGAAACCCTGTTTTACTCAGACAAATAACACCTTCTGTGGGTTGCTTCAATCCTTGGGATATTTCAAAGGTACAATAATGGAAGTAGGCTACCTCTGTGGTGCAAATGTCTCTAATGATACAAGTTCAATGGGGCAGGACAAAAGGCATAGTCAACAAGGGAAACCAGAAAGAAATGGATAAACAGGAATAGTATTGCTGACTGAGGGAAGCCAAGGCAATTCCTCTTTTTGTTTTGTATGAGAGAAGCCAAGGTAATCCCTTCCTAGCTGTTTTGAAAGAAGACCGTGCCAGATCTGTTTCAGAAGAGGAAGACAATGCAAAACCCATGAAATATAGGTGTCATTGCTGGGTGCTTCATTGCCTTTTAGACACTGCAGCTCAGATTTTGGGAAGGCTGCCCACACCCAGCCACTAGCAGGCTAGGGCCATCTGTGACTCCCCCAGAGCTCTGTCAGTGCACGTCAGTCCTGACTCACGGCGTTTCCCATTACTCCACTTTGGTGTCTCACGCAGTTAAGTCTGTGAGAGCAACTCTTAACGTAATAGCAGGGTCTTCAAGAAAAGCTCAGAGGACCCAGTGCCCTTTATAGCAGGAGGCAGGATCTGAATCCCAACCTTGAGAGAGTAAATCCTGACACACCAATTCTGTGCCTCACCCATTCCCACCATGATTCTCCAAGTCACACTGCGAATGAATAATTTTGTGCTCTTACCATTTTATTTTTAGCATAAATACTACCCTAGCAGCCTCATACAGCACACTGCTACCATACCAATACATTACAGTTTGGGACAAAAACTACAAAAGAATCCCAGAGTATTGTCTTACGTATTTTATCTCTGATAAATCTCTTTGTCATGGCATGACCACATCTTGCAAAAAAGGGACTTCATGATGGACAGCACCAAGCAAGCTATCTTCTCTGCACTTCCAACAGCTTGTTCCGCCTCCCTGGCCCCACCTGAGAGCTGCAACAGCAAGGAACCTGCACACTGAACAGACTGCTCACCCCAAACCCACTGTAGGAAACACTCCCACTTGCACTATTGAAACGTCCCACTCACAGGGCTGACAGAGCTGCACAAGTTCCCCAGCCGGGGAAGGGAGGCAGCCCCGCCGCAGTGCCGAGGGCGAGTGCCTGACCACCGAACACTTTCCCAAACTTGTCAGCAGTCTACTAATGCCAGGTCAGAGCCATCTGCTCAGCAGCCCATGGAGGGGGTCTCGCCCTTGCTTTGAAGTGGCTCTCAACCACTTATCAGCTGTATGCGGAGAGTGAGTGACATTATCTAATTGCCAACTAATTTCCATAATTACTGACTGGCACACTCTGTATGCAGGGTTAATATCTTTGAAAACGTCTCAAAACACACCTGCTTAGGAAAGAGGGTGGGAAGCTGTTGCTCTGCAGCTTATTTACCCAACTGCACAGAAAGGTTGCAGAAGATGGGTTTGTCACTCCCTGTCCTCCCTCCTCCACTGCCTCCCTCTCTGGCTGCTAATTGCTTGGAGATGGACTTACTTGTATTTGAAAGTGTAATTTTCAGCAGAAAGAAGAACAGAGTGAGATTAATTCAAAGACAGGCTAGCTTCCCTTGCAAACCCCTTCCACAGCGCCCCAGTGCAAGACTACGTAAGTCCTGTTTTTCCACTTCAGGATGCTGGACAAAATCCCACTGACACACTGATGGGAAAGGTTTACAGTCCACTCAGTCTGACCCTCTTCCACAACCAGAACTATTCACTATGCCACGCTTTGTGTGAAAGGAAAAACATACATTGATCACCTAAGATCCATGTATTTAATGCCTCATGTGAAATCACTTTGTCCTTTCCTTCACCACAAAATAAGCAAAATCCAATTGCTTTCTTTATTCCCCAGGCCCTAATGAAGCAGCAGAGTTTTCAGAAGGAGTAAACAGTATCTTAATTTGGCTCTGCATCCACATGTCTTCCTACAATAGGCCCAAAGCACAGCTATGAAATCATTGCAGCTCTATGACATATGCCGCTCAAAATGATACAGTAAAATCTACCTTCAATAACTGATATTAAAAGTCAAGCTTGCTAGCAGAGAGAAATGGAGAATTAATAGCATTTATTCACTCATCCAGTTCTGAACAAGGGGCTCCCTTTGGCTAATGCTTTGAAATCTTTCTGCCTGGTCTATCCCCAACTGAATTGTGGCTAAAGACAAAGGGTCAAAGAATAACCAAAAAAAAAAGAGAAACAAAAAAAAAAAACCCCACCCAAAAAAACAAACCTTCCAATAAAAAATGCAGATGTGAAAACTGTGAGTTGCTACAGTCACTATGGATAGAAAGGAACACAGAAATCCTCCCACCACACAACGTCCTCAGAAAGGTTGCATGGAGAGATGTTTACAGAGAACTGAGAAGGGACATGGAGGGTTTGAAATTCATAAGACTAGAGGAAACCACAGGAGCTAATTTAGTTTTTAATTCCTCTAGCAGCATTTGCATCTCAGTAATAAATCTGGACACTGCCTCATACCCTTGCTGGGATGGAGAGGACTCTGGGGTGGTGCCAGGGAAGCTGAGCTGAAAGAACTAGGATGAAGGTAGAGGTGGAGAGCTTCTATCTTCATACAATTCTATGATTCCCTTACCAAGGGAGATTTCAGTGGCACTGCACAGCTCAGAGGGGTCACGGGTAAGGCAAGATGGGCTCTGCTTAGTGAAGAGGCTGGAAGTGCAATTGAAAATGGGGGCTTTGCCTTGCAAAGAGCTGAACACACCTAGGTTCTGCTGAAGTTGGCAGAACTTCATGGGATGCAGCATCTTACACTACTGGCTGACTGACTGAAAGGAGAAAAGCAGTGATATTTCAGGCTTTATCTTGGATGTAGAGATATGTGCATATGAATACCAGCATCTTAAAATTAGGGATTGAGGGTGACATGGAACACCTCTTGACCTCTTCTGCATGGTTTCCATGGATATAGTATTCATTCCGGTCTCTCACACAGCTGTGAAACCACACCTGCCTTTGTCCCACTCCAAGCCCAAGTAGAAGACATATACTTTTATGTTCTTTGGTTCTTCACACTACTGATATATCTTGCAGGCTTAACTTTTCCATTCTTGAAAACAGATATGGAGTTACTTAATTATTATCTAAATTCAGCATTGAGCTCTGTAGGAGACAGTTGCAAAAAAACTGTATCAATCAAAAAGCAAGAAAAGGGGGTATGGGGTTGCTATTCAAGAGTGTCCTCTTAAAGTAAAAAAAAAAAATAGACTATAAAGCTAGAATTAATTTGTCTTTGTTTCCCTGTAGTGGATTAGTATATACACATGCACATACCTTCACCATCAATTGTAACCTGTAGGTAGGTGGTTGGTTGGTTTCCTGGTACCTGGGCATGTGATTTGCAGTCAGTTTAAGCCCACTGCCCTTCTCCCCATTCCGAGTTCTTCCCTGGGGAAGGCAAGAATGACTGCTTATGACAAGGCTAACCTCAGAGCTCACCTCCAGAAACACTCTGTAATACCCAAACTAGGCACCTAGGCATGTGTCATGGGTTGGAGCTAAGTTGATTGACAATTTCTCGATCCAATTACACTTTTCGAGTTTGCATATTTAAACCTGCTGGAGGCGCAGGAACTCACTCTTCGAATTCAGCTCTCGTGCAGGGAGGAGGGAGGAGAGGGGGGGCAGGGGGAGAAGGGCTCCAGGCCTGGCCCTCGGGAGCCAGGCTGAGCCTCCCCTCCGCCAGCGCCAGGGCACGGTCCCTGGAATGCTGCGGGAGACTCCCCCCAAAGCCGCGGCAGCTGAAGAACACCCGTGAGCTGCACTGAGATCACCCGAGCGACTTCCAGGACCTGGGAGGGGCTTCCCTTCCCCCACTCCACATGGTCCCGCACAAACCCGGCAGGAGCCGATTTTCAGTTTTCTCAGACCGAGGAAACTATCAAACAACTGGCAACATCAAAGGAAAAGGGCTTTTCCTTCAACGTACAGCCGACGAGAGTAAGCTGTTCAACATGGCGTTGCAGTCGGAGGGAGAAGGAGAAAGTGAGTTATGCGAGACGGAATGGAAGATGGCGGCAGAAAGAAGAGGGCGTAGTCACGAACCGCACAAAGCTTAAATCAACCCTTTGCCAACCGTGGTAAAAACTGTAATACCATAAACTGTTCTCTTATCAATTTAAAAGACATGGGGGGATTGAGAACACCCCATGTTTGGATGTTCAGTGCAATAGACTGTTTCCGAGCAGACAGGACTGTTGCAGGTGCCCGTTTGGAAACCACATTAGAGCAGAGAGGAGATCTCTTTTTTTCCTTTGAGTTTGGAGAGACTTTTTAAGAACTTTAATATTGACCAGAAATTCCATCTTCCTTATGCTCCTCGCTCTCCTGGGCAGCCTGCACGGAGGCTGCATGCCCCAGTGTGATGGGGCATGGGTGGGGGGAGGGGTGCTGGCAAAGAAAGGAATGGGTTTTTTTCTTTACTTTCTTAGTCTTTCTTTTTCTTTTAATCCTAGTACTAATAAACTTTCTTTATACTCTTTAAAGTTTTTAAGCCTGCTTTGCATTTCTCCTAATTCATATCTCACAAAAGCAAATAAGTGAACTAAACCACTACAGCATGGGAGAGCTGAACTCACCTGCACTAGCAAGACACAGTTGAAACACCACCAGCAGCTTCAGAAGGGATATGAGCAAACTGTTAAAGTGCTTTGTTCAATAAACAGCATGAGACCATGGCAGAACAGCCTTACTTCAGACCTATCAGGCTGGAAAGTCATCTGACTGCTGGAAGAGTTACCATTTTATCATAATCACCCTTCATGTTTTCACCTCCTGGGCCTATTTAAAAAAACTTAACTCAGAACCAGAGCTCTTCAAACCTACACTGGAAAAAGAAGGGTTAAAAAAGCCACAAGGGACATTGTGACTCCCTTCTTAAACTCTCTCACCACCCCACAGAGGAGGCCATCTAGTCCATGAGAGTGACCTTTAACTAGCCTACCTAGCCAGGGCTCAGCATGAATGCAATTTACAGACCATTTCAGCTCTCCAGCTTTCTTAACACAAAGAAGAAAAATCAAAACGCAAGCACAATGGAAAAGAAAGAAAGAGAGAGGGAAAATAACCCTGCAGAGCAATCATGTCTGGGGCTGCTCTGATGGCTTTCTGTTCCCTTCCAGGACACAGAAATGACTCCCAGTGTGTTAATTACTCCCATTACCACAAACTCTCCACTAACAAGGAGTAGCTAAAAGGAAGCGTTGGCAGCAGCTGAGCAGTTATTGCTCTGTACTGCCATGCAGGAGAAACCAGACTCGCCCATCTCTGAGCTGGTACTAACCAGGAGAGCGATTTCTGCAAAACTCAACAGCTTTTATTGTAATTCCCATGGCAGCTGCACTGGGAACACTGGCCTTGCCTCAATTCCACCAGCGTTAAAAGAGAACAAAGAATACCTGCTTTTCTAAAGACTTTGAAGCTCAACAGTTGGAGAGCTCTGAATCATTATCATTTATTTTACTCCTTCTGTAGATGGTCTGTCTCCATCCCCCGCATCCTCTCCTTTCTGCCATCAAAAAGCTTGGACAGATCTGCAGCGTTGTTTATTCTACCAGATCCTTATACACCAAATGCAGTCAGTAGCTACACACATCTCAGCAGGAAACGTTAGCAGGGAATTTGGTGAGTTCACAGTGCTGGCATAATTGATAAAGGCAAATCTTCTTCCAGAAGTATACAGTATTACCATTTTCTTTTAACACATACATACATAGTATTTCCATTTTCTTTTAATAAAAACCAAGTCTTTTGAAAATGTGCTTATCATTACCAAATCTGAAGTTTGAGCAGGTCACTAATGCTTGAAAATAAGGCTGCTTCCTAGAAGTTTTTCCCAAGACTAACAGTGCAGAATGGGCTTACTTTTTCCCCAAAATGTATCTGATACTACAGACACAGGCTAGCATTAGACACTCCTCAGAGAAGAGACACAACTGGACTCCTGACTTTGAAGCAAGAGAAAAAAAGTGACTGGTGCACTGCTTTGTCAGCTACCTAATTTTAGAAAAAGGTACAAAGCACAAAATCAACAACAAAATAAAACTAATGGCTGGCACGCTAAGTAATACCACCTTGCTCTTCCTAGGTGTCTGTCTATACCCATCTGCTTCTTCTTTTCATTTGCATTTTAAGTTCTTCAGGAGCAAGAACATTTTCTTTTCTGTCTGACAGAATCTAGCAGAACATAGTCAAGAGTAGAGCTATGAGGCACTACACATATACACACTAATAATTGTGTAGATTCACAGATATTATGTACTTGAGATAGCACTAAAATGCATTTGTATTCCAGCTGTTGTATAACGCTTTCTTTAAAAAAATAAATTAAAAAAAGAAGAAGAAAAGCTTAAAAGGACTATCAGAATGACTACAATGACAAATTTTTAACTCACTTTTTCTTTCACTTACAGATCACAGTCATTTCTCACTTTCTTTAATATACTTTATACTCCTGGACCTGATTTCCAGTAAGTCAGAGAAGTTTGCATGTTCTTAAATGTTGTGATAGTATATTATGAAGACAGGAGGCAGAAGCAATCAAATTTGTTATTGTACTAAAAACATAACATGTATAGGGAGGGATGCTGCACCTGGCCAGACTTCCCTGTCATTAGTATGCCAGTAATTAATTTAGATCGTTCTCTGCAATCTGCTGGCTCATGGAAAAATAAGCACCATCCACCTAAAAAGGAAATAAAGGGCCCATGGACATCTTGAAATACTCAGTGGATTTTCCCATTATGTAACATGTTAGCATTCTCTATGTTTTAATGCAACTTTGGAATCTCATGCAAAAATTTATATTCAGCTTCCCACAAAGCAAACACGAACACCTATACATAGCAAACAGGTGTGAGAAGCTGTCCAGAGTGCAGGCAATGCTCTCAGTTCCTAAGCTCTTTAAACAGCTGAGGTTCAGTGTACAGACAAAATGCCTTTCAGGGAACCCAGTAAAACACTGGAATTTAAGTGTGGGCGATCCGTTTCGCCCAGCTCTCACAGTGACTGATGCTGACCAATACAGAGAGCTGACACTGGCACCCTGGTGAGCGCTCTGGAAGTCTACAGCCACTGTGAGATTAGGTGTCTGCTTTCTGAACCATATTCCTGTTTTACCACTAGCTCCAGAAACATGTTGCTTTTCGTGGGAGTACACACAACAGCAGACTGGGAATCCCCTGTCACAGGAAATCAATGCATTCTTCCAGATATCTGTTGTTTTCATCCTCTGATACACAAATTCCTGCCAAAATTCATTCCACCCCATTCCTCTCCCCACTTCTACCTGAGGGTAATTGGGGGAACATGATGAGAAGCTATGCATAGATAGGTTTCTCAGTTCTAGCATGCTGGAGAAATGGAAGTGGAAATCTTTGCCAAGGCAAACTGCTAGCAAAAATCTTTAAGTGTCGCTGTCTTGGCTGGAAAAGGGTAACACTTTAAATGGCTGAGGATATTGAAAACTTTCCAGATCATCAAGGAAATGACTTGTAGCTTTGCATGATAGCAGTCAGTTTCTAAACGGACCAGCAATTATGGGACAGGTAAGAATTACACTAAACACACTCTACTGGCAAGGAGTCATTTCAGCCTGGCCTGTGCCTGCAGCAGTACATGGTGATCTGTCAGTGTGCACCGAGCAATCCTCCACCCAACCCAGACTGCCCGCGGGCAAGGCTGGAATAACAAACCTGTCACTCTGCCACCGCAGTGGCCTCACAGCTAAGGACTAAAACAGCACTGTAAAGGCTACCTAGGCTCCAGTGCCCTAGGGACCCTCAAAGCAAAAATACAATGCTTTTGGCACAAAAAGCCAAAGGAAGGCTGTTTTGAAAGGAAGGCTATTGAACAGACAATTTTAGGCTTAAGAGTCCTATGAGCCCAGACAGTGGGACAAGATATGCACAGAACAGGGTTCTCATTTTTGTTTTTTAATTCATTTACACCTTCACGGATTGTATTTTTCTGCTTCACACTGTTTTGCCCTATAAGTTTTCTCTCTAGTTGTCTTTTCCTCAGAAACTTCCTGCTCTGAAATGAAGAACCAAACATAAAGATGTGTAAAACAAAAGAGTTTTTACAAAACTCAAGTATAAAAGATTCATCTGCTTATTTCAGTGGAACCACCTAATGACGAGGAAATTATATTTCCTGGAGTAAGCAACACACAAGAAGCCAAAAAAGCAGGGTGTGTGTGCATGTAGCAAAGCGCAAGAGGAATTATCATATACACAGGGCGACAAAGAGGCAGACATCAGCTAAAACAAGAAGTCCAGAGGCTGGACAGTCCTGGGCTCTCAAAAGTGCTTGGGCATGACTGCAGAAAGGTGGAAGAGCACAGCTGCACTTCATTTTAAAATGAACTTGGATAAAAACACTAGGAAATAGTGTAACAGAGGATAACCCTTCAACACCTGAGAAACAGACATGGGGCACTGCACAGCACTCTTCTATTCTCTCTCTATATTAAAGCCTCAAACACAGGAGTGTGCCAGGATCACAGACCCAGGACGCAAAGTCTATCAGGCAGCTTAATACCCCAAGTGAGCTCAGGGAAAGAAAAAGCTAACTAGCAGCACTATGGAAATTAATGCCTTTAGAAATTATTTCAAATTTTCTAATGGAGCATTTTAACGCCACCGGAGAAGACATGTCTCTTTATTTAATCATTAGTTGCTACATATTGATAAATCAATCACACTTGGTGGATTTAGAAAGACTTAATATATATATATATTCCCCTGCAAATGTTCCTTTAAAAGTCAGATGGTATTTTAAAGAGCTTCCAGCCTTGGGACTCACAGTGCAGTGCCCTGGAAGACAATTGACATTCTGAGTGACTGGGCTGCGAATTCAAAATCCCAACTCAACCTGCTCAAGCCAGGATTCAAACTCACATACTTTAAAAATAGGAAAGAAAGAAGAAGACAAAGAAAAAGAGAGAGAGCAAGGAAAACACTTGAATTCCTGCAGCTCCCCTGGCCAGAATCTCTGAGGTTACAGATGCAATAGTGGCTCTGGGAATCTCTCTATAGTGTACTCCATATCTGCATGGGACGTTATTTTCTGCTTTGCCATACTAAATATGAATCTCTGTATGGTTAGCAATACAGCTGGCAAAGGAAAATTGTTTGTTATGAAATCCACTAGTAAAAATGAAAAGAATATTATTATATTGAGGTGCTTTAATTGAATTTTCTATTTTTAATTTAAAAATGAAACATTCGAATTTACCTGGCTTTGGATATAGTAACTTCCAGACATTATTTGCAGTTTATTTCTTCTGGGAAAGGAGTATAGAATAGGGAAGGAGCATAGAAGTGGGAAAACTGAGACTGCTATATAAATAGCTTCATTCCTAGCAACTGCATAACTTTTCATTTCAAATCAATTTTAAATGTATTACCCTCCCTCTCAACAAAAAAATCTGAACATTCTGAATAATACATCCTTTCTGCTAACATTGTTTTCACAGCCTGAAAAGCCATTATTTTGACAAAAACATTATGAGCAGTTCTTGCTAACAGCACCCACTTTTTCCCTTTCATACCAAGCCCTGCACTCAGCTCAGCACGTGTCTGGGAAGTTCTGCATAGCTCTGGAGATCAGTGTTGAGGCAGGGATGGGTCTCACTCCTTTTTGGCACCAATTCTCACCTCCTTGTTCCACATATAGCTTTTGCTAGCTGGTGGCAAACTGGAAGCCAGTGAGAGAAATGCTGAAGGATTAGCCCCAGTTTCTAAATTAAACACCACAAACGCCCTCACAATGATTTTTCTGCTGTCCACTGGTAAGGCAAGCAAGGAAAGAAAAAACAGTACAACTCCTCTTTACACCTAAGGCGACACTCTGCCTAGGATGTAGCTAAAACATGTGGGTGGAAAAAAATTCACTAGTGAGAGCACTCATTCCTGGGTAGACCGAGCACTCCAGTCTCCCACCCCACACCTGTCAAGAGCACAAAAATAAGTCTGGGAGAAACAGGGAAAAGCTTTTCTAATCAGCACTTATATGGAAGATACCTGAAGTGCTCGTAATAATCTGGCAGAACTTCTGCTTCCAAATTACGTTGAGTAACTGAGATTTAGAAGTAACTAATGAAAATGATTACTTGATACCACGGGCAACAGATGGTTCCTGCAACCTGCCAGTTGCCAGATTTAAGGCCAAATCTCTCCCCCATGTAACTTCATCACACATTAATTTAACTCATTTTATCTATAGCACCTAGTTTTTGGCTGCCAATATTTTACTGCTCGGTAGTAAGATTCATGCAATGAACTTCATGTTCTAGCAGTCAGAGTACATGCAAGAGTCAAAATAAGGAAGCTCATGACCTGTCTGGCCTTAGGCAAAGTGCTCTTTCAGGGAATATAGCTAGGACTACAGCAGCCACATTGTAAAGTTTAATTAGTCATCGTGAAGTGCTCAAACCACTCAAAAGGCAAGCTAACAGACGAGCAATCTATCTTCTTTTATGACATTAACAGTCTGCTCTCAAATTAAGCAAGGGAAGACGTATCTATAAAACACAGCATATTTTCTTCCATTATTCCTCATGGCTCAGCCCCAAAAAGACACAGGTTTACTCAGCAGGCAGGAAGAAAGACAGGGCAATGGTGGGGGAGTGGGGAAGCCTTCATCTGCCTCAACTCCTGACCTGTCTCCAGCTGCCCTCTCACTCCACCTGCACCAGACAGCTTTTGCAGAGCTCAACAGCTCAGTCCCGGAGAGCTGACATGGTCTGCACCTCCCTGGGGTCTGCCATGCCCAGCCACACGATACCTCCCTCCTGTGATACAGCACAGGAAACTGGGGCACTCACCTTCCCCGTTTAAATACAAACCAGATGAATCTGTACAATGGCTGCTCTGTGTTTTAAACGCGAATCATGGCCCACAGTTTATGTACTGCTCAGTCAGGAGAACTGCAACCCCTCTTCTCCCCCCAAAACTCCCTAAGGGGGAACTCATCTCTGGGGTTCCAAAAACAGGCAGTCAACCACCTGGGATAAAAATGGGTGTATTTAACTCCATTTTTACCAGCGGTCATCTAAACTATCTGAAACGCTCAGAGGAAGAGAAGGACATAAATCCAGGCAGGCTGCTTGTAATGCAGCATTGCTCAGCGCTAAGGATCAGCTAAGTACAACTATTTCAACTTGCTTCCTCCACTTTTCTGGGGCTTTTAGAAGACAAAAATTAAGCAAGTTAAAAAGACATTCATCTAACAGGAGAAAGTCCCTCTGTGCATTTAATTAAGATCTAAATAAAGGGAGAAATCTACAAAGTCTGTGTTATGAAAAAATATGAGGTTTTAGATTCACTTAATTATGAATATCATTTTAAAAAAATGAAAAGCTACTTTGAAAGCAGCTGGTTTTCAAACATGTGCAATGTACACTAAAGCAAAAAGTAAAAGTATCTCCATAGTTTACAGGAAAGGGAAGACATACATCAGTGTAAGCTGCTTTTACAGAATCCCTAATGTAGGATTTCCTACAGAATTAAATGAAAAGGGAAGAGGATATGGAAAACCCATGAGTCCACTGTGGTCTTCTGGTTACCTCACAAATACAGGCTAGAAGCAGTCACCTGTTAAAAAATACATGTCAATAACGGTGTACAGTTACTCTGCAGCACTGAGCCAGTCTGTTGTCTTGGACTACAGCTCACTCTTGGCTTTCTGTAAGATGTCTCCCAAGAGAATCCTTTACAGCTTCACTATAGCAAACACTGCTCGTCCAGGGCAAGAGAATTAGAAGCATTCAAAGTATATCTCTTAAAATATCTATTCCCAATAGCTTTCTCTGACTAGTGGGAGAGATTAAGATTGCATCTGTACCAAACTACACCTGCCATTCACTACACAACTAGTTGATTTTTAAGCCAGAGGACTGCATGCTGTTTCATGATGATGAAAATAAAGTCTAAGGTAAAGAAACCGTAGAAGCAGGAGTGCATGACTGAGCAGAGGGGGAAGGCAATAGTAGTGTTCTGTAGAATATTTGCTATTTAGGTAGGTAATGGCAATAAAGTCAGAAAAAATTATTTAAGCAGCACTGCTGGGGGAAAAAATTACCCTACCCCACTGATTCAATAGATTTCACAGGCTTCAAGAACAAACTTCCCTTAATCTTCACACCCGTAATACCTAAGAATCCCAAAACCCACAGGGACATCTTCCTCTTTAGACATTCAACAGACTCTGCAACACCAGGCTGAGAAAATTCTGCTGCTGAAGGTTTTTCCTACGACCAGCTAGACACTGGTGCCTCTAGCCACCCCATCCTCATTCAGTACTTTCACAACCAAAATACAAGACCCCGGACATTGAAATCAGCCTGTCGGAATTGCAATGACTTTGCAGGAAGAGGTACTAGTGTGTGCTTCCTCCTTTCCTCCTCACCAAAATCTTGCTTCAGTGCTATCTCCTACTGCCCACTGCCAGACTGGAAGTCTGCCTCCTGCTCAGTCATTTTACACCCAGCTTCTCAACACCTAAGCACACATTCAGACAGTTTTAGCCAAGCCATGGATCTCCTCTCGACTTCAGTCTTGGCTATAACCCAAGAACTGGAGGCCACATCCCCCCTCTCCAGACCACTGTGGCTTTTACAGTACTCCCTGCCCTAGCCCTCTTCTCATAAGCTGAGGAGTCCCAGCCCTTCCATGTCTCTCCACAATGATACCACTTGGAGTCTGGTGAATGTTTTCCATGCTTCTAGGTGGGGTCACCAGAACTGCATGAAGCCAGAAGCTGTATCATATTGATTTGTGATATTGATGGGGTCTATAGTGCAAAAAGAAAGCAAATTCATAGGAATAGGAGATGTTAAAAAAAAAAAAAAAAAAAAGAAAAACACCAAGGTACCCCAGCATGTCACTCAGTTTACTCTGAAGTGGATTCTCCTCTGGTTCTTTTATAGCTTACATTTTGGAGGTGTTCAAGTACATAACACTAAGCAATGTGATTAGAATTGATCCAGTGAGTCTCCTATCCTGCCCCAAGGGAATAATTACACTGTACTGTAAGGACAAAATTAAAGCACTTGATTTTGGACCAGAGATCCACAGGTGAAAAGCCATGCTCCCATCCTTGTACTAAACCTCCCAGCCACAAAATATTTATCCATACTTACTGTATAATAACTGTTTGAGTACACATGTTCCATAGTTATCAAAGAAAACATTCACCAGTCTATTCAAGGTAATCATGTGAGGGTTCTTTTTCTAATTTTGGATAAGATTAAGTGAATAAAAGATTTTTCTTTGACCACAAGTTTTTTTAAACTTGCCAAAGGGGAATGTAACTGCGTTCCACTAGTGAAAGAGATTTTCAGAAAAAATCCGAAGTGGGATGTAAAAAACTGACTGTAGATTTGGGTATCTCAAAGCTGCAGCCTCTGTCAGAAAGCAGGATGGGGAAGGA
Organism: Daphoenositta chrysoptera; assembly: GCA_013397915.1. NCBI lineage: Eukaryota > Metazoa > Chordata > Aves > Passeriformes > Daphoenositta > Daphoenositta chrysoptera. The sequence continues at coordinate 115,692 of VZRO01007918.1, forward strand.
ATGGCAAGAATATAATAACATGAGGCGTATAGTCTCCTGTAAAACAAGTATTTTTACTGATAACACTATTAAACATTTTATTATTTCAGTGACTACAATATCCCCATTTCATGCTCCTGGGTTCATGCTTTTCCATTATCAAAATCTCTCCAAAATACCAATGGCTCAGGAAATAAATTAGTTGATTCCCTTTTTTAAGAGCTGTGTTTGACTTTAATTACATTGATACTTGCTTGGGAAATCAGACTTTACTCTCAAGAGGGTAAAAGGGGGGAAAGGAAGGAGAAAAAACAGACATGGAGAGAAAGAAATAGAATAAGAATAGAAAATGGTGAGTCAGATAAATCAAATTAAAAGTTTCTAACCTCCTGTCCCTGAAGTTTCAGCCAATGCCTCTACTTAAGAATGTGGGGGAATGAGTTTTTAAATTATTTGCTAAGTTTTCTTTTATCAGTCATCTATTCAGAAAATTCCGGCATCTTCAAGCAGACATGGTTATCAATCATTAGAAACTGCTTTTATCTGGAGCTTCTCTTAAGAAACTGAAGTCTTTCCAAGATGAGTTTAATGCAGATGGATGGTACTTCAAGGAAGAGGAAAGAAGCAAGCATGGGAGAAGTCTGTTTACCTTTCCATCCACATGGGTTAGTACTTAAGACCGAAAAACACAAAGCACTGCAGTCACAGTGAACAATCGGGAAAGATTCTGCAGGAGTGGGTAAGAAGTAGTTATAACCCAGTATTATAATAATCACTTATTCCTTTCATCTTTTATGACTGAGTTTCTCAGTGACACAATGCCACATTGCTTATCCAAGCTGTGTCCACAAGTGACAAAATATTTGTCCCTAGGTGGCTATTCCGCAGCTGCTGATGAGCACTCAGCAGCATGGTCAAACCTTCATCTTTCATTGCTTTCTCACTCTCCTGCACTCCCACCTTCCTCTCCTTCCAGCCTTTCTTTCCTCCACTCTTACCCCTTCTCATTCCATTTTAATCAAGGTTCTTTCCTAATTAAAACAAACAAATATGTGGAAGCAATTAACGTCTTGAAGGAAGCAGATGGTGGAATAGTGCCATTTCGTTATTGCATTAAGCCTTAACTTGCTAGCTCTTCAAACTTTGTGCGCTTTAATTAAGCGCTGTTCCAGGCAAGTTCAATGGGCTCTAGAGTAGAGTTTATCCAATTAGCTCCTGAAAAGCTGATGGCGCATAGTGGCAGGCTGAGCATACTGTGCTGTATGCAGCTGGGAAGGGCAACCCCAAGGCCAAAAGGGAGTAAGAACTGCCTTTACACATACAGCAGGCAGGAAAGGGAGTGAGAGATAACCAAATGTTGGTGATGGGGCAGAAATGTAAACTAGCCCTGCCCTACCATGTTCAGGTGGAAGTTTTTCAGTGCCCATGTCAAAGCACTCAATGACCATGAATTCTATGTGCACACAGTTTAAGGGGCCATGGTGACTTTCAGTATCTATGCCATCTTCCCAGAGACAGGAAAGGGGTGAAGAAGATCTCAAGCACTTGTCAGAAAAATTATCTATAGCTTTCAGGCCTATTTATTGCCCTCCCATCTTCAGCATTAGCACCACTCCAATCCTTGGCTTCCACTATACACCCAGATACAATGGACTGATGAAAAAGTGGCAGTTAAGGATCTTGAATTGCCTGGAAAAATACACTTGAAAATGGAGGGATTCTTTTTTTCCCTTGCATTTCTGTTTGCAGTCAGCCTGACATTGCTGAGCAGAGGCTTTTGCAGATAAAGTAAGGATCGAAGAGCAGTTGTGTCATCCAGGTTCATCCTCTCACTGTGCTCCACAGACACATGCCAGAAATGTGGACAGTCAAAAGATGCAGTGACCCAATCTATCTCCCCCCTACCATATTCTGGCAGATGATACATTTCTATTCAATGCTGGAGACAAGTGTCTCCAAATCCTACTTGCAAATATTTAAGGAAAAACACCCAGTGTGACTCAGATGGAAACAGCCCTATAGATCCCAAGTTTCTCTACACAGAAGCGTATCAATTCTCTACACCCATATAAGGAAAAATATACTGCATCCATTTTATAGCTAGAATGCAAGACAGACAATTTTTGTGACTCCCAGTGTCATACGGGGACCATGTGGAGGAAACACTTTCCTGTGTCTGTCAACCACAAAGATCACCTTTTTTTTGTATAACCAAGGTTGGAATATGACTTAAGGAGGATTCGCGAATTACAAAGCCAAAGACCATCCCTAGGGGTCATCTACTCTGAGAACTTCTCTGAATTAATTTCTGTTTGAAGCAGGGCAAAAAAAAAATCCACTCCTGTCCTAAAGATTTCTAATAATGGAGAGTTCATAACAACTCCTAGAACATTTTTTCAGGGCCTAATGATCATAGTTGTTAAAAATGGGCACCTTATTTCTAGTCCAAATTAATCTATTTCAGCTTCTAACCACTTGTTCATGTTATATACCTCTATCTGCTCAAATGGAAAACCCTCTAGTGTAAAAGGCCCTCTTCTTCTTAGGATAAAAGACAATATGCAACATTTGCTGAGGGGGCGAGGCTCATGTCATAGTGTCCTGGCACCTCTTCATTCATCAAAGTTTCAAACTCAAACAAGGAAACCATCACAATATCAAGAAATGCAACTGCAGCATGCTATAAATAATGATTTTTTTTTTCCTTGCAGACCCTTTCTTCTACAATTGTGCAATATACAGTGCAAATGTATTTACTGAGTATTTAATCATGTAAAATTCAGAGATTATGAACATCCAGTTCCCATCACAACCATGATATAGCCTCAAGAACAAATGTAAGATCTTGTGTTTTCCTGTGGATTTTATCTTAATTGTGGCTTAAACATATCACATGGGAAAGAGAGTTTGTTAGCACTATGGAAACAGAAATTCTCAATTTCCAAACTTTGGGTACTTAAACTCTCTGTTATATTACCTCACTATGAGGTGATATGCAAACACAATAGGGCTACAGAATAAGAGAACCATAGAATTGTTTAGTTTGGAAAAGACCTCCAAGATCACAGAGTTGAACCATTGACTCAGCATTGCTAAGTCCACCGTTAAACCATGTCCCTAAGTGCCACATCTACATCTCTTACAAATACCTCCAGGGATGATGACTCAACCACTTCCCTGAACAGACTGTTCCAATGCTTGACAACCCCTTCTGTAAAGAATTTCTTTCTAATATCCAATCTAAACTTCCCCTGGTGCAACTTCAGGCCATTTCCTCTCATCCTTCTCACTTGTTACTGAAGAGAAGAGACTGACCCCTACCTGGCTACAGCCTCCTTCCAAGAAGTTGTAGAGAGTGATAGGTTCTCCCTTGAGCCTCCTCTTCCCCAGGTTAAACACCCCCAGCTCCCTCAGCTGCTCCTCACAAGACTTGTGCTCCAGACCCTTCACCAGCTCCATTGCCCTTCTCTGGACACGCTCCAGCATCTCAGTGTCTTTCCTGTTGTGAGGCACCCGAAACTGGACACAGCACTTGAGGTGTGGCCTCACTAGAGCCAAGTACAGGGGGATGATCACTGCCCTAGTCTTGCTATTCACACTCTTGCTGCTAAAGGCCAGGATTTCATTGGCCTTCTTGGCCACTTGGGCATACAGTGGCTCATGTTCAGATGCTGTCAACAAGCATCCCCAGGTCCTTTCCTGCCAAGCAGCTTTCCAATCACTCTTCCCCCAGCCAGTAGCGCTCTGTGGGGTTATTGTGAACCCAAGTGACCTGACACTTGGCCTTGTTGAACCTCATGCCACTGGCCTCAGCCCATCAATCCAGCCTGTCCAGATCACATTGTAGGCCCTTCCTGCCCTCCATGATTAACATTCCCTCCCAACTTGCTGTCATCTGCAAACTTAATGAGGGTGCACTTGGTCCCCTCATCCAGATAATCAATAAAGATGGTAAACTGAACTGGCCCCAGTGCTGAGCCCTGGGGAACCTCACTAGTGAGTGGCTGCAAGCTGGATTCACCACCATTCACCACCATGCTGTGGGCCCAGCCATCCAGGGTTTTTATTCAGTGAAGAATACACCCATCTAAGCCATGAGCAGCCAGTTTCTCCAGAAGAATGCTGTAGGAGTCAAAGACTTCACTGAAGTCTAGGGAGACAACATCCACAGCCTTCCCCTCATCCATGAAGCAGGTCACCTTGTCACAGAAGGAGATCAGGTTGGTAAAGCAGGACTCTGCCTTTCCTAAATCCCTGCTGGCTGGGCCTGATCCCCTGGTTGTCCTGAACATGCCATTTGATGGCACTCAAGATGATCTGCTCCATAATCTTCCCTGGCACCAAGGTCAGGCTGACAGGACTGTAATTTCCCTGGATCCTCCTTCTGGCCCTTCCTGTAGGTGGGCATCATGTTTGCCAATCTCCAGTCAACTGGAACTTCCCCAGTTAGCCAAGACTGCTTATAAATGAAGGAAAGCAGCCTGATGAGCACTTCAGTCAGCTCCTTCAGTACCCTTGGAGTGGATCAATCCAGCCCCATAGACTTGTATGTGTCTAAGTGGTATGGCAGGTCACCAATTTTCCCCTTAGATTATGAGAATTTCCATAATATTCCTTCTCACGATATCCGTTCTTAATCATTGACAAAATATTTAAATAATTTGATATGTATACGTAATCTCACACTACAAGTGTGTTTATTTGTAAGCATTTCATTTCTACCCTCATTTAAGGCACACTTAGGTTCATATGTGAAGTGCTACATACAACTATACCATGTTCTCAGAAAGCAGAGGTGTTCAGATCCCCAAAATATCAAGAAAAGTGTTACCCTCAATTACACTAAAGGAGGACCTATTTTGCACTATGTGTATTGTCTATCTGGTTGTTTGACCTCATAAATCAATTTGGCCATGCAATTACATTAAGTAGATGCTTAACATAGATGCATTAATAGGAAGCAGCAGGTATGCTGGCTTCAGAATTAAATTCAGAATGCTGGCTTTTAAATTAAATCTGACTTGTCCAGTTTACATCTTTATCCCCAGCTAGAGAGCTGAGGAAATTCCACCAATGCCTCTGGAGCAGAAGTTGAGTCCATGTTGCCACAAGGATCAACATCCATCATCCATGCCATGAAAAGAGATCCTTCTTCTTTACAAACACCACATGAGTTCACAGACTTTGTTCAGACATTTAAAATGTGCTAAGTCCTAACAGGTGGATCTGCACACCAAGCTGGCAATGAGTTGTCTTAGAGCAGTACCCAGAGGTCCTAACACATCACACTGGTTAGATCTGCTCTAAAACTGTTCATACTATTCCGATCACCTCTGCTCATGAAGGAGGAAAGCAAGTTTTGAGAAAGGCTCGGAGGATGAACCAGACAACCCTGAGCCTATTTCACGAGAAAAGACTGAGACAACATGGCACTTCAAGCCTAACAAGATGAAGGCAAATAGAAATGACTACTAACTATAAATAATTTAAAGACAGGAAAGAAGAGAGATTTATTTAATCTGAAGAATAATACTGACACCAGAAGAAAGGTGCACAAACTGGCTATAAATATGAGTACACTGGGAACTAAAATAGCATTTCTAACAAGCAGCACAGTGCAGTTCTGAAATGGCCATCCACCCAGAAAACTGGCAGACATCAAAAAAATACAGGGGATTAGTTTCTGTAGAAGATACACATCTGCATGCCAAAGGACTCAGGAGGGCCTCTGCAGTCCATGTTCCTACCCTGATCAAGGTAAATAATGTAAAAAAACCCATGAAAATGCACAGTCTGAGTTCCAAAATAGCCAATAAACATCAGAAAGTATTCAAGAAAAGGCTGAAGGATGGTGAGGAAGAGAAACTGTCCCCAGTGTACTGTTCCCAAAAATGTTTCAAGTCTCCAAAATAGCTTCACTATATGAGCATATGCTGTAGCTCATACAGCTTCCATTACACAGGCAATTGGAGTAGATCATCATAATGGCCACTTTTGGCCTTAAAATTCATGGATCACAAGGCAAGGGAAAAATGACAGAACATCAAGAGAAAACCTGAAATTCTACTCATATTTACTCAGCACTTAAAACCTGACAGCTGATTCAGATCTCAAGTATTTTCCCAGACAGGTGTTGCAGTTTTACCCAGCAGGCAGCTAAACACCCCACAGCTGTTCACTCACTCCTCCCAACGTGGGAGGGGCAGATGCTCTAATGTTAACTAACCACATGGCTTTTGCTAAATGTGTATTCCAATGTTTGAAGGTCCCACCACCCATTACTCTCAGTGTAGTCTGTAACAGTCCATTGTATCATTTGATTTCCCCAGAGGCTGGTGCATGATAGGGAATGTGACTACCGAATCAATGGCATACTCTTTTGCCCAAGTCTCTATGAGATTGTTTTGAGAATGAGTCCATTGTCTGACTCAATTCTTTCTGAGGTGTCATGTCACCATAACACTTGTTTTTCAAGGCACAAAACTGTTTTGGGTGGTGGCATGTGGCACAGGATGTGTTTCCAGCCAAGTGGTGGCTGTTTGCACAATTGTAAGGACTTAGTGCTTGCCTGGATGGGTTTTTGAGAGTGTGATATAACCGGTCTGCCAGACCTCCCCATATTTATATTTTGACCATCGTTCACCACACCACAGAGGCTTTAACAACTTGGCCTGCTTGATCACAGCACACATTTCACATTCATGAATAACCTGTGCAATACTGTCCATGGTAAAGCCCAACTCTCGATCACAAGCCCACCTGTATGTTGCATCTCTTCCTCAGTGACCTGGGGTGTCATGGACCCTCCAAGCTGGAAACAATTCACCCGTATGTTGCCAGTCCAGATCTATCTGTGCTACTTCAATCTTAGCAGTCTGATACATGTGCCTGTTCTTCTGATATTGTTCACTGGTCTCACTCTTGAGTCATGAGCATCTACATGACGTACTTTCACAACTAGGTTCTGTCCCCAGGCAGCAACATATTGCCAAAACCCAACAACCCAAAGGGATTTTGTATGTCCTGTCAGTTGCTCTGCTTCCACTGCTGTAGCCCCTTCCCCAAAGGTATCCATGACTCAGTACAGAGGTAGAGCACTGGTCACTTTTCTTGTCAGCAGTTTTCCTGGAAAGAACCCCTTTTTGTGATTGTTTTTCCTCACAACTCACATACCTGTGCCTCCAGGGTTGAGGTAGATTTTGTATCCCACTCCTTGATATGCTTTCTGTGGTCATACAGGTAAAACCACAGGTGGCCCGTGGTGTGTACCCACTATGGTCTCCATCTTGAGCAGAGGAGCACTTACTCCAAGTAGCTCAGATACTGATCCATAGAAGTGACAAGTAGGACATACCATTTTTGAATTGCTGTGACAGTTTTTCCACAGCTGAGACACAGACCAAATAGGAGGAAGAGAGACTTTCTCTGTATTGCTGGAGTTGACTGCCCAATGCATCCACCATTTGTCCCTCTCCAGCAGTGATCTTTCCAGGTCACTACTGCCAATGAGTTGGCATACAACAATGGGGCACTCGGTACAAACTTGCACCACACAGGTTGTGTACACTTGACTTCATCTGAATCCTTGGATAACTGCTCATTGTCCAGGTCATTAAAAATCACCTCCAGCAAAACTGATTCCCTCAGTGTGGCAGGACATCCCCCTGCCCCCCGGCTCTGTGTATCACAATAGCTGGTGCATAAAGAGATAACTATGGGTGGAAAGGCCCATCAGCAGTTTATCTCTGGTGCCAAGGGTAATTCACACCTAGCTAAGAATTTATATCTTAGTCTGGCGAGCCGATGGGGGAGAGGTAAGAGATATTTCTGACTTGAGAGTCACCGTTTTACAACTATAAAAGATACACGAGTTATCATTGAGGCAGAAGCCTCTTACACCCCAAAAATGTTGGAGACTTCTCCCCGAGGCTGGGACGCAGCTTCGCGGTTACTTCCCCAGGGATTGAGTGAAAGGATCTCAATGTGTGTGCCCCACCCGCCTTCGGATGGTGAGATACATTGAATCCTAGGTTTATACTACTTCTTCGCTAGCTGTAACTGAAAGGTACCAGTATCGTGCACTGTATGCCAATCTACTAGTAGTAGCTCTTTATTTTATCCCTGTGTAGTAATTGTTTTAAGTCTTGTCTGTTAGTTTTCTTGTCTATTAATAAATAATTCATTTCATAATAGACTGAATCAGCTATTATTAAAGAACTTGTGGATAGAGTGGATTTTTGGGGTGCTGGTCACTTCAATACACCTCCTGCCTGCTGTCATAGGCCTAGGCAAAGACAGGAGCTGAACTTAAAACAAAATCCATTCGTGACACTCAGGTACCAGATACCACTCTCCATCGCCACCCATTTGCCTGGGTACATAGGCCTATAATATATTCCTTGGAGAGATACCTTTCCTTCATACATAACAGGAGTCACCTTCAGGGGCAGAGGGCTTGTGCCTCTTTTGCAATCACTTTGTCAATGCCTCCTTCCCTAGGAAGGGATCCCAATTGCTTGGCTTCCCTAGCCTCTAATTCCAGGCTACTAGCACTGGTGACAATGTGCTCACCTCGACAATGGCTGAGGTTTTTTTTCTTATCTTGCAGATCTTTCAGGGATAGGGATCAGGTATGTCCTGCCTCTTCCTCCCCCTCTTCTTATGATGGCCCTGCTTTGGGATAGCCTGCCTCGTCCACTTCTTCCTTATTCCCCTACTTGGGGGTTTCTTCCCTTACTACATGAGCTGAGTTTTGCATCCAATATTTCCTCTTTTGTATAGGGGCAACTGATAGCAGCACGGGTTGGTTCTTTCGTTTAGCTGCAGTGCCTGTCACCAGGATTTGAGTAACCACAGGGTCTGTCATTTTGTCATCAGATCCAGGGACCTTCTCTACCCCTGAGGGTACTGAACAGCGCTGACCAGGGCTCAGTAGCCCAGGCCCAAGCATGTTGCACTGATTTGTGTCTCTGGAGTTGCAAGGGTGACAGCACACATTTTACAAATGTTTAACTGGTTTTTCAGGATTCTACACTTGTTCAGGGTGAAGTTCCAAAACAGTGAAGGTGTCTGCTGTCCTAGGAACTTCCCCATACTATCCCACACACCCTTTCACTCATAGCTGTCCAGCCCTAGGGCAGATCTCTGAGTACCATTCCTCAATAGTTGTTTATTCTTAAACAAGACCTGAAACACATTCAAACCATATAGCAATAGGAACATGCTGGTTTGAACATCCCAAGGACATTAAAAATTCTCAAGATCTATTGTAAATAGTCTGGAAGAGAGGGAGAAGGTGAAGGAGCAGGGGAAAGACTTCCCCCTTGTCTCCCCCTAGAGACTGGCTCTGTTGTAATTATTAATATTTTCCAAGAGATGGTTCACAAAGTACAGAGATGATGGCAATGCTGAGTACAAACACCAGATAAGTCACATGACCAGTAATTTTAACATCATATGCCAGTGTTACTCAATATAGCAACATTATAATCTTAAACCCCACAGAGATGGTAACACAACAGGATATATAGACAGCAAGTACGGTGTTACACAACAGCTCTGAAACCAAGCACAACACCTCTGAGAGCAAATAAATCAACATTGTGACCAGTGACTACTAAACTGTCGTGGATTTGAGCTGAAAATTAATTGGCAGCTCTCTAATCCAATAAGCGCTTCTGCGATTGTGCATATTTAAAGCTGGCAAGAAGCCGGAAGAGCCTCTTTGACTCGGCGGCGGCGTCTGG